>ML793770.1:14810-57816 GCA_009831015.1 Picea engelmannii
CCTGATGTTGTTGTAGAATACCCTTCTTGTTAAGGGAGAGTGTTGAAATATTGTAACTGAAAAGAGTATTCTATTTATTATTGATGTATTATTCTTTAGATCAATCCCCTTTTGTGGATTGATTATGTCGGGTATTGTAAATGACCAAATCCCCTTTTGTGGATTGGTCAAACCCTAATTGTAATGGGCTAAATGAAAATTTGGCCCCAGAATATATTAAAATGGTTATAACCACCCAGATAGAGAAGTCAGCCCTGCCAGTGAAACGACACCATAGTTCAACACTTGCCAAATTGTATAAATAAGAGAGGCCAATGCCTCATTTGTTCTCACACTCACTTGTTCATTAGAGCACAAGTTTGGAGCTACAGTTGGAGAAGAAGGAAGAGAGAGAGAGAGAGGCACATTCTTGGGAGAGGACTTTCTGTATTGTTTGAGTTATCTCTTGGCATTGTATTGGCTATCTATATTAAGGAAGTTTTTGTTGGGTTTTCTCCCCCATGATGGTTCCCCAGGATAAATGACGTGTCTCTTGTGATTGTTTATTTCTCGGTGATCCTATTTATGCTATGGTTATCTAGTGAATTGAAAATAAACCTAATGATATCTTAAACCTTAACAAAAAAAATTCCACAACACAAAAAATGGGCCCTAGAAATCGATTGTATTGTTGATTATATCCTATGAGAGTTCCAAGAATATTTTATTTCTCAATGTCTCTTCTTACATCATCCTCTTCTATGTGTAGTTGGTGTACTCCCTATTGACATTGAGAAAAATATTGAAAGAGCGGTGTAGAGATTCAATCCTTTATCTCTTTTTTGGTTTCTCTTTGGCAATGAGAAGCTTCTTCTTAGATTCAACAGTTTTATTCCTAGTCTCCTTTGGTGCAATCCTCTTAGCCTTTGAATCCTTCATCATTCTAGAAAGTTGATGCAAACCAACTTTGCTCATCCTTCCCTTGTGTCTACTTCTCGTTAAAAAAATATGTGTGCAATGAAAGAAAGATTCCACCACTATTTTGTGCAATGATATGGAGCAAGAACAAACATTACACAACATGATGCAAAGAACACATGAGAGAAGGGAAGAGAAGAGGAGAGGAAGAAGTTTTATTCCTATATTAATTTGTATTTTGATTATTACTCGACACAATTGCATCCTCACCTTAGTTGTATCTATGGTTATAGTTCATATCTTGGCCCAACAAAAACTAAAAGTGTTGCTGGAAATAGTTTTCGCTAGATAGATCTCGTTCTTAGGTGTAGGCTTTGATATGCCATGAATTCTATGTTGAAATATACAAAAATGGTTGTTTCCTTCCTCTCAAATTTTATTTTTGATTCGATTTGGCCTCCTCGAACAACATACATAATCTCTAGACATATCAATACTCACATCTATTTTCTGAAAACACAAAATATCACCAATAATCATCTCTATCACAATATTCATTCTTTGAGGCCTCCCGTGGATCACAACCATGGAGCTCCAACACCAAATTTCGGGATTAGATATGCGCAACAACAAAATCACTCACATGCATAAGTAAAGGTTTGAAAGGAAACATGTAATGCCCCATATTTTGGCCTTAGGTAGTTAGAACTTTGAATTATGCTCATCTTAGTAATTCATTGCTTGGTTTCTATTTGAACTCAGTTAAATTGATACCGAGATTTGAGATGTGTACATTCAGATCTATTTGTGTATTGAATAATATTATTTTTACTATTGTAATTTCATGATAATGATAGTTATGTGATTTGTTTAAACATGAAAATTAAAATGTGTAATTTTTGGAAACATACCAATTCAAAATTATGTTGTGAATGTATAACATATGTGAGGCATGATGTAAATAAGCATGCATTTCCTAATTGAATGTCAATGCAAATATGGATTTTCATATGAAATTTGTGATGTATTTTCATGGATATGAGTATTGGTGAGATAACGTATAGGCCAATGATATATATATAGCTAAATGATCGTAGTGTTGAGGTAACTTGGATTTCATAGACATCAGGAAGATAATGTATGCTATAAGTTTTACTTATGATTTAATTTATGATTTCAAATATTTTTATGATATATGGTAAGTGTGGTTTTGATAGGACACAAATTACCCATAGTGTTTGTTTGATTGTATGACTCTAATAAAAATAATTGCACATTATGGCTCAAAGAGTGTTGACCCTAGTTCTATGAAAAAGGGTGGGGATATTACCCACCGAGTATCCTATTGACCTAGGTTTATCAGGAGGGGTAGAGGTTTTCCCCAATATTTATCCTCCAAAACCTAGAGTTGTGAGAGGGCTATGTTAAGCCATGCTCCCTTAGAATTGTGATGGAAACCACTAGTTTCTTTCTAGGGAAGCTTGGTCAAGATAGTTGACACTTCCACTAAAACGCTATATTTGGAGTTAGGTCAATATAGTTGACACTCCAGCTTAGTCCAATAGAGGAAAGGATAGGGTGTGGAATATGGAAGTAGGTTAGGGAGGAAGGATGATTCGAAGTTGGTTTAGAATACTTCTTGGCGATTATATGTGTCACTCTTGTTTTCTTACTTAGTTCCTATTGTATTTAGAGTACTTGTTTTGATTCATTTTTTATACTTTTTTTTAGTGTGATGATAAATTATTGTTGAATTACTGTAATTTTATTATTTGAGATTAATGAATGATGTGTTTACTTGATTTACCATCTTGCATGCTTTGATGTGCACATATAGGAACTATGCATTAGAGGTAGTGATTTCTTATCACTAGTACATGCACAAGCTATGTGTATGCTAACTACACATACATACTTTGTGCATGTACACTAGTACAATTAATTGATGTATTAATTATTAAAGTAGGTTATTTACTATTTATTGAATGGTTTACTGATTATGTAAATTATATTGCATACATAAATATCTAGTAGCGTTAAATAGTCTCATTGACTTGATTATTGGTTGATATGATGAATTAAATGGGTATGGTGGGTTGTCATAAATTTCGGGAAAATTTTCAAGTTGCATTTATAAGCTAGTATGAGAATAAATACTTTGCAATCTATCTATTGTTATTTTATTTAAATAATTTAATATTTTGATTTTTTAACTTTGCCCCAACAATCTAGAAGTGGGAGGTTGATGGATATTTATGAAGGTGGTTTAGGATACTTGGAGAAGAGGGTAAGAAAACTTGATAAATAGGAAGAAGAAGTGGCACTGAGGGGGGGGAGGAGTTTGAGAGGTTGGAACTGGTAGAGATTTTGGATAATTCTTGGAAGAGATATTTCTTGTGACAATGTTCTTAGAGTATATGTGCATTGTTATTCTTGGAGTCACAGACACAAAGGGTCAAAAAGCCAAAAGGTTTCTTGAAGCTAGGAAGCCATCTAAGCTCCTAATTAGTTGGGAGGATAGTTTTGTTCTACTATAGGAAAGTGGCTAAAATACTTTAGGAGAAATTTCCTACTAGCTTGTTGGGATACCTTTCGACCAATCAATTTCAAATCAAGAAAGAGGTATTTTGTTATATATATATTTTTTAAGATTTAAATTTTAGATTTAATTTCTTACTTAATTCATTCCTTTATCACTACAAGGAGAACACCTTCTAGTGGATATTTTTGCAGAGGTTTTTAGTGTTACAAAATTTGGAAAATTTTCCAAAAAGACCTTCGTTACAACCTCGTCTATTGGTTTCATAGGTTTTAGCAGATGTTCCATATAACTAAAAAAATATTGGGTGGGTGGAGGTTGTAGTGGATGTTTTTTCTTGGGTGATTTTATTGTCAAAACGTACCAATGCACCCTTACATAAAATGCCCTAGTGCATACCTAAAACTAAAACACACTGGAGAGACCTTACATAAAATTCCTCGGTACGTACATAAAACAATAAACACATCGGTGCACCATTACATAAATTCCCCAGTGTGTACATAAAATTAAAAGGAAATGGTGTGCCATTACATAAAATGCTCTAGTTTGTACATAAAACGAAAACATGCTAGTGCACCATTACATAAAATGCCCTGGTGCATACATATAATGAAAACACACTGGTGCATTTATAGTTATTACACCCTAGATTTCCATTTTGTTGGATGAAGCACCGGTGCTCTTTTATTTTATGTATGTCTCAATGCTTGTATAATTCGTACGTGCCAATGCATGTATTACCATTTGCATTGAAAGGTACTAAAATTTTGAATAGTCGAGGTGAGATGTCGACTTCATTCTTTGTTCCAAAGAACCAATGATTTTATTACATATAAAGTATCGATGCGTTTATTTTATTTAAAGCATTGGTATTTTTATTATATTTAGAGAACCAATGTGTATTTATCACATGCCCACTGTAAAATTCTAAAATGATATATATTATCGCACATTATATGCACCAATGCTTTAGTATAATTAATATGCATTGATGATCCCAATTGATTTAGGAACGATATGAAGGCACATATAAAACAAAGATATAACAAAGAATTACACAGAGATATGGAAAGGAACACAATAATACAGTAAAGCTCAAATTCTATTAATAACTGTCTGAAATACAAAAGACTGTAAAATGAAAAAGCACACAAGCTAACTAGAATGGTGGTAGCTTATCTCTGAGAAGAGATGTGTCAGCTGTACTCATTCTCAATAAGCTCTTTAAAATGAGGCTCCAAAGGAATTTTTAACATAAAGCATAAATGATAAAACCATAAAAATCTAAAAACCTAACCCTAGGAGATGAAGAACCAAAATTCATGTGGGCCCCGATGGGGTAAGTTGGTACATCGACTTCTCGGGGTCATAACTTTTGCATACGATCTCCATTTTAGGCGCATGATAGCCCATTGGAAAGGTCTATCCCAGGACTACACATTTTTTCGTCACACTTTGAATATTTCTATAGCGTGACTATGGTGGGTACAAAAAACGTTTTTTTAAGGCCTCAAAACGACCCCATAAGTTTAGGACCCGAAAAGCTAGAAAAAACTGCCAAAATGGAAATTGGGCTTTGACCCAATGGAATAGCTGGGTGGCCATATATATCCACCTGTATCATTCCTCCCCCCTTAGGAATCAATGGTCTCCATTTCATCAAGTGCCTGCATCATATGAGGAAACTTCTGTTGAACCTGACTCCTAGTGAGCCACTTTCCTTGATGAAGAAACTGCCATGCTTTGACAACCCGATAGAGTTTTATAGTCTGTTGGCGGGTGTCCTTTGTATTGGTATCCATGATCCGATCAAATGTCTCTTATTCTATGTAGGAAGGATTGATTTATGTAGGTTCCAACTGCTTGACTGCATCCGAAGTGTCCATGAGAGGTGGAAAATATGGTCGGAGCAGTTCCACATTAAATATCAGATGCAATCCAAGAAAAGGAGGAATACTTAATTGAAAATAATTCTCACCCACAACATTGGTGATAATGTAAGGCTCGTATCAGAGTGGGCACAAATTTTGATGGTTTCATGTGAGGCGCTCTTTCTGCAAATGCAACGAGACCTCATCGCCCACTTGAAATTTGTGTGGTACCCGACGCTGATCGTGGCGTTATTTTTACTTGGCATTGGATTTCTACAAAATATCATGAACTTGTTGTTGGATGTACTGGATGCACTAAAAAAATTGGCTTCTCGATCAACCTATGTCTGAGCATGGGAGGACTATTCTTGTGCAAGTGCAGTGGGCAGAGCTATGTCAATGGGGGCCAATTGTTGAAACCCCAAGCACACTTGAAAATGGATGTGGAAAATAGAGTTGTGGAGGGATCTGTTGTAGCTATGTTGAACATAAGGAATGCTTTCATCCCATGTGCGTGGATGTTAGGAATTATAAATTTGTAGGATATGTAAAAGCATCATGTTGACTACCTCTATTTTTCCATCAGTTTGTGGGTGGAAGGCAATCGATTTGGTCAACTTGGTGTCCATCATCGACCATAGGATAGAATAAAAGGTGCTCAGGAACCTACTGTCTCGATTAGAGATACTAGTATGTGGTAGCCCAAAATGAACCCAAACATGTGTGAAGAAGAGCTTGGTGGTGGCCTTGGCTGTGATGCTCTTCTTACAAGGTGCCAAAATTTCCATCTTAGATAATCAATCGACGACCATGACAACACAATCATTCCCATGCTTGGTTGAAGGCATATCGGACATGTAGTCCATGGAGATGGACTCCCAAGTCCTATCTAGAGTAGGTAGAGGGGTGTATAGCCCCTAATTGTTGATGGCGGGCTTAGCAATGGCGCAGGCAGTGCAGGATCTGATGTACTTGCGAAAACCTTATCAAAGCTTCGACCAATAAAAATGCTTCTATAGTACTGCCACTATCTTTTCTACACCAAAATGTCACACTTACCAACTGTAATGAGATTCCCAGATCATGTTTTCACGCTCTCTTGAAGGAACACAAAGGTGGCTCAGATTGCATAATAACTCCTCCTCAAGATGAAAGTTGGGAACTATTTTTCCTACGCTTGATGTCTGATAAGAAGTAGAAAATTCAGAGTCATTATTGTATAATTGTGGCCACTCATATGTCTCATGTCCATGGAAGTTGAGAATTGTGGGTAGCACTGCCATTGAGGGTCGACCGAGGTAATCTGTGACATGGTTAGTGATACCCTTCTTGTACTTGATATTCAAGTGGAATTTTTGTAGGCACATGGACCACTTATGATGGCAGTGATTTTGTAACTTTTCTGGTGTCTACATGAATTGCAAAGGCCCGTGATCAATGTGGATGATCGTTTCCTTCCCCAGAATGTAATGCTTCCACTATTGACATGCTGACACAATGGAGTACATCTCTTTGTCATAGTTGGGGTATCTTCGAACAACATCGGATAAATTTTCACTATGATAGGCTATCAGATTCCCATGCATAGTGAGGAATACATCAATAGCATAATCYGAAGCATTTGTCTCAATCTCAAATGGCCATTGCAGGTCTGGAAGAATGATAACTGGTGTTGAGAAGAGGTGAGATTTAATATCCTCGAATKCTTTYTGTTGGGGCRTGGACCACACAAACTTGGCCTTTGTTCCACCCTTGGTCACTTGGATTAGGGCCCAAGCGATATGAGAGAACCCCAACATAAACCATCGGTAGAAGTTAGCAAGGCCCAAAAAGTTGTGGATCTCRATCATTATTTTCGGGGTCAACCAATCACATATGACTTGGATCTTGGMTMGATCCACATGTAGACCCTGCGCATCCATGATGTATCCCAAATATTGGATTCCCTGCATGTCAAAGGAACACTTCTCTAAGTTGGAATATAACTTGTGTTTTCGCAGGGTGCCCAATACCTRTTGAATATGCTCCAAATGTTCCTCCTAAGTTTTGTTGAAGACRAGGATGTCATCCAAATATACAAAAAAAAAYTGAGTTTGTGAATGCTCATAATATATCATCCATCATCCACATGAATTTGGCAGGGGAATTAGTCAAGATGAAAGGCATGACCAATCACTTAAAGAGGCCTTCTTTGGACTTGAAGGTTGTCTTCCACACATCAATTTTCTCAATAAACACTTGGTGGTAACCTGACTTCAGATCAATTTTACTGAAAAACTTGGCTCCTTTGAGCTGACTGAGAAGATCATCAATCTGGGGAATTGGGTACTGGTTCTTTACTATGACTTTTTCAGGGCTCTATAATCAATACAAAATCTCCATGTCTCGTCCTTCTTCTGTACTAGAATAATTGGGCTCCCACAAGATGAGGAGATGGGTCTAATGTGGCCCTTCAAAATTAGCTCTTGGATCTGGCGTTTGATTTCTTCATTCTCCATAATAGAACACATGCATACAAGGTCATTAGGAATAGGGGAAATGGGTGTCATATCAATTGGGTGCTTTACCTAACAGTGTACAGGAACCCTAGTAGGCGAGGCGAATATGTCTTTGTACTCCTCAACTATTCCGTCCACCTTTTGTTGTTGGGAAGAGAGACCCTGTGTAAAGGTTTTCGCAGTTGCAGTGACCTTCCAATCACCTTCTGATCAAACCATACAAAGGAAAAATCTCCTAGTATGATAAACCACCTTTCTTCATTTCTTCGTAGAGATTAAAGAGACCATAGTATTTGGGACTGCCTCCAGTACCCTGTAGAGTTGATATCCCAAAGTAATAATGACACTATGAGGCCTAGATTCATAAAAAACATGATATTTCCACATATACGGTTGTCCTAGCAAAACATCACAAAATTCAAGTGGGGAAACATCACACAAAACTTCCTCTTTGAAGGGTTTGATGTCGTAGTGCAGGTGACATTGTTGGCTAATGTGGATGTCCTTTTCCTAGCTGAGCCAACTGATGGTGTATGGTTGAGGATGTTGTGTCATTGTCAAGTTAAACATCTTGACAACCTCTGTTGAGATCAATTTATTTTGGCTACTGTTATCAACAATAAAATGGAGTGGGGTTCTCTTCACCCACATCTGCGAGTGGAAAATACGCTCCCCTTCTTCAGGCTCCTTTGGTTTCTCTAGCTAGACTTCTTTGGTAGTGATGGTGACACTAGGTTCTGCATCAATGATTCATCTTCCCTTTTATTTCTCGAAATCAAATTCTAAGTGAGCATCTAACCCTGGGGCTTTCATATCATCCAGTAATGACTATTTGGAGCGACATTCATCAATATTGTGTCAAAGGATTTTGTGGAACTCACACCAATTTCTAGTGTCTTTCTTCGACTTCCCATTACCATTCTTTGTTGGTGGCTTGGGATGTTTATCCTGGGGTTGGCCATCCTTGATATCTATTTTGGCCTGGGGGTTAGGGACACCCTTACCATACTTTGGCTATTGTGGATTTGCAGATCCAAACTCCTGCTTCTTTTGTTGCTTGAATTTCTGATTGATTTTGATAGCATATCGATAAATGACTCCCAATGACGAGATGTCCAAAAACTCCATCTTGGTTTAGATGTACCGATGTAGAGCCCCATGGTATTTTAGTACCATATGTCACTCAGAGTCTTTGATACCCATCTTGGTGCACAAGGTATGGGAAGTATTTTTGAAATGTGTCACCGTTTGGCCCCTCTCTTGGCGCAGTGTGGTCCATCTCGTGTACTGGTCATCATAAATTCCAATAGGGTAATATTGTTCCTTGAGGTCATCAAAATAATCCGCCCAAAAATTCCAGACTCATCCTCGTCATGTTTCTCACAGTAAGTCTCCCACCAATCTTTGACATGGGGAAGGGTCTTAAGGAGTGTGAAGGTGATTTTTTTCAATGTTGGAAAAATTGTGGACGAAGAAATATTCCTCTAGCAGATTTAACCATTTTCCAAAGCGTCGAAATCTAATTAGATTTCAAATAAAGGAATATCAAAGAAATTGTACCTTGAATGGCGTCACACCTCCGAAGTTATTGTTGTTTTAAGGTGCCTCCGTTGTTTCCAGCATTCATCAAAGGATCTTGACGAAACTATACATCATCTTGTTCATCTATCACACGAGGTATTCCTCGAGCAATGGTTTGAAAGGATATCCTATCCCATCATCTCTATTTTTTTCCACCATGGGAGGTATCTTGGGCATGTGAGAGAGGTTTTCCTCAAGAGATACAAGCTCGAGACCGAACTCTCTATACCTTGACCTCGTCGACGACATGCACTAAAGACGACAAGGAGAAGATCACTCTTATACCATTGATCCAGATTATTTTAGGAACGATATGAAGGAAGAGATAACACATAGATATAACAAAGAATTACATAGAGATATTCCAAGGAACACAATAATACATTAAAGATCATATTATATTAATAACTATTTGAAAGACAAAAGACTGTAAAATGCAAAAGCACAAAAGCTAGCTAGAATGGTGGTAGCTTATCTTGGAGAAGAGATGTGTCGGCTACGCTCTTTCGTGAGAAGATAGTTACAATGAGGCTCCAAAGGAATTTTTAATATAAATCATAAAATATAAAACCCTAAACATCCAAAAACCTAACCCTAGGAGATGAAGCGTCAAAATTCATGTGGGCCCCGATGGGGTAAGTTGGTACATCAACTTCCCGAGGTCATAACGTTTGCATACAATCTCCATTTTAGGTGCACCATAGCATGTTGTAAAGGTCTATCTGAGGACTACACATTTTTACATCACACTCTAACTTATATTTTAGCGTGATTGTGGCGGGCCCAAAAAACGTTGTTTAGGGCCTCAAAACGGCCCCGAAAGTTTAGGCCTTGAAAAAGTTAGAAAAAAACTGCCAAAATGGAAATTAGGCTTTGAGCCAGTGGAATAGGTGGGTGGCCACTGATATCCACCTAGATCCACTGGTGATTTCATATTATTAATATGCACCAATGCATACAACCTATTAAAAATCATTGATTTCTATATTGTTTCACACACCATTTTGTGAGTTCATAAGAATGCACTAATATGTATATATTTTAATTAATTGTTTTTTTACAAATATTTTTTATAATAATATTTTTTCTTATATTTATGTTATTACGTTTTGATATAATGATTTCATTGATGTATTATCCAATGGATTACACCTTTGTTATTTGCACCAATGTAAATCATTCACATATTAATCAATCAACAACACACTGTTTTACAACATTTGACATTGCAATAAAATGAGAAACCCATTTTATTATATATAAATAAGAGACCCATGGTTATACAAAATGGGACAATGTAAAGGTCCACAATAATCAAAATGGAACCAATATGTAATTGTTACACTTATTGGTAATATGTTTTTATGCGATTGGGACATTATGTCCAATACATTAAGCAAAATCCCTCATTTTTATAGACATATTCCAAAACATACAACTTGCAGTAACATTTCATTATATTGATTTTCAATCATCACTTTAACTGGTGTCATCGCTCAAGCTATGTGCATCCCTCATTTCTTGATCAGTTGTAGGTGATATTGTACTTTGGTTATTTAAACAAGTGTTTTCTTGTTCGACTTGTTTTTGACATTCCAATTGTTCATGTTTCATCTACAAACACAGAAATAAACTGTAATAAGTAAATCTACATTTATAATATAGTAGAATATACATGATTATCTAAATTGAAAAGTGTATCATAGAAATGACTGATTCATAAACCATACACATGCTTTCGAAGCTTTGTCTCAAGCCATGTGCCAAAATATCTTATGTTGGCTCCTCTCCATACTTTGTTTCCTGCATGTTTAATACACCATGACAAAGCATAGTCAATAAAATTAATATAAAGGTTTCTTATTGTTCCATTAATTATAAAAAAGGGAAGTTAGACAACATAGCTACTTACAAATTGTTTAATTAAACCTTGATACTTCAACATATACTCACAACGCTCACTTAACCCAATGTTGATTAATTATTCGGTTGACTCTTCTTTGTATGTTAGCACCTATTAGAAGACATCCATGGATGAGTGTAAATTGATTATTTAAATATAAATATCACAACAAATATGAAAACTTAAGTCATGTAAAAAATATAAGTACTCACAAACTTTGCAATCAACCCTTTTCTTCCTTGTCATCTTGCCTTATGTGTTGATTGGGTTCCATTTTTTTTTCCTTTCTGCTACAAAATAATTGAAAATTAGTATTTAATATGATAAATAAATTCGATGTACACAAAAGAATAAACGAATTCTCACATACCTCTGATGCACGTTGTTGTTGGGATGCATCCTCCTGTGATGCAATTATGTTAATTTCTTTTACCATCTCCTTGTACACTTTTTTGGACATCCCTACCGACATTTATTGGCTTTCCCCTCATTTGTCGCTTGGAATTTTCATAATCTTCCCGAAAACTGAAAAAGCACAACATTTTTTTAAATGGAATTGAAAGTAATTATAGAAAAACAGATCATTTTGGTAATTGTTGTAACAAATTATTGAAAAACATTTTTAGTAATAATACCTTTTATATGATTATTTTTTGTTATTGTAAGTTTTTTCTCTTGCAAGTCTCACAGGTCTCATTGACCACGACTCCAAAAACGATTCTTGTGGTGTATGTATAACCCGATTCTTGGAGTCACTGGATTTATTTTGTATTGTAAGTGGAAAGTACGTCTATACATTCTTTCGAATATATCCCTCAAAGCTATGTAAAACAATTTACCCCTCATTAACTTCAAGTACCACTCCAGATGAACTGATAACCAAGTCAACATCATCATTTACATCCAATTTTTATTTTTTTTGTCTTAGGATAGATTCCATTCCCTCGCTATCAATCCCTGCATAACCTTTAAAAATGTGAAATCAAGTGTTTAAAATTTGTTAGCGAATAATGTTAATAAATTCAATTTTAGTAAAAAGTAAAAAAAAAAAATTAATGTTGATTACCTTTTGATCCACTTGTTTCTTCTCTTTGCAACATTTCCATAAGATTTTATGCTCTTTTGCACTCATATTGTGAACAATCTTATCAAGTTTCTTCAATTTTTTGTTCTACATAACACACATTAACCAATTCACATCATTAATTTAAACTTACAAATATTTCAAATGTATTGAATTTTTAATAAAACTTAAAGAACTTGCCTCCCTCTCTTCTTGGGATGAGATATCGTTGCTCTTGCTGCAATAAGATGTTTTCTTTGAACTTGTGTTATCCATCTTGTATAAAAAAAATCAAGAATCGTCGAAGATAGAAATTATAATTTTTTTATACAATCTAGTATTTCGGTGCACGTAATTAAATAAAACACCCCTGGGTATCAAACATATACACCCACCAGTCTGTACTATTAGTCAATATTGTGAAATACTAACCCATATGCATATGATACTAAAATAAATACTATTTATATTTTTGACCAATCGGTTCTTTTAACACATATATGTGCCCTGGTGCGCTTTTTTGTAAAGTGAGCATCGGTTTGCTACCTTTGTATAGTGTGCCCCAATGCGTTTTTCCTGTTCAGTGCACACTGCATACCACATAAAAGGTTTTTGATAAAATCATCGACAATGACATGGTTGACATGGTTTGGGATCCGATGCAATGAGTGGTACCATTGCAGCAGATACCAAACACCCCATATGCAATTAAATAAACCCTATAAAAACTTATTTCTTAAAAACAAATAAACCCTATAAAAATATGTTGCTTAAAAAAAAAGAGGAACCAAAAGAAACAATAAGAAAGCTCGAGTTTCCAATACCGAAGGTAACTATAAAGCCATTTTATTTATTTTTTAACATGCATTGAAAATAGTTTGAATCAAATAGGGAAATATTGAAATAATCAGTAGAATGAAATCACATACCTAAAATTTCTTCTCTATTGATTTATATGTGCCCTATGGATCCCTTTCAAATTTGGCATTTCAAAAAAATATACCCACTCCAAAAAAATCCCTATGTGTAGATTTTAACCTTGTACAATTATTTACTACAAGCAAATTTTCAATAAAATAACATAAAAGATACAATGGAAAATACACACATTACACATAGATTTTTCCCCTAGAAACCCAAATCGGGAAAACCAACATATTCTATATTCATTCATATCATACATTTTTTACAATACAATATACATATAGGATCCTGTAGCATCCAAAACCCTAATACAATAACCCAGATTAGTCAACAACCGTAATTCCTTAACCGGATATAGAAAACCATCGATGAAAACCATGTGCCAAAAAATGGACGCAAAAACTCCCATTTTTTTTTTCCAGGGGAGCTGCCTCCGAACCCCTGCATAAGGGGGCTCCCACCCCCCTCTTAACCCCTTGTGTGTCTATCACAATGTAGAGACAAGTTTTAACCATGAAAATAATATAACGCATACCCAACATTCTCCCACATGTTGTTTTCTTTGCATACAAGGGGTTAAATAATCAACAATCCAGGGAAACAACACCCATAGATCCTCTACACCAAGAGAAGATCTCAATACTCACAAATTTTGTTAATGAATCTGCAACATTATTCAAAGTGTCCACATCCATCAACAACACCTTCTTTTCTTCAACCATGTCTCTCACAAAGTGATATTGAACATCAATATGCTTTGTCTTTAAATGATAAAATGGGTTCTTCGCCATAAAAATTGCACTCTCACTATCACAATCTATCCTTATAGCWTGTTTTACCAACCCAATACCCAAACATAATATTTGTTACCATGTTTCTTTCTTTCTTTCATGAGTGGTTGCCATGTATTAAGCTTTTGTAGTTGAAAGTGCCACTACATACTGTCTTTTKCTCATCCAATTGATTGCTCCTCCAAACAGGTTAAACGCATACCCACTTGTAGATMTTCTACGATCCAGATCTCCAACCTAGTATGCACCCACAAATCCAKGCATGTCCAACACTTTTTCCAAACCTTTTCTTCCTTGGTAGCACAATCCATAACTAGTAGTTCCACCCAAATACCTAAAAAATATTTTTAYTGTTGTCCAATGCTCCTTCTTTGGTTTTGACATATACCTGCTCAAAAATTCCATTGCATGTGCAATGTCCAGTCTAGTACAAACCATTTCATACATCAAACTACAAATCACACTCACATATGGAACACAAGACATGTCCTCCTCCTCTTCTTGTGTCTTGGGACACCGATCCRCATATAACTTTACACCTACAGGAATAGGGACCCTGACCGRTTTACATTCCTACATATTAAACCTCTGCAATATTGTCTCAACATATTTTCTCTGATTTAACCRGAACTTCCTATTTTTCTGATCTCTTTTAATTTCCATGCCCAAAATGAAATTTGCAGCACCAATATCCTTCATTTCAAATTTAGAGGACACCTGAGTTTTCACATCCTAGATAATCTCCTTGTTGTTTCCTATCAACAACATGTCATCCACTTACAAGACCAAATTAATAAAATGATCACCAGTTAATTTCAAATACACATAGTGATCTTGTTTGCTTCTTGTGAATCCAAGTCCAAACAAATAAGTATCAATTTTTTTATACCACTTCCTTGGTGATTGTTTTAAACCATAACGAGACTTTTTCAGCTTGCATACCAGCTCCTTCTTTTCCTTCATAGCAAAGCCTTCTTCCTGCTTCATATAGATTTCTTCTTCCAGATCCCCATGTAGGAATGATGTCTTCACATCCATCTATTGTACTTCAAAATCAAACTCAATAGCAACAGATAACATAAATCTAATAGATATTAACTTGGAAACAAGAGAAAAAATCTCACCAAAATCAATTCCCTCAACCTGGGACCCTTTGCTACTAATCGAGCTTTGTATTTCTCCACTTTACCTTATGGATTCATATTCTTTTTAAATATCCATTTGTTTCCAATGAGATTTCTTCCAGTCGAAAACTCCACTAGATCCCAAGCCTCATTCTTATCCAAGGATTCCATTTCGTCAACCATGGCCTTTTTCCAGAGTTTTCCATCCTCTAAATCCACTACTTCCCTATCAGTTCTAGGATCATCAACAATAATAGACAAAGAAAAATTTGAACGGAAATCAGGTGGAGTATACCTTTCCAGTAGCCTTTTTTCTCGAACCAATCTCCTCAATACTGGAGTATGAGGATCTTCTTCTGTAGAGTCTGATTCATCATCCTTGGACTCAAACTCTATTTTTTTTTCTTTCTAACTTGGTAGGACTTCCTGTTTGACAACATCTTTCATTTCTCTAAATACCACATCTTGGCTATACACAACCTTCTTATTTTATGGGTTCCAAATCTTATAACCTTTGAGGCCATCCTTATATCCAATAAAGATACACTTTTTAGCATTCTTATCTAGCTTACTCTTGTTTTCCTTTGGAACATTAACATAGGCCTCACAACCAAATACCTTGAGATGTGTGAGAGAGGGTTTCTTACCAATCCATACCTTGTGTGGAGTATCTTCACCCAGTGTTTATGAGGGTGATCGATTGACTAGGTAACATGCAATACCCACTGCCTATACCTGGAATTATTTCTCTAACCCGGCACCACTGTGCATGAACCTTGCTTTTTCCATCAGTGTCCTATTCATCCTTTCTACAAATCCATTATGTTGAGGTGTATAAGGAATATTCTTCTACCTTTCCATATTTCATTTCTTACATAATTCTTCAAATTCATTCCCGCAGAACTCTCCACCATTATCCGTCCTCAAAATCTTTAAACTTGTCAAAGACTTCGGCTTTCTTCCTGAGGAAATATATCCAAGTATTCCTCGAGAATTCATCTATAAATGAGACATAGTACACGGGTTTTCCCAATGATGGAACTGACACAATTCCAAACACATCACTATGCACTAGTTGTAAAATTCCTTCCGCCCTCGTTGCAAGAGAGAGAAATCTTACTCAATTTTTCTTCCCATATACACAATGTTCACATAAATAAAAATTCAGAGATAATTTAAGCATTCCTTCAGCCATACCTTTACCATGTAGTAGTCGAAGACCCTTTTCTCTAATATGCCCCAGCCTGTGATGCCACAACATAACCTTTTCTCTAGAGACTATAGGATTTTTTTCTTCTTTAGCTCCAATATCAAGAACAATGGCACTATTACACCCATCAGTAATAGTGCTTCCTTGCAACTTATATAGAGTTCCAATCTGAACTCCCTTTAGCAACACCATTGCTCCTCGAACCATCCTACAGGTTTCTTTTTCAAATACTATTTTTACCCTTGCATCGTCCATTTTTCTTATAGAAATCAAATTTATGGTCAATCCTCAGATGTGTAAAACATCAGGAAGTATTCTAATCCTTCCATATATGCACCTCAACTTGACTCTTTGTCGCCCTATGATTCTAGATTTCGATTCATCACCTAAGAAAACATTACCTCCATCATACCTTTCATATTCACAGAACCATTCCCTTTGGGGATTCATATGAAAGGATGCACCTGATTCAACCAACCATGCCTCATGATCTGCATGTGTTCATGAAGAATCCAAGTACATATCCCCTCCTTCTTCATTGGAGGTATTTTCTTTTGTAGAGGGAGTACCTTCAGATCCCTTCACTCTCTCAATATTCTTGGATCTACATTGCTTCTTGAAGTGCCCCTCTTTTCGACATCTCTAGCATACCTTTCCAAACTATCTGAGAGATTTAGATCTCCCACTTGAGGCTGACATGGATCTATTTCTTTCCTAGGAGCATCCTCTTGCAAATAATGCATCTGTTCTTTGTCCTTCCATGCTCTTTCGACTCATCTCCTCTAACAACAAGGATGTGACCACATCATCGAAACTCAAGGTAGTTTTATTACTACCTATTGCCATAACCAAACTATCCCATGAGTCTGGTAAAGAGCAAAATAAATTGATACCCTTATCTTCATCTGAAATTTTAATCTCAATAGATAATAACCGACTTATCATAGTATCAAAGGCGTTCAAATGCTCTGTCATCGAGTCTCCATCTCTCATCCTCAGGTTATACAACTTCTTTCACGAGAACAATTTATTTACCAGGGACTTAGATTGATACAAGATGCCAAAATTATCCCATAACTCCTTGGTTGTAGCTTCCCTAGACACATTCAGTAATATTGAATCTGAGAGACACAAACGGATTTTTCTCTTCACCTTCCAATCCAACTTTTTCTATTCATCTGCTAACATTCATGTAGGTGCAGTACCTAGATCCACCACGATTCAATGATATTTGTCTACCAAAATATCTTCTATCTTGAGCTTCCACAACTCAAAACTTTACTCATTAAATTTATCGATCTTTATTTTCAAACTGATAGCCATTTATGTTCACTTGAAGAATCAATATCACAGATCTCCCACTGTAACAAGGCTTATCACAATCTCGAGCCAAACCCCTGACCAAAAAGGCGTTCCCCTAAATCCAATAACTTGGCTTTGATACAAAATGTAGATTTTAACCTTGTATAATTATTTACTGCAAACAAATTTTCAATAAAAGAACATAAAAGATGCAATGGAAAATACACACATTACACATATATTTTACTACCAGAAACTCGAACCAGGAAAACCAACATATTCTATATTCATTCATATCATATATTGTTTACAATACAATATACATATAGGATCATGTAGAATCCAAAACCCTAATCCAATAACATGTATTAGTTAAAAACCATAATTCCTTAACCAGAAATAGAAAACCATCGGTGAAAACCATGTGCCGAAAAACCTCCCAAAATGGACGCAAAAACTGCCAATTTTTTTTCGGGACCGCTTCCCCTGAACCCTTGCACATGGATGCTCCCTACCCCCTGTGACCCCCAGGGAAAGGGGTCACTCTGCACCCCTCTCACCCCCCTTCATTCCCAGCGGAACATAGACACTAGTTCTAACCATGCAAAGAATATAACACATACCCAACAAGTTGCTTTACACTACCAATTGTAACATGCCATCTCTGAGTAACCTACAGCCTGGTTCAACAGTATTACACTGTGAATTGGATCTCTTTTATGACACTCTAGTGGTATGTGTTTTTTCAAAATGTAAAGGGATGAAAAATAACCCTCGACATGTCACATTGTCCTATTATATTAAAGATTGACTACCCAAAGTTGATGGTCTAATATATCCCACTGTGGTCAAGAATTCAATAAGTAATATAGAAAATACAAGTAGGAACAATTCGATATGCTCCTTTTTAAAAAAATTGGAAGCTAGATCAACTAAATTTCATCCTAAATTGTCCAACCCATCTCCTTCTGTTGAGTCAACAAAAAGTTTGTATAGTGAGCCAAAGTATGATATCAATACTACCCAAAACATCACTACTAGGAGATCCAAAAAGTTGTATGAGCTAAGAGAAAAAATTTCCAAGTACACACCAAAGTATGTTCAATTGTTGGAAGGTATCGATGACTTCCCTTTTCCTATCCATCTGCAAAGTAAATACCAAACCTATGACAATTGAGCCTTGTATGGCATTTGGTCGTCTTCCATGCATGTGCCTGATGTTGGAACCAAATTCTCTTTTTGTGGTAATAGTTATATGATTTCCAAGTCTAAAATAAATGTTGCAAATCTTGGGTTGTTTATCCTTTTAGATGTATCTATTCCTCCAAAAAAATCAGTGGCACTTATGCCATTTTGTGGTCTTATTTATAATCGGTCTAATTACTTGAATATTCTCAAATACAAACATAGTATTTCCATGTATAGTATGTGCATGGATGGTTATGCTTCTGGAAACTTTAACAAGAAAAAAATGTTATATATAAATTTTCATCCACGAACTCATGGGAACATCACATGGTTCATAAATAGTTGTAGGTCCTCATTATTTAGTGCAAATTGTTCATTTGAGAAACACTCCAGTGACAAAGAGTTCTTTATGAAAAGGAAGGCATCCAAATTTGTTGTTGGGCATGCAATACGTTGTTTGTCTCATGGTGATGAGTTGTTAATAAACTATAACTTTTGTATACCACCAACCACTCGTAAAAAATTCCTTGCATTGGGTCTACCTTTAGATGTCCCCCTTGGGGCATAAGAAAAATACGATTGAGTAATTGTATTTTTGGATTTTCAATGGAACTAATGTAAATGTATGGCTTAATTTGACATTTGTTTTATAAAGTGGTTGGTTGCATGTTACAATCCTTACATAAAAAATGGGACTAAGCTCCCTATAAAATCTACACATGGGCTTTTGTTTATTTTATTTATTGAGTTTGCTTAATATTTTTATGTTTTTAAATATTGATATAAAATTAATTTAATTTAATATTCTCTTAACCTTAACAAAATAATTAATTTCTTCACTAACCAAATCAAATACTTATATTTCCTTATGAGGAGATTTGTAATTAAGTTGGTGGTGGATTAAAAAATCATAAAGTCACTTAAAGAAAATCTTGTAAATTAAAATTCAATCATTTATTTTAATAATTATGATTATAACAATTTATTTTAAATATAACAATTATAAATTTAATTATGAACAATTATTATAATATCATCAATAAAATAAATGAGAAAAAAACATTTCAGAAGAGTAATTTTTCTTTGTAAACATGTTTATTCAACATATTGTTTCTTGTTGGAAATTAAACAATTCACCTTGAAGAAGAATTAAACATTATATGGCATTAATATTTATAGTTGTTTGCAATTACAATCCAAAGAAGTTAAACATTATATGACAACTCTAAATTCTAATAAGTAATAAATCTTAAATTTAATTTAAAAATAGAGAAATCATTAGCGTACTTATAATACATTTTATAAATCAAACAACATCAATATCAACATGATTTGAAAAAACACAATGTACATGTGTGTTATATTGTTTATAGTGCACCAGTGAGATTGAAAGCGTGTTGGTGCGGTTGTTATGTAAAAATGCATCGAGAAACAATTTAATTGACAAAGTACATATGCAAACTTTCGTAATCAAAGTTTTGCGGAGGTTATTATTTGTGAAGGTAAGCACTCTTCTACGCCTGTCATAATTTAGCGCATGGACTCGATCCTCTGTCACTTCCTCATTGCTCTGTCTTACATCTCCTCCTCCGCAAGTCACTCGACTTTCTCCAAGATACCATCCTCGCCATTCTGATAACCATAATATGAAATGGTGTAAATTTTCTTGTAATTCGCATACCTACACCTCCTCTTATTGGCCTCAAGGGGGCTTATCGAATAGCTTTTTGAGGATGGGAAGGAATTCCATAGCCCCGAAGTATCTGTAACTGGGACCATTGTCGATGGCACCGGGCACATGAACTTACTTCCCCTCCAGTTCTATTAACTTGGCCCCTACTTTGACATAATTAGGATTTCCATGCTTGACAATCAGAGCTTCCCAGTACCCCTTTTCCCTGTTCAACAAGAAAGGAACTTGGTGGATGTCTTAATTATAACATTGTGTCAACCTCAAGAATGACCTAAGGTCCATATTGTATATTTAATATAATGTAAGAAGAACAATTGGAAAAATAGTCGATGGTCCATAAGCTTTGTCAGCATGCCTTATCGCTAAATATTAAGCATTGCCTTGGCCTTGGCCTGCTCCTCCATGAGATCCTCACCCGTGTATTTACTAGGAAGCTCATGTTTCTTCTTCTCCACAACCATGCACTTGATTGATTTTTCATCCAGAAGGGACACGGGGAAACAAACTCTTTCTCTCTCTGTTGTTGGTTTCTCCTGTCTTTCTCTCCCATTTCTTCTGCCACATCCTCATCTTCCTCGAATAGGAATAACTTAACTGAAATGACTTCCCTGCTCATGATCGTCAACTTTGCCTCCCTCTATATAGACTCGATTCACTGCCACTCCCTTAATGATCTAGCTCGTATCTCCTCCTTTGTGGGTCACTCTACTTTCTCCAAGATATCATTCTCCTCATCCCTGTCGCCATAATAACTATTGTCAATTCCATTGTAAATCACATACCTAGACCTCCTTGTCTTCACCTCGAGGGGCTTATCGAATATCTCTTTGATGTCGAGGAGGAATTTCTCAACCACTCTTGTACAATTAATTGCTGGAAGATGGCTTGTTACAATATTCCAACAACCAATTGTACAAATGGGGTTGTGAAATTTCTCCCCCATGTCAAAGAGATATTAGATGATCCCCCCAAGGCAAAGAATATGAGGTCTAGGTATGTGATTTACAAATTAATTGACATTAGTTATTATGACGATAAGGATGATGAGAATGGTATCTTGGAGAAATTCAAGCGACCTGCAAAGGAGGACATGCAAGCTAGAGCGTTGAGGGAGTGGCAGAGGATCAAGTATATCTAGATGGAGGCCAAGTTGAAAATCAAGAGTAGGGATGTCATTTCCCTTAAGTTGTTTCTATTCGAGGAAGATGAGGATCTGGTGGAAGAAATGATAGAGAAGGACAAGGGAAACCAACAACAAAGAGAGCGAGATCGTGTTTCCCATGTTCCCCTTCTAGATGAGAAATTGATCGAGCGCATGGTTATGGAGAAGAAGAAACATGAGCTTCTTAGTAAGTACATGGGTGAGGATCTCATGGAGGAGTAGGCTAAGGCCAAGGTAATTTTTAATATTTAGTGATAAGGCATGCTGGCAAAGCTTATGGATCATCATTTTTTTTTCCAAATGTGATTCTTAACTTCTATTAAATATACAATATGGATCTTAGTTCATTCTTAAGGTTGACACAGTGTTATAATAAAAACACCCACCAGGGTCTTTTCTTATTGAACATGGAAAATGGGCACTGAGAAGCTCTGATCACAGAGCTTGGCAGTCCTAATTATGAAAAAGTAAGGTCCAAGATGATGGACTTGGAAGGGAACGAAGTTTATGTTCCTGGTTCCACCAATAAGGGCCCTGGTTATAGATACTTTGGGGCTACAAAATTTCTCCCCATCTTCAAATAGATATTCAGTAATCCCTTTTGAGGTGAATAAGAGGAGGTGTAAGTATGCTATCTACAAGCCAATTGATGGAAATTTATATTATGGCTCCAAGAATGATGAGGATGTTATCTTGGAGAAAGTCAAGTGGCCCACAGAGGAGGAGATGTGAGTTAGGGCACTGAGGAATTGGTAGAATATTTAGTCCATGCACTAAATTATGAGAGGCACCGAAGAGTGGCCTTTGTTTTTTCCTCTGCAAAGAAAAACCTCCACAAAATGTAATTGTGGATGTTTGCATATGTAGTTTGTGAATTAAATTATTTTTCTTCTGGTTGTTGTTGTTGCTATTGCGCTCGCTGTCATCATCTTATCTAATTCACACAAACTTATTTTTAGGCTCGCACACGCGCACACACACACACACACATAGATTAAAAAAAAGTTAAATATAAAACATAAACATATATAACTAATTTGTATTTATCAAAAGTTGAAATTAGTTTATGTTTACAATCAAAAAGTGAAAATGTAATTGATGTTGTTAATAACGTAATACACACCACTTCTGGTGTTCTATATAAGACATAAGGCATCGAACAATGGTGTGTTAAATTTAATGTGTCATTGTTAGTCGAAAATCGATATCTATAGTGGTACATTGTGATATATAGTGCATCGGTTAAGGGTTGTCATACAAAACGACCTGTGATGCCATTTCACATATGAACTGTGTAACTCGGTTCGATTGGTTCTATGGAACACACCGATTTACTAGAATTTTTTAAAGATAAACCAAGCAGTGCACTTCGTTAAATGAAAATCATCGGTACTCTATGTTCCTTGGAGCACTGGATGCTTGTTAATAGTGTGTTGTCTTTTATGACACACCAATAACTAGAGCATTTTAAAAGACGCACTGCAATGATAATTTTTAAATATTTCTCCCAGTGCAACTCAGTTAACCGCACCAATGTGTTTCATTGAATTTAACGCATTGACGCTCCATTTTAGATTTGTATGTGTTGTTACCGGTGTGTTTTACTTATAATGCATTGGTAATGAGGTGTCCCATAAAATGAACCGGTATGGTAAATTATTATGTATTTTGATTGTTGTCTCGCAATACACAACACTGGTGCATTGTAATTATTTGATGCACCGTCGATAAAAAAAATTGTATCAAAATTCGAGCGGTGTGTTCGATTAATAGAACACATCAATCAATTTATCTTAATTGGCCAACTGGCTAGGATCTTAGCGAGGCTTACCATAAGATTCATTTCACTAATAATTTCTAAAAATTCATCCCGGTGACGTGCTCTTTACAACACTAATTTATTTTTTGGACCTAGAGGCACCGATAGGTTAAATTGTTTTATTGAAACTTAAGCGGTGTGATGTGTTAATACAAATGCACCAGTGCTACCGTGTTATTGGAGGCTGCACCAAAATTTTGTTTAACGACATGTTTTGTTATCGAGAGCACCGAAAATGGGCCATCCACTAAGATTCCCCGCTATGCCACGTCGCTCAATATTTTCCTGGTTTGGTTCTTTTAACAACACCAATGCATTTGGTTAACATAAATGCACCACCATCCCATTTTTTATGGAATGTAAATTCAACGATGCACTTTCGCTAACCTAACACATCGATGCATTATAGTTTCCAGAGAACTGAAATGATGTTTAGAAATGAGCCATCTAGTATAACACATCGATGCTTTTTTTCTCCTATGGGCACTACTCCCTTATATTGATTTATTACAAATTAAGTGGTGCGACATGTTACTATGAACGACTTGGTGCTGTCGTGTTTTTGAATAACTATTGTTTTGTTTAGCAGTGCTTTGTGAAGCATAGAGAACCAATTACGAGGAGTAAAAGGAAACGCCTCGCTATGCCAAATCAATCAATATCCATCATAGTGTGGTTATGTTAATAGCACCAATGCATTTTTTTTAAATGGTTGCACCGTTGAGTTAAATTTTATGAGTCATAATTTGAGTGGTGTTATTGGTTAAATGGAATGCATTGGAATGCATGTTGTTTAGTGGGAATTTTCTTTTATAATGCACCGAGTGCATAACATTTAAAATGACAAATCGATTAAGTAAGGTAAAATTATACACATCGGTTGTGATGCTTATTGTGAAGTTAGCACAGGATGCATTGGACCGAGGCAAGCCAAATCGTACAAGTGCACCATGCAGAGTGAGAAAAGAAATTGAAAAAAGTTCCAAATTTCAAACTAAATTCAAATTTTAATTGGATGAAAATGAAAATGGGAAGGTAATAAACAATTTACCTGGACTCTTATGTCCCGAGGAGGCATGCTTCCACCATTGAGAGGAAATGAAAATTCATGTTAATTTCCAAAATTTGGAAATGTGTGGAATCTATTGGTGGAGCTATCCAACTCATTAAGGAGCATCAAAAACATGGCGTCTTTGAAAATAGAGTGAGCATCGATGCTTTATTGAGATTTTGGAAACATGGGATGAGGTGTCACAATGAAAATTGGTCTGATATATATTTTTTTATTTACCCTACCGTGGTGTGCCAAAGGAAAATTATACGCACTAGTTCACAAGAATCAATGGCACCAGTGCAATTTGATCGGTGCTTGTTATTATTGTTATAAATTATGACAATGTGTTTGAACATATAAGCATTGGTGCATTATGTTTTAGTTGTGCATCGATGCATATGTACTGTAAAGGTGCACGGATAAAAATTCTTCACAAAAACCTCTAGTCTCTTGCCTTTGCTAACAACCTCTACTATGAACAATGACAGTGCATTTGAAAATTTATGCACTTGTGTGGTATGTTTTAGTGGTGAACTGATGCATATGTACCTTAAAGGTGCACCAATAAAAAACCTCCAGAAAAACTTCTGGCCACTCGCCTCTGCTATAAACAACTAAGGGATAAATGTTTCAAGGATGTTCTGTAAAAAAATCCACTAGAAGGTTTTCTCCTTGTAGTGTATTTAGATTTATCATTGAGAAAATGTTATTCAGATTTATCATTGATCACATGTAAAAGAGTCATGAGGATGTTGTACTGTCATTCTATACCATTTGTCGAACAACAAAATTATGGTAAAACAAAGTTCATATGTTGTATGTATTATAATCAATGATTATTATTGCATAACATTAAGTGATAGGTGTTACATTTGGTATCAAATCTTAGGCTCAAATGTTAGGGAAAAAAAGGGTTAATCAAATTTATTTTTATCCATACCTCATACCCTACAAACCCATGAAGTAATAAAATAGAACCATGCCAAATTTGAAATATGAAAAATAAATGAGAAAGAAACAACAATTGAATTCCTACAACAAGCAAGGATGTAACATCTCCACTATAATCCATAGTTTAATTAATGCTTAATGTAGATATAATATGTGGCTACAACCAAGCGATGTAATATGCGAATTGTATTTCTATGTTTTAATAATAAAATGTGATGCTAGTTGCCAAGGGGACATGGACAAAGATGAGGATTGAATTAATCCACCAGAAACATGAATGTCTAGGATCATGGCCAAGAGGGGTCCAAGGGGGGAATTACCCATGTATATTAATTAAACCCATTTTTCCTAAAATTGTTATTAGCATGTGAAACTTCTAAATTTTGATTGAGTGTTCCCAAAGCCAATCATTGAATACATATAAGAGGGTGGGTGTGAGTGGTGACATCCCACAGTTATTGGGAACATGGGGGTTGAGTACAATTAGCTTGGAAGTGTGAGATTCAAGAAAGCAATCCAAGGAGAGAAATTTGTATGGGTAGCTACAACAGTTTTGACACATTGAGTTTTTGGTGCAGAAGGAGCAAAGGGAGAGAAAGAAAGTGAGCTTGGAGATGGTGCAACCATGGAGGGAAAATTCTAGAGCATGTTGGAGTGTATCTGGAACATATTGGAGCTGAAGACTGAAGAGTCGAGTTGTCGGACTTGAAGAGTGAACTCTCGGGTGAGTTGCACTAAAACAACAAGTATTTGTTGTTGTTGATGGTAGTTTTTCCTAGCAGTGAATTCTCTTGAGTTCCTAGCTAAGAGATTCCTAACTACCTGTGCCAGAGAGACCTTGATAAATGAATGGAACGTTGAGGGAATAATATCAGTGAAGGGGTACATTCCTTGGTTTGGGTAGTGTTAGTACCTAAAATTGCAGTATCGCTACAGGAAGTTTCTATAGAAAAATGAGTGGATTATTAGAGGAATTTGTTGCATGAAAATTTTCTTTCGAAACCCCATTTATTGGAACCTAAATTTGATCTCATCAAAATCGTTAACCTTCTCACCAACTTTGTGTCAACTTTTCCAAGCCTCCAAATATTTCGTCAAATTTTGTCGAGGTATTCCATCTTCTCAAATTCTCAATTTGGTGAGTCTCCCATCCATGTTTGTTTTTTTCATTCTAAGGAGTCTAGCCTATTGTTCCTTTGTTTTCATTTGAATATGACAACTTTTCCTTTTCATTATTCTTTCTCAAAGCCAAAGAAATTAAAAAAAAAATGAATTAGTTTGTTTTAAAACAAATGACGTTATTTTTATTTGTCTATTATTTAAAATTTTGGCAAATAAAAACTTGTTGGTACTATGCTTAAACCCCAATTTCCAAGTCATAAATGAAAACCATATTACAATTTCCATAACCCTAAACAAACATAATAATCAACTGAGCCTAAGTGACAAGCACCAAGTGACTAAGGGAGAACTCATCGAATCTTTACCATCAGTTTCTAAGGCTACTTGTTGATGTGAAGAACATGTGGAAAGTTGGATGAACTGGTGATGCTATGTGTTCGACAAGTTGGATATGAGGTTCCCTTGTATGTCAACAAGGTATCAGTTAAATTTCCAGGTGGAAAAATATACCAACTCCATTTTCAAAAAGAAGATTTTAAAAGAGGATCTAGCAAAGTTCAGGGATGTTGTTAAAAATGATTACTACTTTCATATGTACTATGATGATCTGCCTATATGGGGCTTTGTTGGAAAGGTTGAAAATGAAAATAAAGGCGATGAGAAGAAGTCGAGGTATTTTATTTACAGACAAGATCACTTTGATATCCTATATAATCATGATCAAGTTATAGAAAACAATGTGCATACATATCTTCAGTACACAGTGGTTTTCGAGAAAGGAATTTTTGGCAGACTTTCTAGGAAAATGGAAATGAAATTCCAAAATCCACGACATGGGGTATTTGCAAAATGACCTCAATTGGGAAAATCTCGAGCAAATTTGCAAAATTGTGAAGGGTTTAAGAGATCCTTCTATTTTTATAAAGGGTATGTATCCAGATTTTGAAAATGTCTGGATTGACAAATGGAATGCCAAGAACCAACACTCATTCAATAAAATCTTATAATGGTAAATATTTTTCTTGGTTATTACTACAGATAGTTGATGATGGAGAAATTCCTCATGCATGCATTGGTCAGGCATGAAGAATGCAAGTATCAAAGATTCAAACAATCATTAAATCTTTCATACAAATGTCATTTCTCCCTGTGCAACCAAATGATTTTATGTTGTTGTTACTTTCGATATATCATAAACTAGGCTAAATAAAAGTGTACCAGTTTTATGAAAGGAGAGATGAAGATTGGAATCAGGATATGGCTACCTTGTATCGGTCATACATTGAGTTGAGGATTTCCACATACAAATGAATACATACTTATTGAAGAAAACAAGCTTCTAAATCAATAGGGCACATCGATTTGTGATGCAGTAGATGTGACAGGCCTTTTGAATGCAACTCTTGTTATCACCAAATTTCATTTTAACAGTAATTGGTATGATGTTTAGGGGTTCTATAGTAAGAAGGCGTCTTTAGGAAATTCTCTTTAGCATTTTTGGATTGGAATCTTGTTGAAGACTGGTAACTGAGTTGACAAGTTTGTTCTCAAGCAATAAAATGAATCTGACACTCAAAATACATTGGTCATATGAACTATGATTCATGGTTCTTTAAGAGGTAGAACTACAACATCATGTACTAAAGATGTTGGTTGAGGGACTTAGTGGAAGAGTGAGTCTTGAAAATGCATATATTGCAAAAGTAGTTGCTAAGAGTTTACCCTGATATTTACAAATGCTTCATGAGATTTGGTTTGAATGATAAAGGAGTATTATAAACCAATAGAGAAAAACAAACATGTTTGAGCTGCCAAAATATAATATTATTAAAGGGTCAACTATGAGCAAAGGTGTCAGCCAAAGGTGAATATATCAGGTACCAGAGCATGAATATGGAAACAATATTCCAGTGGGATTAAACATGAAATATTTCCAGTGAGATTGCTATCTTGCTTTTACAGGCAAGGAACCCTCTTCGAAAAGGTTGCAGAGGTCATTTAATGAAAACATAGAATTATTCTTTTGGTTTTAATATATTGATGGGGAATATGTCAAGGGACAAAATGCTATATCCAAGAGTGAATTTCGATAGTTTGGTTCTCTTCTATCAATTAGTAATGCACCAGATGTGTGAAATAAATCCATTGATATTTTTGTCTTGTTCACTTATCAAGGTGGAAGACAACTGACTCATATTGCCACTTCATCATTCTTTGATCAATCAACCTACAGGGTTTTATTTTGTGAAATAAGAAATAATTTATGAAAGCAATGATCTAAATGTCAGCAAATAGGTAGCAAGAGAATATTGAATATTTAATCATAGCAAAAACAATCCTATTTTTTAGAGGAATGGGACAACACATGGAGTTGAAGTGTCAAGAACCCCAATCTCCTCTTCAACTTAATTCTATTTTGGAGATTGGTTCCAGATTTGAGAGCAGATTTCCAGGCAACAATTGGACAACCATTTCCAAGTTTGTAGGCATCAGTTATTCAACAATATAAGTGGATAAAAGAAGCAGTTGAATATTGTAGCAAAGGGGGGATCTTCCTTTGGGAAGAGACATGTTAGAATATAATTATGGCAAAGACTATGTTCTTTATTTGCAAGCCTAAGGGAAACTTCTTCTCTATAATATTACATTATCGGAAATCCTTGAGAGTTGTGTTGGTAGTTTGTAAAAACTTCTTTGTTTTTCATATTGTATTTTCTTCTCATTTGAATGAAATAATAGGTTTTGAGCATCATAAATTGTTCATGATTTATGGATCCTTGTGCAACTAAGCTTCATTGTATTTTCCCATGTTTCATGTGTTCATTCAAGTGTCATTTACTCAGTTTTAGAAAGCATTTATGTTTATTGAGTATTCAGTTTATGAATATGCAAAGTTGATCTAGCATAGTTTATCTATGTATTTCATATTTGTTTCCTTTTATTCTTCTATCTTTCTTTACATAAATCCAATCTAGTTGGTAACTAGTTTGATTGATTATGATCCATGAAATATCATGAGAGACTCCATGCCCAATGAAATTGATCATTGATATAGTAGTATTACAGTTTTTCCCTGTATTCTTCTTTAAACCTTGAACCACCTATTCCCAACCATATAATCAATTCAAGATGTGTTAGGCATTTCTCTTTTGCATTCAAGAGAAATATCTAGTGCTAACATCTTTTGGCGTCATTGTTGGGGAGCAAAGGAATGAAGTATCTTCCCTGGGCGTATGACAATGAATAGATGTGATTCTTGATGGTGAACAAGAATCGGCTTTGAAGATTGATTGATGCTCATTTACCTAGCGACTCCACTGGTTTAGAATGTCTAAATCATTTGTTGCCCGGATGGAGACTATTATAGTAGCGAGGTATGTCTCCTTTGATTTTTCAAATATACCCGGCTTTCCAAATCCTATGCCTGACTGAGATGAATGGGAAAATTCTCTTCCAAGGTTTAGGGGAGATGATGGAGAAATTGTTGCTAAACATTTGCTAGATTTTCATGAATGCATGCATCGGTTGGGTATTGTTCATGATGATGTTTTGGTGAAGATGTTCATCTATTCATTGGAAGGAAATCCCCCAAAATGGTGTAGATATTTACTTCCTTCCATCATTTCTTTGTTGAAGGAATTTCATACTGCATTTCATAATCATTATAGCAGATATTTTCCTACCGAGCTTCTGTTTGAGCACTGTTGTGAATATTTTGAGTCACATATTCAACTTCAACATTCAGTAGTTTATTCTTCCAGTAGTAAGGAAAATGAAGAACTTTATAAAGATAAGGATGGTAGTTCTGGTCAAATGCATGAAGACATAGTTCTCTTTTCCTTCTTGTTACACAAAATAAAGATCTTATTGAGAATGTTTGTTTTACTCCTGAAAATGATGAAAGTACATTGTTGCCTTCTGATTTTCATGTTGTTTTGAATTCTGCTAGAGAATTTTTTGCCCAAGAAAATTATCAACAGTTTCAAGAGAATTTTTCTTCCCTTAATTGTTACAAAGCATATGATGTTTATGGGTTGTTTCAAAGAGAACAAGAGGACAAATTATGCATATTTTACACAACAACAATCTTGTATTTTAAATCAGGTGAAATTTTATAATGTTCTTAAAGACCCAGTGGCAGTTTGGATGGATTCTTCTTTTCTAAGAATCCCAAATGTTGCAAGTTCCTGCATACTACCAATTTGAGGTTGTGAGTATAAGTTGTCAATGAACCTTTTTTTGCACATATTATATTCTTTATATGTTTTCTCAAACAGTTGCATGCATGAAGCTCTATTAATCAATCAATTTCTTAACTCGCTACATTGGAAATGTGACTACACATGAGGAAGAAAAGTTTCAGTTGATTAGAGTAGGAGAATAAGATCACTTTCCTGAGCATTTGGTGTGCAGTAGATTAGTGGAATAATAGCCCAATGGAGAAGCACTGGTGTCGATGCTTGTCATTTTATTTTCAAAATCGATCATTTAGTTTTCAAAGCGCTTTCGTATACAGGGCAGTTTGGGTTTGGAGTGTGTGGATTGGTTTTGGATTTGAATAAATTGCAGGTTACATGATTGAAATGGAAAAAGGCACATTGGTCTACGTGTTCTTAGTGCCTCACAGGGAGGAGACTATCCCAAGTTTGGGCTAGTTGTTAGTACCTAAAATTGCAGTATCACTACGGAAAGTTTACGTAGAAAAATGAGTGGATTATTATAGGAATTTGTTGCATGAATTTTTTTTTTCGAAACCCCAGTTATTGGCACCTAAATTTGATCCCCTCAAAATACTAATCCTTCTCGCCAACTTTGTGTCAACTTTTCCAATCCTCCAAATCTTTTGTCAAATTTTGTCGAGGTCTTCCAAATTATCAAATCCTCAATTTGGTGAGTCTCCCGTCCATGTTTGTTTTCCGCATTCTAAGGAGTCTATCCTATTGTTCCTTTTTTTTTATTTGAGGATGAAAAGTTTTCCTTTGTTGTGTTCTTTCTCAAAGCCAAATAAAAAAAAATGAATTAATTTGTTTTAAAATAAATGACGTTATTTTTGTTTTTCTATTATTTAAAATTTTAGCAAATAAAAACTTATTTAAAATTTTAGCAAATAAAAACTTGTTGGTCCTATGTTTAAACCCCAATTTCCAAGTCACAACCGAAAATCATATTACAAGTGCCATAACCCTAAAAAAAAAACCATAATCAATCAAGCCCAAGTGACTAAGGGAGAAATCACTGAATCTTTACAATCACTTGCTAAGGCTACCTATCGATGGGAAGAACATGTGGAAAGTTGGATGAATTGGTGTGGCCATGTGTTCAACAAGTTGGAGACGAGATGCCTTTGTATGTCAACAAGGTATCAATTAAATTTCTAGGTGGAAAAATAGACCAACTGCCTTTGCAAAAATAAGCTTTCGAAAGAGGATCTAGCAAAGTTCATGGATGTTGTTAAAAATGATTACAACTTTCAGATGTATTATGATGATTTGCCTACAGGGTGTTTTGTTGGAAAAGTTGAAAATGAAAATAAAGATGATGAGAAGAATCTGAGGTATTTTCTTTACAGACATGTGCACTTTTATATCCTATATAATGATGATCGAGTTATATAAAACAATGTGCATACAGATCTTCAGTACACAGTGGTTTTAGAGCAGGGAATTTCAGGTAGAATTTCTAGGAAAATGGGAATGAAATTTCAAAATCCACGACATGGGGTTTTTTGTTTCCACATGAAATTTGGATCGAATGATAAAGGAGTATTATAAACCAATATAGGTGGCATCCAAACGTGATTTATATGTGTAGTTGGTGAATTTTCATAAAATATAAGTGTCTTTATGTGCTTGTCTCATTTACTGTGTGCTTACTTATCTATGTTTAATATGGGTGTAATTATTGTATGTTGTTGCATATAAGTAATTGTTGTTATTTTGTATTATGTTGCTTGCACATGTATGTGTGGTGCTGATAGTCAGTATTTGTAGTTGTGCATGAGTATGACAGTTGTTGTTATATTTCTTGTTAAGTAAACCTTATGATAATGGTCATGAGTCTCTGAGGGAATGTTAGAATGGCCATGCATGCACGCTAATACTATGTGCACACGAGAGGCTAGATTTGATTGTGCGCAAAAAGAAGAAGTCTTTACGCATAAGGAAAACATAATTGGCATGTTACACCAGAATGGTTGTGCATGCAATAGTGATCTCATGTTCAGTACTGAATATGCACGCAGTAAAGTGGTGTGTTCAGTATGCTTGGCCATGCAGTTGTATTGTGTTACTTATGCTACTTTAAGTTGTAAGAAAAGAGGAAAACTTGTATGGTGTGACACAACTTGGGGATGAGCGTGTTACTTCAAGTATTATTGTGCAGACTTATGATTATAGAGTAGAATATGTGCACTGGATGTTGGAGTGGCATTTCTTAGTAGTAGGCTGGGTAAGATTACAAATTGGTATCAGAGCAGTTTGGTAACAGGGATGTTACAATGTGGTATCAGAGAATTTTGGTAACGGGGATGTTAAATTATGGTATCATAGCAATTTGGTAATGAGGATGTTACATGAGCACATGGACACTAACGAGGCCTTAGAACATGAGACCACAAAGGAGATTTGGGCAAACAAGGAAGAAGATAACACTGATACAATTTTATTCTAGCAGAGTGACAGTGTGATTTGGGATGAGGAGTCAATTGATGACACTGTGATTTGGGATGAAGAAGAACCAATTAATGGCACTATGATCTAGGATGAATAAGAATCAATTTTTGTTAATGGTATGGGGGACACAAGTCTCTTTGATGTTAACTTAGAGACCATCTTTGATAGGCGTTTTGGAGAGAAGAGTTTTCTTGATGAAGTGATGCTTGATCATGAAGTTATCACACCTTTTGGATATTGCATGGTATCATCTAGTGAACCAATTGGTTTTGATGAGGGTAGTGCTCCTTTAGTAGACAACAACAAAAAAATGGTGGGACAACCCATGCCACTATGATGAATATGAATAAAGGCCTTCAACAGTGCAGGAATTGAAGGACTAGTTATTGGTCTTAGAGGAGAAAATTGTACAAGTGTTGACAAGGGCAGATGGTGCTCATAAGTTCATTGAAGGTCTTATGTGGAAAACCTAGATGGAGGAGAGACAAAAAGAAGTTGTAGGTGGAGTCACTAGTTCTCAATTGCACATAATCAAAGAAACACTAGAGAATATGAAATCATATTACTTGCAATTATTCATGAATAGGAACCTTGCTCTTAAGTTTTTTGAAGACAAGGAAAGGGAGGTTGAGGAGCTTTGTTACCAGATGATTTTATCACACTCCTCATCACTTACAACAAAGACTCCATAATCATTATTAGTCATGACACATGAGAGCATGAGTGGTACCCGTGATTTGATGGAGAAGCCTCGTGTGATGATTCCGCATGAGGATCATTTAGAGTTGCAAGTGTTTGAGAAGAGGTATGACGAAGAGGGTCTTGACTATGCTCATATTTTTCATTATGGAGATCATGATTCATTTCTTTTGGAGAGCCCACTAAAGGATAAAGGCTTAGCTACAAAGGATATAGTTGAGCACATTCCTTGTGGACCAGCCCGCAAGGAAGTATATGCATCCATGGATTGGGTGGACCGGTATATGACATACATGGGCATACTCTGGGATATAGGTTTAGGCGACACCAATAGAGTTATGAGTATAATAGAACCTATAGGATACAAGATGGTACAAGACGATTCAATGATAGGAAGAAATATGTAGGGGTATTCTTTGGCACATAGTAGTGTATAGTGGATTTTTTGGGTGTTTCCTCCAAGGAGACATCCCGAGAGAGTCCTCAAGCATACCATTGAGTTGAGGTTACCCAAGATCGGTGAGTGGATGGGTGAGCCTCAGGGAGAAATATATCCCTTGATTATCAATCTTCATCTAGGACATCATCAGATGAGATTCGGGGAGAAAGATACTCATAGGTATACTTCTAGACTTCACTATGATTTCTTGGTCATGCTCTTGGCGTTAACCAAAGCACTACTCACTTTCTAGTCTTGCATGAAGTGGTAGATGCATCTATTGTTGTTATTTAATTCCCTCACTATATATTGCAGGACATTGGAGGTTCACCTGAGTCGGTTAGATGAGATAGGTGGGATTGTGGCCATGACATAGTTCTTTCATTTGGACTTTGTAGAAGTCATTGGGAATGGTGAACTTCCAATTTGGTGGTGGGATCTAAGCACTCATTCAAGTAATAGATTGTTTCATATGAGTTTGATGATCGAAAAATTCGGGGAAGTGATTAGTCTACGTTGTTGTGGGGATATTGTGAGAGGAGTTATGGAATTGTTTTTATATGGTGAGGTATTTTTTCCCTCATGATACCCAGGATCGAGTATAGTTGTGGATTGGCAGGTTTTGGCTTCATTGAGATGCATCATCTAAGTATGATTCATGATAGTGGGTACCATGGGAGGAGAACGTAGTCTGAGCATGGTGGTTAGACGATTATGATCATAGAGGTGCAACGTCAACATGATGGTTCCTCTCGGAGATTATCTTGGGACCCTAGGATTGTCGTGTTTTCTAGCTCGACAACCGATACAAATGAGATGGTCAGTTTTCACTTTCTAGAGTTTACTATTGGGATGCTTAGGATTGGTTTCTAGGAGGAGTGGTATTTTGAGGAGTTGACAGAGTTTCTGCAACTTATGATTTCCTAGATTATCAGTGGAAGTCAAGGGGATTCTTGTGTTAACACCTTGTAGCTATGAGTAGAGGGTGCTTCACATCATACAGGCTAGTTTGGGACCTTGGTGACTTTACTACTTATAGGCAAGTCCGAGAGAGGTTTGCATGGAGGGACTTTGCGGACGATGTGTTGGGAGATATGGGGGAGTGTATGACTTGTCAGCACAACAAGTCGGAGCACACTCATCCAGTAGGGTTGATACAGTGTTTGCCCATTTCTAAGAGAGAGTGGGAGAGTGTGTTGATAGATTGCATCACAAGTTTATCAAGGGTACATGGACCAGAAAATATGTTTGTAGTGATTGACCAGTTATCATAGTTCATGCACTTCCCAATGATTTTTTTGGAGTATGGGGCCACACAAGTGACATAGTTATATCGTGGGGAGATGTTTAGAGTCCATGAGTATCTCGGAGTCATTTCCAATGATCAGGAAAGCAGGTTTCATAGTGCAGGTTGGCAGGAGTTGCACAAAATTTCAGGCATAGGTTTAACTCCCAGTATTAGTTTTTACCCTTAGACAGATGGTCAAGCAGAGATGGTGAACCAACGGGCTGAGAGGTATCTGTGTGACTATGTGAGGTCATGGATAGAGTGGTTAGATTTAGGTGAGCATTGCAATGACACCACTCATGATAGTTTGCAGACCACCCAGGATCAATAGAGGAGGTATGCAGACATGCACGGGGTGGAGCATAGTTTCAATATTGGAGACGTAGTTTTCTTGAGGGTGCAACTAAATAGACCGTGTCCATTGAGGAGAGGTGGCACTGAGAGGATGAGGTCTTTCCTCTATGGTCAATACAGGGTGACCTGGGGAGTTGAAGAGGTAGCTTATGAGATGGAGTTTCCAAAGGGTAGTTGGATTCGCAGTGTTTTCCATGTGCCATGCCTCTAGCATGGGGACCACATGTTACCACTTCCATTGAGTTAGTACCACTACATGAGAGAGGAAAGATGAAACCAACTCCTCGGGAGGTTTTGGAGATTCGGGGAAGGAAATTGAGGAGCAAAGTGATCATGGAATACCATGTGAGGTGGAGGGATTGGCTGATAGGGGATGTTGCATGGGAGAGTGAGAAAATTTTGCAGCATCTTGGTTTGTGGTTGCTTAAGGGAAAGCAATCTCAGGAAGGGAGGATTTTGATATCTCTTTCCAAGTGATCACTCTAGATGGATTGTGTAGTATCCTAGATGACTCGTGTAGGCTATAGACAACAAAGAAAAGGGGGTCAATTTGATTAATTGATGTCACTTGGTTAGAAAATGTTATATTTTTAAAGTGACATTGAGGAATTAATTAAAAGGGTGTTTTAAGTGACTTGAGTTTATAAAGTCACTTTACTTTATTAAAAGGGTAAAAGGGTCCAAAAAGGGTCAACGAGGAAATAAAAGGAGAACGAGGGAACCCTCTCTCATTATGCATTAGTTATTTTCTAAAAATGAAATTGAGAGAGCTCTCGTGGTATTGGCTCTTAGGACGAAAAAACCCCAGAGGAATTTGGGATTGGGTTCGGTGGTGAAAATATCCACCCTAGTTAATTGTAAAGAAGGGATCATTTAGATTTCTTCATTGTGCTTCAGTGTGGCTAAGTAATTCATCTTTGGCAGTTGAGTTTTCATTCATAGGGGTCGATTTTTCTTGAAGAAAGCGAGTAGGGTTTTGTGGATGCGTTTTTGGTGTGTGTGATGCATTTTCTTGAGGTTGGGGGCCGATTTGTTTACTTGGAGGTCAAAATATTCCTTGTTGGGTGAATTTATTTACCTTGGGGTTGATTTTATTCATTTAGGGACATGTCTTTGGACCTAGGTCATATTTTGTGCAAGGTCCAGGTTTAATTCCTTGCTAGGGCCGAGTATATCATTGTTGGGCTTGTTAACTCCTTGTTGGACCGAGCTTATTATTGTGGGGGTCGTTTTTCCTATGTGGGAGGTCAAATATTTATTTTTTGGGCCGATTTTTATGTATTGGGTTGACTCCTTCAGGGGCCAAGTTCTTCACTTTCTGGGCAAGTCTCTTGATTATAGGGACGAGATCCTCTTTGTTGGTTGATTTACTTTCATTTCTGGGTGGATTTCTATATTACCGTGGTTGGGTTTTGTTGCTAGAAATAAGTTTACTATTGTAGGGAAAGTTGAACAAAGGTAGTTGTCATCTAAAGACCATATTCTTCACCATATCTTTTGTATTACCCAACTGATGTACCAGGTCAGAAAGTTAATAAAATCATATCTTTTTTTTGTGTGTATTGATTGTTCTAGTATATTGGGAGAGTTGTTCTTTATTTTCAAATATGTTATTATAAATTGCATAAAAACATTTTTTTTTGGCACAAAACCTTCATTTTTCCATCAAAACACCAATCAGTAGAATATAATCATAGCATCCCCAGTCAAAGGATTATACAGTGAGTTTAGAGGTGCCACAAGTTTTTGGAAAAATCTTTGCACAACCAAAACAAGCTACATCAAACAAAAAGGGTATTTTATTAAAGGTATTAAGTGTACACACAAACTGTTTGAAAAAATGTCCACGCCAACAAACTAAGTCAAAATTGGGAAAAATTAGTAGAGAATATTACAACTCATTATTTTTTAGTAACCATTATGATGGGAAATGGGGGGTTTCTATTCTAGTCTCTCCTAAATTCTGTTGATGCAGTTGTTGACTAGGGTGTTGATCCTTCTCAGCAACTAGTTATGCTTAGTTTAGATAGTTTCCTCCTTCGGATAGCCAATTTATATGCCTCATATAACTATGGAGAAAGGGCCCATCCTCCTAGTGTTATATAGTGAATGATTTTCTTGACATGCTATGGGTTTTCCATGGAGATTTTAACATGGTGGAATATTCTAAAGATAATATGGAGCATTATCATTCCACCTTATTTATAGTGAGAATGAAACATGGATGGCTCTTAAATCTTATCATGAGATGTATGCTCCTAATCCCAAATGCAAGCACAACTTTGTGGAATCGTGGTTTACCTGGACAAATTTTGTAAGGGTGTTGGCTAAATTTATTAACGTTTGGATAGATCCCTTTTGTACGAGTAGAGTTATTTCTATTTTGATACGAATGCCAGATGGTTGGTGTTCGTGGTTTCCAAGGACATTTTTTTTAACCATCACTGGATTTGGTTCTCTCTTTTATTGGGTGCACAAACAATGCAACTACCAAGAACTCAGTGTATCCTTGATGTATCCCATCTCCATAGTTCTGGTTTCCTTTCATGTATCTGTATTGTGGAATTTGGTATGTTTCCACATGGAGAGTCAGGTTGGATTCTTTGGTGGGAAGATGCCATTTCATGCACAATGGACTTTCTTAGGTCTTATGGCTATTATATAACCAAAATTCAAAGGTAGAATAGCAAGGGTGTGCACGAGGAATTGGAAGGGATATAGAAGGAACATATTTGGTACCCTTATGATGAAGATAAGAAAATGTGTGTCATGAAATTATGACATTTTATCCAGGTGGAGGATGTCCACCAAGAAAAAGGTGCCCAAATTCATGCATGGATCCATTAGATCAAAACAAGTGATCAACCCACTAAATCCTTTTTCAAAGTTCTAGCCTCCAAAGGGGCTAGTGAACACATCTTGGTGCTCAAAAAAAATCATGGCTACATCAAAATAAGCAATTGAATTTGAGATTGTTGAGCAAACATAGAATGTTCTTTCAAGCCAAAATCCCTACTAAAGAAAGATATGAAACTATTCAAAAGTTCTTCAAACTTACTCCCCACAAAGTGTTAGAATATTAGTGGAAATATTGTGAGGTGGAATTGTCACTTGATGAGCTCATAGTTACCTTATGTGAGATGGTAGATGACAAATCCCTTGGCTTAGATGGTTTTACATGGGAATTTTGCAAAACCACTTAGGTGTTTGTGGCGCTAGACCTACTTAAAATCTATTGGGAATCTCTTGCATCTCAATCCCTTAGAACTACATTAAATTAGGATCTCATCAAATTCATCCCCGAGGTTGATGACCTAGAGCTTATCCCTAGCTAGAGACCTATTACTTTCTTAACATGTCATATAAAATTTTGGCTAAGGAATTTTCTCTGAGGGACAAACATATGTTATTGAAGATTGTTTTCTTGAACATAAAATATTTATCAAAGGGTGTTTTACTACCACAATATGGGGATTTCATGTTGCTAAACCCCTCAAACCCTTTGTTGAATTTTGTATTTATTTTTATGTATCTATTTATTTATTAATTTTAATTTTTTGTTTTATTTATTTATTCTCGAGCTCCTATTGTATTTTTGTGATGTGTTTTTTGCATTGTCTTTGTGTCGATTTTGTGTCATGGCTACAATGTAGTGTCTGATGTGAATACGATGCATGCCCCATCTATGAGTTAGAATAGTTGATGCATCACTGATGCAATCTTATTGTAAAACTTTAAAAAATCCAAAAAATAAGTGACCCAAAATGAATATTTTGTGTCACCTTGCATGTGCACTTCTAATATAGAGTGAAAAAAGAGAGACCCATCATTTCATTTTCACATGAGGGTGTGGGGAAAATATTCTTGTAGGTGAAAGGGGTTTGTGGGGCACTCAATAGGAGAAGGAAAGGGATATTTTTGGGGCATCATTGGATCAAAGGTAAGTGTTTTGACATTTCACCCATATTTTTTTGAATTCACATATTTAAAGAAAAATGGGATTTGGGTTTTGGGGATGGGAGATGGGATTTGGATCTTGAAGATGGTATTTGGGTTTTTGACAGGAGATGGGATTTGGGTTTTGGAGATTAGATTTATAATTTAAAAAGAAATATAAATAACATAGGTTTAAGGAATATATCTTCGTCCCTTCCTCTTCCTTAAAGTAGGTTTAGAGGATATCTCTTCCTCGCTTCCTCTCCCTCCTTTCCTTTGTCTTCCCCTCCTTCTCTCTTTGTTCTCCTTATTCTCTTTCTCTCCATCTTCCTATCTTTCCACTCCCTCTCCCTCTTCCCCTTCTTTTTTACTTACCTCCTCCTCTTGTAAGTCTTAAGCCTTTCCAAGTTAAGAAATGCATGTATATTCTTAAGAAAACCATAAAATAAACAATAGAAAATACACACTTAGTACATAAATATTTACCCTAGAAATATTTAATCAGAAAAACCAACAATGAAGAGTTGCACCTCTCTCTTGTTCATTGTATTAAATACATCATTTTATTCACAGAAGAACCATAACAAGAAGCTTCAACAACATTATATCATAATGTCCAAAAATCCTAAGAGGAAAAAACCTAAATTTTCCAAAAACCCTAACCATAGGAGCTAAGGTGGTGAAAGGATTATGGGTCCTGAGGAGCCTAGTTGACATGCCAAATTTCTAGGGCCATAAATTTATCATATGAACTCCATTTGGGGTGTTCTTTAACCCATTGAAAAGGTCTTCATAAGATTATAGGAAGTTAGTTAAACCAATGGGATGCCTTCATATTTTACCTTGATTGCAATGAAAACCAAAAAAATGTTGTTTAGGACCCAAAAAATGTGTTGGAAGTTTAGGACTAAAAACTTGTTGTAAATATGATCGTAGGGTTCATTAATGGTTTTGAGATGGTGGCAATATCAAATGTCCACCTGGATCATCCCTCCTTATTATTCATCTTCCTCCTTATTGTAAAATAAACTTATACTAATGTTCAATCTCATCAATATTTAAATATTATAAAAATAACAATTACAAAAAAATATTAAACTATAATGATAATTAAATAATCAATCATAGTTAAACATGACACAAATATGACATAATATGATACAAAATGACTAAAAGGTTCCATGTTTCAATGTTATCATGACATTAGTACAATTGCTCTGAAATGGATGCAAACAAGCGAATGATTGTATGATATGAATCAATACTTGCAAGTGAAATTAGGGAATAAATGAAGGTTGGATAAACTATTAAAAACCATGTAAATGTAAAAGTAAATGAGAGAAAAGAGAGAGAAGAGAGAAAATAATGAAAATAATAATAATAATGAGAGAAAGTATTAAGGAATGGGAAATGAAAGGTCATGCCTATTGACCTTCCCATTACCTATCTCTCCCTATTTGTTCCTATACTTTTACTCTCAAAGGGTCTTTTGGCTAAGGAGAGGAGGATGCAGAAAGAGCCATTAATTGCATTGTAAAAAAAGATTGTTGGAGTTAGAGCACTAAGAAACCATTCGAAGTTGGTTTTCCCATTTGGGTTTTCGAGGTAAACTTTGTGTCTTTTTGTATGAATTTTTTTGTGGTTGTGGAATAATTCATGTGTGCAAAATTATTCTCATAGCTTTTTTGATAGATTGTAATGATGACTGCCAAACTATAATTACAATATCCCTTACTTAGAAATCGATTTTAGAATCCATTGATATTAATTATGTCGATTTTCACATGCAACTCTATGTGACTAATTTCATATCTGAAAATTGCTTCCTAGTAATCTAACAGTAAACCCTAGTTGTTATCACTGAACAATTTTACAATAAAAATTATTGACTGAAAAATATATGCAACGGAAAGAACACTATCATAGATGAATCATCAACACACATGAGACACAAAATTTATGTTCTATAATTTTATCAAACTCAGAAATTCAGAGGGAAAAACTAGCCCTCCTGGCCAATACAATTTTACCAAAATCTGAGGACAACCTTGTCCTCTCAAAACCATAAAACCAAACCTCAGTGAATCCTTGAAAATATCTTCTGCCCACAAATCTACTACAGACCACCTATACGGCCAGTTGACGTCACTTGCACCTGTTGACGTCAACTTGTATGGACCTGCTCCTTCCCATAAAACATTGTACATATGTAAGTGATTCACCTTACGACAACCTGCATACATACATGAATGTGCCCACTACAACCCACATACATATGTGATTCACCTTCCTGCAACCCGCGTACATACACAATTCACCTTCGTACGAATTGTGTGCATACACGAATGTGACCACTGCAACCCAAATACTCGTACGAAAAACTCGAATTCCTTCACTCGTGCGTCCCTCCTTTCTCCTAGGCCAGATTTGCCACAAATGTAGAATTTCCCTTTGTTGAAATCACCATGCCCCTTGGCACAAGTACAGACTCACTTATGCCAACTCCATCATGTCTCCACACACTCTACATTGCATCATATGAAATGTCACAACAATCTCTCTCCCTTATATACAAGTCTAACATAGTTACCAACTTAACGAGAACTCTCCAGAGGTCTCGTTTTTTTAAAGGTCTCATTTTTACCCCCAAATCAAAAAATGGTGCTATTAGTAGCACCCTTTTTTTGGAGGTGGTTAAAATTGGGACTTGTTTGAAACCACGCCCTTGGCATTACGAATAGAACCTTGACATAACCTTGAAATTGACCATCAAATCGAAAAGTGATGCTACCGGTAGCACCAATTTTTTTTTTAGTTAAAACTATGACCTAATTGAAACTGTGACCTTGACTACTACCACTAGTGCAAATAAAAGAAAACATTGAAAATTAACTCCTAAATATAAAAGTGTTACAACTTAATAA
>ML793770.1:63261-103095 GCA_009831015.1 Picea engelmannii
ATATATATAACACACTTACTCAACTTGGCATACAATTGATGTTCTCTCAACACTTGTAGCACCATCCTCAAATGCCTCTCATGCTCCTCCTTTGTCTTGGAATAGATGAGGATATCATCCAAGAATACAATGACAAACTTGTCCAGGAAATATCTGAACACCCCATTCATCAGACACATAAATGTAGTCGGTGCATTTGTCAACCCAAAAGGAACCACCACAAACTCATAGTATCCATACCTTGTCCAAAAGGTTGTTTTGTTGGTATCCTCTTCTTTGATTCTCACTTGATGATAGTCTGACCTCAAGTCAATATTGGATAATATATTTTCTCCTTTCAACTGCTCAAAAATATCATCAATCCTTGGAAAATGATATTTATTCTTGACAACAACCTTGTTTGGTTGTTTGAAGTCGATACACAACCTCATCATTCCATATTTTTTCTTGACAAAAATAACTAGGCCACCTCAAGGAAAAACACTTTGGCATGTGTTCCCTTTCTTTAAGAGTCTTGGATATTGGGGTAGCTCCAAGCATTAAGTCAATACATAAATATATATCCCTCTTTGGTGGCAATCCCAACATCTCCTCAAATACATCTTCATATTCTTTCAACGTTGGATAATCTTAAATACTTGGCTCCTTATCCTTCTTTGGTTCTTCCGTATGAGCTGCATATATTTGACACCCTTTTCTAAAAATAATTTTCAAATGCAATGTTGAAATCTCTCGGACAAATATAGGCCTTGGAATACCTTGCACTGCCCTTGAATTCCCTTCCTCATCAAGACATGTGAAAACCTTGTTATAACAATCTAAAATAGCATAATTTTTTTGTAGCCAATTCATACCAATCAAGCAGTCATAAGATCCAAGCCATATGATGTTCAAATCTTCCTTAGTGTTAATTCAATTCATGTTTATAGGGAATTATTTAACAAACTCATTAATTCTTCTCTTGGTTCCAATGGCTAGTTGAACTAACCAAGACTTTTCATGCTTACATTTCTTCAATTTAAATATTTCAACTATATTTGGATCTATATAACTATTACTAGCTCCAGAATCAATCAAAATAGTTATGGGTTGATCATCAATCTTACCTTCCACTTCAATAATGTGGGATTGATAGTTTGTTTGTCTATTGTCCAAGTATGCATAGATCCTTGGCATTTTGGAATAGTGCATTTCGGTGAGGACAATCTTTATACATGTGATCTTCTTCACATCCAAACACTTTATGGGTTGTTTTCTTAGCCTCTTTCCCGAGGAATATGTCATTTTATGATCGCCTTGAGATGGTTTCCCTTGTTGATGTGCTTAAGAACTATTCCTTATGAAAGGTGGCTTGAACCCTTTCTTCCTTTTATCCATCTTTCATTTCTTATTGTCATCCCAGGCCCTTTGGAAAGTTGGTCTTCCTTTATTCCACTCATACAAATACTTGGCCTTTCTTGTGGATTCTTCTAAATTATTGGGCTCATCAAACTGAATTTTATCCTTGTAGAAGGATGGCAGTCCACTCGGGAACCTCTGAATTTTGACCTTCTCATCTCCGATGAAAATCACATACCTGAGAAGTTCCAAGAATTTTTTCTCGTATTCATCCATAGTCATGTTCCCAAGTTTGAGTTCAAAGAACTCTTGCATATTCTTGTCATAATATTGCTCTGACAAGTTATGTTGCTGAAAATATTTCTTGAACTGCTTCTAAGAAATTATTTTATCATCAAGGTGCTTAACTTTCTTCAGTCGATCCGATCACATAGATGCCTTTCCTTGAAGGTAGTAGACTGCAATTTTGGATTCTGCATTCGATGAGTAATCATTTAACTAGAAATGTTTCCTCATTCCCAACAAGCATGCTTCTGCATCTTCTCATTTCCTATTTTCTCTGTCAAAAGACGGTGGCTTGATTTTCCTCAGCTCCCCTGGCAAGCTATCTGACCCATGTCTCCTCCTTTTACGTCTGACATGAGATATACATGGGATGATTTTTTACCTTGAATGTGCATATTTTCTTCGGGTCGAGTTCCCTGGGGAATGATGATTTTGATTCATGATAATACTCCTTGATCGTTTAGATAATCTATGAGCATCCCTCTTATCATGAGATCTAGATGCTTCCACTTTCCTTGCACTAGCTTCTTGCTTTATGTATGAATCTTTGTTGACTTGATTTTGTAGCATATTTAGGCTTTGAAGTATCTCCTCCTACGCTTTCATGATCCTTTCATTATTGGCTCTATAGCTATGCACTTATCTTTGCAGGCTTCTCATAGTTGTAGGCTTATGCCCATCTCTTCTTCCATTAGAATATGTCTCAGCATTACCCATGTTGACATGCATACCTCTGATCTCTTCTTCATGAATGTAATACCCTTGAGCATCCTACATATCTCTAGTTCTCATATAGGAGCTAAAGTCTTCTTTATTGTATCTCTAATTCTACAAGAATGTGCATGCAATAATTGTTGTTAGAATTAAGCATATTGCAAAATATTTATTAGTTAGATTACATTTCATCATTCATTTCAAATTATGAAGAATATAAATGCACTATTCCAAAATTTGATTCCTTAAATACATTCTTCTCTTAAACATATCTCCAATGGTTGTACTCATGCCTCATTCTAAGTTCTGAGCATAAAGTTACAGCATTCACATGTTGCAATTTCTGCCTTCTTACTGCTACAAAATTACTTTATTATTTTACGATAAAATTTTAGCACCCAATTTAAAATTTTGGGTGGAGAAAACATATGTGGGCACCGTAGTTCACTAGAAGAAAAGAATAGATCTAAGAGGTGGGAGGATGGTCACTATTTACTCAAAAGATGAAAACAACAGTGAATGGAACTCTTATAGGAGGCCATTTTGCACTAGGCCTAGAGTTGGGGAGAAATGATATTTCTAACAAGCTAGTAGCCAAATTGGAATCATTCTACTTTGATAATAAAAGGAGGGAAATTGAAAAACACACACACACATATAAGAAGAGTCTTATGGTTGGTCTACCAACCTCAATAATTTCTCAAATAATTGATTGAAGTGACTTGATTTCTTTTGCATTTCTTCCAATCATGAATTCTCTATGTAATTACACTTCAATAAACATGTTTTTTCGTGTATTTCCAATTTATTTGATCGTGGATCTATCAATAGTATGCAGAGTGGGTACTCATTGGATGTGGAATTTAATTCTACATCCAATGAGTTCCTACAATTGAAATTTGAGTAAACATATGAGGAGATAAATTGAAAATATGATTAAAAAAATTATTTGTTTCCCTCCAAAAATATTTACCCTAATGGTTTTCATCATCATCTTGAATCCTATTGTTTCTCTTGAAGTTGATTTTGATAGTACATTTTTTTAGGCCCATTTTTACCTCAAAATTCCCCTAATGAGGGACGTCTTCTCTAAGGGGATGCACCACAAACAAACAAACCTAGAAGTGGTTAAGCATTCACTCACAATGGATGTCTAGTGCATTAACAAAGTGGCTTCTAGATTAGCGTTGACAATCTAGAGCATAACTTAGACGAATTAAATGTCTTATCCTCCAATGCTTGGAGTTGTCTTACTCACAAGTTCTTCCATTCAATCAATCCCCATTGCAAATGGAGAGAGAAAACTCTTATATAGGTTTAATCTCAACTCTCTCATACAATAAAATAGTATTTGTTTTCCTAGATCCACTTTTCTCTCAAAGGAATACAATAAAATAGTAATCTCGACTACTTGCTTAATAAAAGTAAAAAGAAGTTTGTTGAGATCAGTGACTTCCTCGAATAAAATATTCTAGGAAAATAAAATAATGTTATATTCATCTAACAAAATCCAATAAACAAGTCAACAATACTAAAATATGGAGTTAATTACAACTAATCCAAAAATAGAGCCAATAAGTAGGGTGCCTTCTTTGCTTGAGGGTAAGACCAAGTCTAGGCTCCAAAAATAGCTTATGAATGCCTATCCACAAGTGTGCCCTCGTAGATGTCTCCATGTGTAAGACACAACTTGATCCATGAGTAGATGTGCAAGCAATGAACCTTATCCACACATGTGGCATGTTGAATAGGTATCTCCATGAGTAGATGTGCAAGTAGTGAACCTTATCCACATGTGTGGCATGTTGAGTAGGTCTTTCCATGAGATGAGATGTGGAATGAGAGAGATGAGGTGTGGAATCAGTCAATAGGTGTCCAAGTGGTGATGTATGCATGGTCCCAAGATAGAAGTAGTGATGGAATACTAAGTAGATTCCTCATGAATGTGGATTCCCTTAACCAATGAAGCATAGGAACATGTGTGATGTAATGTCCCTATCAATGTGCATGTACAAGAGTAAAATCACCCTCCTCAAGTGGAAATCAATAGATATATGCGCAAGGCATCCTCGAGTCCTCATCATGGAAATAGACACCTAAACAAGTGGAGTGCTCAAGTGAAGTGCATTATCAATGCTCAAGCTCCAAGATAACCAACTCCCAAGAATGTGTAAAAATACCTCCAAGTGGCACATGTGGCTCCAATCATCCATAGAATGAGGTATATGAGGTGGATCCCAAGGTAGAAGGTTGAATAGTAACAAATAGACACCATAGTAAAGTGCCAAGTCATTAAAACTCAAAAACCTCCATATGTGTTGTGGTGAATTCCCCCTGCGGACAGGTGAAATCCCCCTTGGATTGGGTTTTTTTCGATCCAAGACAGAAGGAAAACAAATGGTTAATAATTTCTCTTTATACCTATTTTGAAAATTAAATGAGAGGAACGAGGTGGATGACTTACCTCTTTACGTTGGTTTTCCTCGCTGCTCTAGCTTCCGACCTTGTTGACCAAGCTCCTAGGCACGAGAGAGATCCTACAAAGAACACAAAGAAACCACCTTCCTCTACACTAGATTGTCAACTAAAGATAGATCTAACTATGATGAATTTACAACAATAGACATGTATGAATCAAAGACACAAACATGAAGGGAATAGGTGAAGTTATATTAATGGAGAAACATGGTGAAGTACTTACAAACCAATGTTGAAGTTGCAGCAGCTCCTCCAAGATCTCCAATCCAACCCTTTCCTGAATGTCTCAAGATCAGAATGATGATGCTTTGATGGATTCCTTCCTATAATATCAAAGGTTTGACACTTAGAAATATTTTTTCTCCTTTTCACCTTGGAATGCACTAATTATATAGGAATTGGAGGCTTAACCACCATGACGTATTTTAGGAAATGGTCGAGGTTTTAGCTCCATAAGTTGGGATTGAGTTTACCTTATATGGAGCCACGAGATATGACTCGAATCCTTGACTCCATCTTCTAGGAACTAACCCTTAGAATAAGATGGGATAGTCATAACTCCCTCTAACCACTTCAACGCTCCCCCAGTACTAAGCATAGAGCGTTGCCAATGCTCGCTATACATGGGCAGGGGAGCGTTGATAAGAGTTCAGTTCTCTCTATACATGGGCAGGAGAGCATTGATAAGAGTTAAACGCTCCCTATACATGGGAATGGGAGTGTTGACCTTCAAAAATGGTCAAAATCTCAAGGTAAAAGGCATCATTTCGACCTTCTCATGATGGGTTTTTCTCCTCCACGATGACTAAGGATTATGACAAATGTTCTTCCACAGTGTCAAAGATGTGACACTTAATAAAGTGCATGCGACACTTAGTAAGGTGCATATGTCACTTGATAAAGTGCATGTGACACTTATTAAGGTGCATATGACACTTATGACACTTAGGTGTGACAAGGTGGTGTGACATTTTGGTGTGTAACAGATGCCCCCTAAAGTGTGAGGTTAGAGGAGAAATTGATGGCAAAAACACTTTACAAAATAATAATACAAGGGTTTTGGAGTAGGAGAGCCTAATAGAAGCTGCAAACAAACATCAAACAATATATGTATCATCCCCGAGTAAGGAATACCTATGCTCAGAGTAAACTAACTCAAAGCATGGATGTCGACCAATACATTGCGGATCCATGAGAGTATTGACTAAGGATATGGCCATCAGAGGTATGATGTGGATCCATACCTCCATGACATGATTTTATTGTAGCCACGAAAGAATACACAATGGAGCTATGATATGAAAAAAACATATCCATGAACCAATACAAAGTGGATCTATGTGAAAGCATATAAATCACTGAGATTGACAATATGATAGTTATAGTGAAATCTTCTACATATTCAAATAATCTCCATCATGGCCTGGGTAAAGCACATAATAGAGTGAGTTCCCAACCCAGGGTGTTCATCTCGATTCCAAATTAGTACGATTCTATCCATGTGAATAGATGACTTGATGTTGAACATGGTAGAAACCACTTGATTACCAGTCATTAATGTATATCGTTAACAAGTGTAAGGGAAATCACCTATGATGAGAATGAATCCCAAGGTACCCTACTACATTCCAATGAATGTGAATAAATGAGATGAAGTCGAGCATTCATGGAATCATTCAATCAGAGGCCAATAATTTAAATCTATTATCAAAGGTGAGGAAACCTACCATTGAGGCATGCAGGTTCCAAGGTACTAATTGGTTTCTAAGTCTAATTCCTAGATAATGTGTTAAAGTTGACAGGAACAGACTCGTCGAAGGAGGTTCATGATGTTTCCCCCATCATCGACATGAAACATACACATGAAATTGATGTAAGATGATATATTAAATCAGTGTGGACTGACATGAGGATCAAAGATGGTAATATTGCAGAGTGGTTGGTTTGAAGTGAAACTTCTCTTGAACATTGTGAGGCACAGCAAGTGACTTGGAAGCATTGAATCGACTAAGAGATAGACCAAAACATAGTATGAAGATCACTAGGGCACTCTTCGGGTGAGCAGAAAGAGTATGAGGACTCATAGGATTGGTATGACTCAAAGACAAGAAGATTACCCAATTGTAAGACAAGACGCAAACAGGTGACATGTTCAAGGGTGAAAATAAACAGTTTCCATGATGTTTTCCAAAAACTTGACCCAATTCCTTCAATTTTTCCCCCACCATGATTGGTGAGTACCTCTTTGTTTTCTAATGAGCTTGAGGAGGATAAAAGATGCTCGGTATAGCTCATCTTTGATGAGTCCCTCATCATATGTTTAACCAACTTGAAGAAGGAGGGGTTCGACCCCATATGGGTCCTTCAATGCATGTTTTACGAGTCCAAAGAAGGAAAACTCAATGGTATTTTCATGTTTAGAGAGTCTAAAAAGATATTAAAGGCGATTCCATGGATGTTATTTTTCGTAAATTTAGTCCCCCAAGCCCGAAAAAGTGTAAAAATATATAAGGGAGAACTCTTCTAGTCATGATTGACTAGAGTATACATTTTTCGTTGCTATTCTTATGAGGCCAAAAAAGGGGTAAACTACCACTCGAAATATGACTGTTCGTGGTTTAACAAGCTCGAGAAACGATGAAGTATGCTCGCAGTCTACTTCATTTTTCAATGAGATTGAAACAAAAAGTGAATTTTGCTTGGAGTTGGTGTCATTTTTTATAGCTTGAAAACGAGAATAAACTATGCTCAGTATAATACCCATGAATGGGCCTCTTCCAAACATGATGTCTAGAGGTTGGTACGTTGATCGATACCTATTGGCGGGTTTTTTTCCAACATGGTGTTCAAAAGTTGGTACTTTCCCCCCAATGTCATCATAAGAAGTTGGTGGTTTAACTTCGATATGATGTCTAGAGGTTGGAGACATGCCCCCCAAGGTTCAGTTCGCCTGTCAACTCTTCTTCTAATTAGACTCCTGGTTACTAATAGGTATGGGTTCACTGGAGAGGGAGGAAGAAAGAGAATCAGTTGATATAGGCAGAGGAAGGGAAGGTTTAGGTACTAGATCTTGTGGAAGACGAGACTCTACTAGACTAAGTGTCATGATGTCACTTAGTGTTTCAGTGGCAGATGGGTTCAGCATTACCTAAGGATTGAATGATTCAGAGGATCGTTGCACTGTATCCGTAAACATATTTAACGTGGCAACCTCATGTGGGGAATAAGGGGGATGTAAGGGAAAAAATCTCATGAGTGAGGAATCCTTGAGGAGACCTACCCCCTCACTTTTTTACTTAAGATCGAATTGTCCCAAGAAAGGGATATTATTCACTGCAAAATTATTGAGATTTGTTGTGCAATAATCAAGTTGGTCAATAGTCACAATTTTCCCTTGATTGGGAAATTACAAAATACGAAAGATTGAAGATGCGAAAACAGTCATCACATAAAACCAACTGCAACCAAGTAACAATTATAATCCAGGGGCACATCAACCACTTCAATGTTGATAGAAATGGTTGTCCTTTAAGTCCACAACGAAATATTGCAAGAGTCCATAAGATTGGAAACCACGTCCATCAAATGCTTCAAGGGTGGTAGGAGATTGGTGAAGTTCATGAGAACCAATGGCTCTCCAACACGACAAAGACATGACACATGTGGAAGCTCCTTCATCCAAAACAGTGTGATGGATGTTCTTCCCACGAACCATAGCATGAATTTAGAATGTCAGGTGGTGGGAGAGCATCTGTTTAAAATAGTCCAGATTAAACATAATCATATTTGATTCCTTTAGATCCACAACTCTTATGGATAATAACATGGTTCTACATTGACTTGGACAGTTTTGTAGAACTTAAAGTGTCAACATAACACAAGGTGTTTGTGCCAAATATTCAACAATGTTGTATCTTTGAGCAGCATGGACACTTGGATTGAAAATCAAATTTTTAATTGTACCCTTGGGTGGGCGCAACACTGAGTCAGCAACAACCTCTCGATATGAAGAGGGGTGGAGTATGGAGGAGGAGTGGAAGTGGAGGGATTATCGATAGCACCTCCATTGGCATGATTTTCTGGAGGAGTGTCATAAATCTTATCTCTGGTTGTTAAACTAATTGTTTCCTTACACATAAAAACATGAGTGGCACTTAAGGAAGCATCCCCATGGTGGGAATGACCTACATTTCCTCCTTGCAAAGAGGCAAGATTTTGTGCAACCATTTGTTGTTGTTGAGTTGGGAAAGGGAAAGTTAACACTACGGGTTGTGAGGTACCTTTCAGAAATCAAGTGACTTCCTCACGATGAGGGAAGTCTTTCATGTAGTGGTCCTCCGTAAAAATCATGCAGGGAAGCTTAGCTTTCCTTTTCGATTGGGTATCATCAGTTTTTGGACTCTCCTGTTGGTTAGAATATTTATTGGATTTACCCTTGTTTTTCTTCTTACCTCCAGGTTTCTGAGATGAAGTGGAATGGATCACATTCATATCGGCGGTTTTAACAGGAGAGGAATTAATTTTGGTGTTGGTAATGGAACCCACCACGCCATCGACATGGGCTTCTAGAGTATGTCTTGACGAATCATTTGATGGTGAGGAGCATGAGGGATCAGATCATAAAGTGTGTCGGACGGGGAATATACCAAGTCCAAATATTGAGAATGACTAATGGCTTGCTCCTCAATGACAACACCTCCCATGGAGACATCTCTAGCGATGGGTGGAAAAAGTGATTTGGTAAACCAATCTGCCAAGAGTTGGTCCAGAATAGTGGTTTTAATCAACCATCATCACCGCCTCCATTCATGAATATGATCAGATATGTGAGTGGAGGTGGATTTCTTAAGTGAATTTAAAATCTCTATACTAGTTTCATATTGAATCAGTAGTTGGAAATGTGTCAAAAAATCCATAGCTAAAGAGTTGAAGTCACTAAAGGAATGTCGGGGCAGTTAAATATACCATTTCATTGTCGCTCTTGTGAGGGTTCACTGGAAAAGTTGTAAACAAATGGAATCATCCATCAAAGAGTTCGAATAACACCACAGATGGAAGGTCATTGCGTGGTTATTAGGGCCTTCTCCAGGTCTCTTGTCGAATTTTGGGATATCAAAAGGCATTTTGGTAGGGATTGGAGGCCAAAATGGGGCATGCAATATGTGATCATTAGTCAAACGTGACAGATCAAGCAGATCTACTATAGACAAGAATGGAAGTTGTTAGTTAACCTGTGGATACTGGTAGTATCAATGTGACATAGGAACACCAGTATGACCATATAAAGGTTGCGAGGGGATGGAAAAACCAGACGATCCTCCCATGTATTGTGGCTGACCGGATGGCCCTCCTATGTATTGTGGCTGACCTAAGGGTCCCCCCATGTACTGCAGTTGACCTGATGGTCCCCCCATGTACTACGGTTGGTCTAACAATCCCCCTATTTATTTCAGTTGCCCGATGGACCTACCATATACTATGTTTGAGGGGGCTATTATGTTGGAATCATGGTGTTCACAGATTGATTGGGAAAAATTCATTGCTAAGGAATGTTCGTCGGATTAGGTTGAGCCCATAAAGGATTTGCAACTCCTGGATATGGTTGTCCAGAATACAGGCCATTAGTAGTGGGAATGGAAGGACTTGCATGAGCGGCTTGCCCCCAAGTTTGTCGTCGTTTCCCCCAGATAGGATTTGTCCTCATAGTTGAGGGTTTCCCCCCAACAAAAGGTTTCCCTCCAGCTGAAGATTGACCTCCAGTGAAGGGTATAGAAGAACTCCCCATTTGTAAAGTTGGATATGTAGGTTGAATAACTTGTGTAATTGTGGTTGTATGAACAATTTGACTGTTGGTCATCTAACGGATGGGACGACCAAGTAAAGCACTCGATGTGTGCATATGTGGGATTAGTGAAGCAGGAATATTACCCGACCGATGTGTGAAGAGATATGTAATCGCAAGTGGTTGTGTCGGAGTAATCTGGGTCACGAGTGTTCCTAGTAAAGAAGAAGCATCGATAGTAGTGATATGTGTCAGTGCGGCTATCTTCGGGTCCATTGGGGGAATCAGTATTCCATCTGCATAATCATAGGATAACTTATTGGCTGAACTAGTCGTTAAATGATAAGAAGAATAAGCATCAAGAAATATCGTGGAGGGTTGTTCAACAAGTAGTGGGCCAAGAGGATCAACTAAAGGGGGATTTGCATAAGGTACAACACCTTCTACGAAGGATGTGACCATTTCTTCTACGTGTTGGCCACTTCTAGGAGCTACACTCTTGGTTTCAGAAGTTTTTTCTTCAACCATTCATTCGTTAGAAAAGTCATGTTGAGGTTCCTAAAATTTAGGATCCAAACTTTGCATTCTGTGAGATCTTCGAAGCCCTTGATCGGCCACAGTGAAAGTAAAATAACAATCCTTAAGGCCAACTACGAACTCTGAAAGAAAACACCCCTAAAAAATATCTACAGGTAATCAACCAAACAAAAAATATGTAAAAGGATCTTTTGAAGATGGGATGTCAAGTCGTCAGCGAAGATATGTGAAGTAGTTACCCTGACCTCCACATAACAACCCTTCTCGGTGTAAGCAAACCTCACTTCACGGGGTCACCCTCCAAGGGTACTAAAAGTGTGATGCAACGTCTACCCCAGGTACTGTTGGAATCCCCCCGCAATCACCTCTGTAGATACCTAGGAAAGGGCACTAAGGTTACCAACTCGCAGTCAGCCTCCAAGGGGAATAGTCGATAGTCGGGACCGAACGTATGGGCAGGATAACAAAGTTTGAAGCTCTTCCAAAGGATTGAAGACAAGTGGACCATTAATACTCCTGAGGAACTCAAATGGATTCGAGATTCATGAAGCACCGAGACCAAATGAACCAATAACAATCAAGAAAAACCCCCTATATGTGTTCTTTCCACTACGATTAGTCAAGCTTTGGAGGGTTAATCTTTGCTGCCCTTTTGTACGCGACCTCGTGTTTATCCCTTGCATTAGAGGGGGTTCTCGGCTATGCCTATACAATAGTTGGTTTTTGTCACTCTTAGTTTTCTACAATGTTTCGTAACCTTGGACAATTTACTCTCTTTTACGAGTCCAAAGATTCTAACCCTATGCTATTGTTGGTGTTCTATAAACCAAAAAATGTCTAGTTGACTTTATAAGCGCGTTGGTTGGTTTTAATGGCTTTTGTTACTCAGAAAGGTCCACTGAGATGAAACTAATGATGTGTGAGACTCGACTCCAATAGAATGCAAAAAGAATGAAATGCAAACATTTCTTTTCGATGAATTCTATCTGTGAGAAGGAGAAGAGTTCTTTTCTTCTTAATATAAACAAGCACTCAATATCATGCAACTTTTCAATTTTCCTCTTAAATGAAGAGAAGAATGATGCCAACCTATCGAATAAATGTTTCTGAAATCTGAAAGAAAATACAAGGCTAGCTCTTTCAAAACATGTACCAAAACAAAACTTCTAAGAATGCAAAAAATTATCTTTGTTTGATTGTATATGCAATGAAATTTCTTCAAATGCAAAACTTTTATGCTTCCTTAATTTCAATTAGAATGAAAGAAATCAATACTAACACAAAGGAACACGAAGCAAAAAAAAAGAATCCAAACAAGAATGCATTCAAAAGATTTATGAGAACTGAAAGAATCCAAGTGTGAGAAAACTTGTTTAATCAAGAACTCCAAATTGTAAAAGAGAAAGGAAATCATTGTTTGAAAACCTCAAAAAATGAGTAGCAATAATCAAAATTCCAAACTGTAATTCCAAATCAATGAAGAAAACTTCAAAATAGGTTTTGGAATTAGGATAACAAAAGTTTCAAAACCTTCATGATGAGGATCAAACCACTTGTAAGACAGACTTTGACCAAAGGATCAGGTTGGCCCAAGGCAATCATGTTCATTCCATAATTTTGAAGGACTTGCAATCTCAAAAGAGGCAAGAAAATTTTGTGATCACAATTGTTTCAATCAAACAGTAAGAACCAAGTTCAGAGGACTCTAATGCAAAGATCTGAGTGAAAAATCTGAGGGGAAGAAAGAAAAATGAGCTGAAAATTGACCTAGGAAGGAGATCAACACTCCTGTCATGAGGCAGACAAGGCATTGAACATAGATCAATGCTCCTCAAGACACTAACAGGGAGCATTGATAAGGGTTTTCAATGCTCTGTGGGTCACTATGGAGGAGCATTGATGCTTGGAAGTGGTTGAAACAACACCAATTTTTTCCCAGATTCAACAGAAAGTAGGAAGAGTTCAATTAACAAGCATCAACATCAAAAACATCAATGGACACACAAGATCCAACAGGCTAAAAACATAGGAGAAATCATTCCTCGGTATGGTCGCCATTTTTTCTGTTGTGGTGAATTCCCCTTGTGAACAAGTGAAATCCCCCTTGGATCGGGTTTCCTTTGATCCAAGACAGAAGGAAAACAAATGGTTACTAATTTCCCTTTAGACCTGTTTTGACAATTAAATGAGAGGAACGAGGTGGGTGACAATTAAATTTGGAGTTTCTTTGTGTTCTCCTCATCCCCACCACTAATTGTATCCATCATCTATGACTCTTGGCCTAGGCTAGGCAATGGAGTATGGATTGGTTGTTGGTTCTATTCTCAGTCTCGAGCTCATTCCTAATCTCCTTCTTGAACCTCTTCATCTTTGGGTTGGTGACCACCAATGGCCTCTTGTTGTTCATTTGTGATGCACACTTGCTTCAGGTTTGTTGGCCTCATCTTCATATGTAATTTGTACAATGTCTCCAAAGGGTGTTTCATACATAACCATTGGAACACTAGATACTAAATGGGAGAATTGAAATTATACTTGATGGTACACCCTGGCTAGTAGGTTCTATAATGTTCTTTTCTCCCCAAAGATCTTTGACTACCACTGCCATTTATTGTGCTTCTACGATCAACCAATGAGTCGCAACTAGAGGAGGATGGGTTATTTGTTTCTTTGTTGGCATCCTTGTCAGTGTTGTCACTAGTTCCATAACTCCTTCCTCGACTTCCTTTTCAAACTAGTTTTCCTTCCTTTTTGTGACTATGTTGGGTAACTCAAATTTTGGTGGTGGTTTGGTTGTGGCTCTTGAGGTCCTACCTGTTTTTGGTGCTAGGCTTAGGAGTGGGCAAGGGGTCTTCTCTTTCTTCTTCTTTGGCTTTGGGATGAGGGCTTGCAACTAATCATTTCAGAGTTTAGTTTTTTCTACTACTTCCCAAGTCATTTTTGTTATTGAGATTAGTGTTGTGCGACTTCTATGTTAACTTAGAAATATATCATATTTGTACTAGTGGGAATGCTTATTTTACTTTATATATGTATCTATCGCATTAGAACTCCCAAAATGAGATACTTCATCGTGCCCTTGACCATAGAGAGTACTCCTCTACATACCACTCTCTCATATCAGTCAATAAAAAACAAAGGACATTGTTAGTTACTTAGACTTTCCAACTGTTTACATTGATTAAGCCCAAACAATGACATTCTTTACCTTGGTCTTCTTGTCGGTGTGTTGGATAATCCTTTAACAGTTCCTAGAGGAAGCACAACAATTGACAGAGGTTCATTTTCTAAACAAGGAGAATGTCACCTTTGATATTAGAAAACAATCCCTTGAGAGTAGGTGGGATCTATGGAAGCAGAGAAGCTTGATGCTTCTCTCTCTCTCTCTCTCTCTCTCACACACACACACACACACACAACTAAATACCCTTTGGGTTTTTATCTTTCTAATTATAGAGTTATTGTTATACTCCTCATGCAACATAGTTCCACATAGTTCTGTAATTGATGAGCCCGATACTGTTGAGCTCGTCAAGGACCTATGTTATGTTGAACGCTTCACATAATGTTGGCCACAACACTTTCCTCCTACCTATGCTATGTTGAATGCATCACATAATGTTGGCCACAACACTTTTCTCCTAACATATAGCTGGCAAGCAATTGAAGATGGAGCCAAAGCACAAGTTAACATGTATCTTATTGCTTTGCTTTCCATTTGCAACATCTATGAAATGTTGAAGAGGCAAACCATGTAAAAATTGTGTTTTCAAAATTATGTTTTAAGTTTAAAAAACCTATGTCTTGTTACATAATAAATATATATTATTGGTTTACAATAGATAATGTATTTGAGGCTAGTGGAGAAGGCACCGCCAACTTGAATGAATTGATTTGGTATAGTGCTCTAAACCGTGAGATCCATTTCTACCTTGGGAGGAAACAAGAAGTTGCAGCTACAATGAACTATTACAATATTGCCAAGGTGTTGCATAAAACAAGCTATCCAGGGCCTTGCCCTACTTAGATAAAACCCCTATGTTGGACACTAGAACTATTGCATATACCCATTTCCCCTTTCCTTAGAAAATCTGAGGCTTGCTTGCTATGGTGATTGAAATGGTAGGACGTATATTAAAGCAGGTTAGGCAACTCTTGGTTGTGTTAATCACAACTTCTACATAGCATGGCGATTGATAAGTGTTTTGCACATGGAAACAAATAAACTAATACATGTTTCTAGTTTACAATTTTGCAGCTTTGAATTATGATAATTTGCAATTACACTAATACCTAGATTCAAAGGGCCATTTCACTTCTATTTTTTTTTATGAGTACCGGGGCTTGAAGAATGAACATGATCTCCTACTTCAACAATTGGTCTAGAAGGACAAATCTATGCAGCATTTGCAACACCTAAATTAAAATATCGTATAAGTGAATTTGGAGGTACCAAAGGTTAATTAAATTATTGCATTTGAAAAATATAATTAAACTTTTATTTTTTATGTTTTTAAGAAGTATGATGAATTAGGGGGAGACGGTAGTACTTGACACATTACAAGAGGAGATTCAGAGTTTATCACAAAATTATTTTTCCTCTTCTTTTGATGCATCTCCCCATGCATTAGTTTCTACACATAAGAAGTCTTCACTTGACATGGTGATATTGAAAAGCACACTAAAGACAACTGCTCTGAATTACTTCAACAAATGAATTACACAGGGTAGAATTAGCAAACGTGGATAGGGTATTATCATCTCCTATTGGGCCATATGGCAAGTTGCTTTGATGGCCACTTGGGCTCCTAAATCATTGACATGTGTTGACGCCACTTGTTGACGTTGGTAGGTTAACACATGGTAGATTGAGCTTCGCTATGCCACAATGAATGCAAATAGTTGACCCCACTGTCTGCTTCGAGAAGCTTGAGTTTGAAAGACCTAAAAGCAGCTTGAAGTCCCAAACTGAACCACTTGTGAAGTAGACCTGAAGTGATACATGTGGGGATAATGGCCCATTTTCGGATTGGTTAACTTAAGCCCAAATCACTGCATTATGTGGTCTTGCTTGGTAGCTTCCATGTCTATCCCATAGGCATCGTTTGTCATTGAAAAGGACATCAGACAAAGCACTTCTTCCTAGAATGGCTAAATGGCACAAGGCAATCAATATTCCCTGGTGATTATGATTCGTGTGCCTCCAATTTCTTCAGTTATTCCTCAAAAATAAATGGGTTGCCCTTTACCTATATATGAGAATGGAAGTTTTTCTCTTTCTTCTTCTAGCTTTACAACAAAACTTGCAAGAATTTCAGAGAATGCAAGTAATGTACTTATATTTGGCTTCTCTTCTACAATGGCTCTCCCTTTGTCTATTGGTTGTGGACTTGAGGTTTCTTTCATGGCATTACATTCAAAAGCATTATGCCAAGCAGAGTTGTGATAGTCACACCATTTCCATGTGGGAGGCTTGTTCTGGTAGAGGGTACAAAATTGCATAAATGTGGCCTATTTCCGCTTTCTCACAGCCCTTTATCTGGTGGTGCATGCCTGCCAGCACTCGAACCCGGGTCATTGTTGTGGACTTTGCTCATTTTCGTTTCTTGGGAAGGCTTTTGATTCAACTTCTTAGCTGCCCTGATTTTTATCATGTACAGAAAATCACTGAAACACTAGATAAGATCTGAGTCATATTAGGAAGCAGGCCCAACAAATACAGGCTTGAAACAAGGGCACAAGATCATAGATTCTTATAGTGAATCATACTGATAATAACCTCTGAAATGAACTCCTGCTCACCCTTTGTACACAGCTCCTATTAAAATTATGAGTGGCACACACTTTTAAGTTCCTTCAGTCTGAACCTAATGAGCTCCCCTGGACAAACCCGCTAGGGGTCTCTATGAGACACGTATAGACATCCAGTTTTGGTGGCCTCTCTGCTCACTGACCCTATTATTACAAAAGCACCCAGAGGCAGCCCAACCCAGGATGATCAAATGCAGTTGAGTTATCTGATATAAACATATAATCAATCTAGATCCATATTAAGCACAGATCTATCTACAACTGAGAGGGGTCAAATCTTTGGAAGTGCAAACCTTTTTTAGAGCAAAAAATTGAGGAAGTGTTGCACTTCCATAGATTTAATCCCTCTTGGCACTTGATAAATCCATGCTTAAGATGGATCTGGACTGGTTTAATAATGTTGTATTTTGTTATTCTATTTTCATCCACGTGTCTATGTTTTTCCCAACAAAAACCTCACGGGGAAAACCCAAGGAATGTTTCTCCACATCTGTGGATGGTATCCCTAATAAACCCATTGACATAGACTACACCTCACCCTGGGGGGCTTCAAACCAAGAACCTACTAGCACAGAGAATTAGCTAAATGCCCAACAACATTGGCAACAACCAGTTGAGTCAACCCCTTGGGCTTCATCCATGTGTGTGTTGTGTGTATGTATATACACACAACTTAATATGTATGTGTATACTTATTAAGCCAATTTAATATTTTTATTTAACTATTATATTTGGCCAATCTATGCCATGTTAGCATTTTGTATGTTATACATCTCTCACAATTATAAGCCTTGTATCTACACAACTTATAATATAAGGCCTACAACATGTAATTAAGAGTGATAATCCTGGACTCACAACTAGTAGATGATGTACTCTACTGGATCAGATCTCAAAGACAATCCCAAAACAATCCCACACAGACCATTAAATGAATCTGTACACAATTCATTGTAAGACCTGCAAGATGTAATTAAGAGAGACAACTGCAAAACACTTATTACATTAAACAACAAGAATAATGAATCTTGGACTCCAGGTAGGTATGCCCATTCATAAGACCATTCCTGCTTATATCCACCAAGGCCTCACATACAACTAGTAGATGCAGTCTACTGTATCAATCATCTGAGATAAAAATGTTACATTTCCGAGGAACAATCTCAAAATCAAAGCCTTACATCTATCTACACACAAAATGTGGTTGCATTAGAAGGCCTGCAACATGTAATTAAGAGTGGACTTAATTACAGTCCAAGAATAAACCTGAAGATGGAAGCCTATATAATACATACTACAAAGGGGAAATCAATGAATCAGAGATCAAGCAACTTTGCAATGGGGTTCCAGCCAAAGAGCCAGGCTTTTTGGTCACTTGGAGGAGCAAAGTTAAGCTCAAACATTTCCTTGGAAACATGGCCTGGCTCACAGAAGCCCACCAGCTTTGCTACAATTTCTGCACTTTCTTGAATGTGTCGCTTGCAGTGAGGATTAGTCCAGAGTTTTTGGACTAGTTGAAGCTTTCGTTGTTTACCCTCGAGAGGAATCTCCCATTTAGTGAATAGCATCTCCCTCTCTTCAGATGAGAAGCGGGAGCGCATGCGCCTAGCAAGGAGTTCCCGTTCACGCTTCAGAGCACGTGCACTGTATAATACATGAAACACTAATGTCATTTAATATCATCATGCTTTAATATGGCCTGCCTATCCTCCAAAAATAAACTTGAGTGTAACACTGAAATAATTGCTGAAATTTGATAATTATTGAAGATGTACCTTGAAGCTAGAGAGACAACGTGATCATCTGGCCCACTTGCTGGGCTTGCATTGCCCAATTCGGCAAAATGCTGCTCCAACCAAGTCAGTCTGCGCAGCTCTACTTCCATGTATATTTCATCGGCTGGATCTCCTTTGAATAGCAAGTAGAATTGAGTTCTATGGATTATAGAAACTTGGCACAAATCCCAGAGTTCAATTATGTGTTCCTGTTGCTGCTCAAAGAAAGAACGCCTTGTTCTGGGGGACTGTGGAGTAAGATCCATTTCCACTGCACTTCCTTCAACAGCTCCATCTTCCCCGTCTGCCCCTTCCTCTATGTGAGTGTTCTCATTAGCCTCCAATTCCAGTACCTAAAAGAGAAGAAAGGGATGTACATAATCTTCAGCAGCATTCAAGCAAGATGAAAAAAATATTCTATCTGACCATCAGAGAAAAAAACCCAGTTATCCGAGGGCACGAAAAGAAGCATAACTGCAATGAATAAAGAGAATAATAATTAATTTACTGATTAATTAATTTTATGCAAAATCAGGATAAGACAGCAAATACCTGGCAAACAAGCAACTGTTTCTGATACTGAAGTTTGGCTACACGTTCTTTGAGCTCTGTAACATAAGTTCTTATACTTTTAATGTTCTCCTCTGCTGCTGTTTTGAACATATTTTGCATTTTCCTAACATTAACAGAGCTAGACCTACGATGGGAAGGAGTGCCCTCCCTAGAGGACACTCCTTCACCATCCTCGCTTTTGGTTGGCGTGGTGGTTGTAACATTAGCATTCCTTGGCGGATTATTCTCATTTTCGAAACCAAGGTATCGACGGGATCGAGGAGAACATGGGGATCTTAACAAATGTTGCCTGTTGCAACTATTATTCAAAGATAATGGAAGGATTTTTTTCTTCCGTGATTGCGACTTCGATTTGGCGGGTGATGGTGATGCCTCATTAGATGGACGACTTGGGTCAGGTGATGGCAACACCAGGTTGTCTATGGACTTTTGTACATTTTCCAGCTGCTCTTCCAACGAAGCGATGGTTGTGTCTCCCATTGCTTGCAGTCTGCTAATTTCTTCCATTAAATTAGTGTTCATACTCTTCCTATCCACATTGACAATAGGCCCCACATCTTTGGCAGCACTGGTGGAACGCACTGCATTCATGTCCTTTATCTCTGCTTGAAGCTTAGCAATTGTTTGAGCTGCATCATTATTCATCCCAGCTTGGGCCAAACGAAGACAGACTACCTCTTTTTGAAGTGCTTCTAAAGCCCGACTAGCATCTTGACCAAGCTCATCTTGCAGTTGCTCAAGCTTGCGAATTTCCTGTACAAGCACAAGTGCTGTCGTTGATTGCCTCATCGTCGACTGCCTCATCGTTTGCCTTATTGGGTTATTTCTTGACCTGCCTATGACAACAAGTGCCCTGTTTTCTGCATCCCTTTCCCCACCATGATTTGGAGACATTGGAGAGACCTGTGTAAGCGCACGAGGTGACTCACTTTGTGTTATTTCCTGTCAACGAAAAAACAATTGATTAGAATGAGGGGCAACATTTTAGGCAAAGGAAAAAAAAAACAATCTTTAATCAAACAAAGCAGAAGCATTACTGGAGTCTTTATTTGCTGCTGATCATCTTGCATTCTACGATATTCATCAAGTCGAGCTTGAGCACAGTCTAATTGGAGCTTGAGTTCTTGCATTTCTGTCTCCATCTGCATGTATGAAAACTAAAGGCATCAAGAACTGAAAACTTCTTTAAGATAATGAGTAAAATGTGTAAAGCCCAAGCTCCTTAAATGTGATATGAGATCTTATAATGAAATAGGCCCAAGTTCAGTAAAAGTGATAAAGTTGACATAAGAGTTTAAAAATTGTGGGACACATCCCAGTCCACATATCCTGTTTTTGGACATATCGGTTTTGGCATCAATGTTGTGTATGAAAATGGGAATTTTCTCATAGTGCCAAATTGTTCTCTGAAAGACAGTTGTCAACCACTTTAGCCAAACTAACTTTGTCAATGACAATACCTTCTTGATTTGTAGCTCCTTTTCCATCAACAATGACTCTGAACAGACTGCCGTAGTTGACTCAGGCGTATGCAGCTCAGCCTCAAGCCTTGCAACTTCTTTCTGCAAGTGTTTCACTAGTTCCTTTTCTGAAATTACCTGTTTGGCAACATGGATTACAGCAGTCAGAGTTTAAAACCTAAAAAGCTGGGATTTTTATTATGTAACACCTAAGAAAGAAAATAATGCATACCATATTAACTTGTGCAGAGTTGGTAACCTCCTTTGCACGAGTGGCAAAAGAAAGTGTATTCCGAGACTGTTCCACATGACTTAGTGCAGGACTCATGGTACAAATAATAGCTGTCCTGGAATTACCTCCCAGGGAAAGCTGCAAAATCCGGGTGAGCTTTGAATCACGATAAGGTATGTGACCGTTCCTTTTTCCACCACTGCATACATAAAATGAAATGGCACATAAAATCATATAATGCTACATCCATAGAACAAGAATAACTTAAGCTAGCAAACCAATAGCAAATAACATCCGAGCCATTCTCAATGTTTATGGATGTGGGGTACATGCAAAATGTACCCTACATTTAAGCAAAGCTAACAGATAAAAGAGAAAGCCTGATAAGAGCTCGAAATCAGGTGTGCTCAATCTTTTATGAAAAGGGTTCCTCTCTTTACATATAATAAAATAAATGCTATAATTCAAAATCGCCCAGGCATTCTTTATCTTTAATGAAAACGGGGTTTTTTCAACATAAGAAAGACAGATAAGCATTTGATCAGGTATGCTCGATCTTGGATTAAAAAAGGTTACTCCGTCCTATATATGATAAAACAAAGTCATATACAATAAGGCTCAATCTTCATCTTAAATGAGGATGGATTGATTTCAGCCTGAAGGCATGCTCAGTCTTAAAAGAAAAAGCTTTCAAGGAAACAGTTTTAAAACTTTAGCAACACTGACAGAGGAAAGATATCATACAGCATTATACCTGAGTTTGCGAATTACAGTACTGAGTGTTAATAAGCTGCGGTTTATATGACACCCTTCCTTAAGCCTAGCTCCCTCAGCATTCGTTTGTGATGCTCGCTCACTCCCAGCGAGATCAACAAAATTCTGTAGAAATTTGCATTGACTTAATTGCTTGAAAATATTGCAGATATTCTTCAAAGAACAGCAGCTAAAAGCACAACTTACCAAACTAGCCATCAGGGCCTTTACAGTGCCCGATGTTGCGCGCAGTGTACTTTCCACAGTCTACAGAGCAAATAAGAATATGAGACAGAGAAAACACCATATTATTTTTTATCCCAGGATTGACAGCATTTTATATGTTGAAAGTCCATGACACTCACCAATCTGATGATCTGGTGAGACCTTGAGCTGTTGTCATTCAGAGCTGTCTCACCGACCTGTCTTTGAGCTGCAGAAGTCACAAGCACCTCATCAAAAAACATACTTGCAAAAAGCAGGGTAGGTTTTCGAATCACTTGAAATTTCAAGATAATTTATCTTTCTTTGGTGTATCCACACAATGGTGCAATTTTTTGGCACTTTCTATAAATTGTATTTCTAAAGCTAATATAACCATTTCTCTGCAAGAAATTCAGGAAGAGTTCCGTGTCTCAAGAACTTATTTTACCTTCACAAACAGCAATTATTTGTCTGAGATGTCTGCTGTCCTTCACCGTTTTCTCCACCAGTCTTTCAACAATAGTCCCTTTCTGGGTCCGAATCAATCACCTTCAGTACTAAAAACAGAGAAGATCTAATTATGATGAAAGCGAAGCATTGAAACAATGAATGAGAGTTACCTCTGGATCATCAAGGAGACGAAGAGCTCCACTTTCAGGATTCAACAGGTCTCTCACAATCTCATTATATATTTCAAGAGCAGAAATTTTCAGCACAAAATCTCTATCTGGATTCTGCAAAGCACAATGTTGAATTTAAATAAAGAATCCCACACAAACCAGATCTCTTTTCATTTACATAGGTAGAAAGAAATTGAATTAGAGGGACCAGGGAAGGAAATACTAGCAATTTTCCCACAAGAGAAAACATAAAGAGCATTACAAACAATAAGATGAGGATGACTGTACATTTTCTATGTAGCGATAGAGATCATTAATAGCATTTTCTATAATGCCTCTCATTGTGAACGTCTTCCCACTGCTTGTTTGGCCATATGCAAAAATAGTTGCTGAAAAATGACATAGAAAAACACATCAGTAAAGAACGGAAGAAAACTCAAGGCCCCAACGCACAATTCACCAGTACGGACCTGCAATGGCACATACCGAAATTGCATGTGCCTTGAGTTGTTCAGAAAATATTCTAAAAATGAAAAGAGGATAAAAGAAATGCAGACCAACACCAAGTACATGCATTTTTCAGAAAAACTATAGACTCCGTACAATCAGTTGAGGAGGCTGCAGGGATCAATCCAGATCATAAAAAATAAACAAATGGTATGGGGGATAAAAAATGTAAGAAAATTGGTTGAAAATGTGGAATTTCTCAATAGCATTTCAAGTTCAAATACCCACTTACCCACCAACACCAAAGGTACAGGTATGTTTCAAAAAATCCTTGAGACTCTCTACAATCAATAGAGCCGGTTGCAGGGACCATCAAAGATAGACTAACAGGATGGAAAATCAAGAATGTAAGTAACTGGATTGCAAAATATGAAAATTCTGAATCACATTGCAAACTGAAATGCCGATCAACACCATAAGTACAAGTATGTTTCCAAAAAACTAGACTCCCTACAATCAGTAGAGAGGCTGTGGCAACCAATACAGATCATCGAAGATAAACTAAATGGGATGGAGAATCAATAGCATTTCAAGTTCAAATACCTACTTACCCACCAACACCAAAGGTACAGGTATGTTTCCAAAAAACCTTGAGACTCCCTACAATCAGTAGAGCAGGTTGCAGGGACCAATCCAGAGACCATCAAAGATAGACTAACAGGATGGAGAATCAAGAATGTAAGGAACTGGATTGCAAAATATGAAAATTCTGAATCGCATTGCAAACTGAAATGCCAATCAACACCATCAGTACAAGTATGTTTCCAAAAAACTAGACTCCCTACAATCAGTAGAGAGGTTGTGGCAACCAATACAGATCATCGAAGATAAACTAAATGGGGTGGAGAATCAATAGCATTTCAAATTCGAATACCCACTTACCCACCAATACCAAAGGTACAGGTATGTTTCAAAAAAATCTTGAGACTCCTTACAGGTTGCAGGGACCAATCCAGAGACCATCAAAGATAGACTAACAGGATGGAGAATCAAGAATGTAAGGGAACTGGATTGCAAAACATGAAAATTCCAAATCGCATTGCAGACTGAAATGCCGATCAACACCATAAGTACAAGTATATTTCCAGAAAACTAGACTCCCTACAATTAGTAGAGAGGCTGTGGCAACCAATACAGATCATCGAAGATAAACTAAATGGGGTGGAGAAACAATAATGCAATAAAATGAATTGCAAAATATAGAATTTTTCAATCACATTGCAAATGTCCAATGATTGCATTTCAAAGTAACATTTGTAGGAAGCAAGGCACCAAATGACGCTCTGGAGTTGGACAATAGTTGAAAAGGAAAAACTAGCACCGGACCAATTACACTTGGAAGATAACTTGGTATGAGATTGTCAAAATGGAGTGATCCGTTTAGTTAACTTACCATTAATGCCTGTAAGTGCTGATAAGGTCACATCTTTTGCCCCTTCCTGGTAAACACGCTCTGTCGAACAAGAAGGCCCGAAAACTCTATCTGCACATAAATACTTGCAGATTTAAACACCAAAAGTTTTACAACAATTGAAGGTTGTATGCTCTTGTTCCAAAGCGTGCAATCGGCAAAAAAAAAAAATCTTAACCTTATTGGCAAAAAAATGATTTAAACCCTGATAAAGACCGCACTTTAAAGAACTACTTTTATTGATCTGCAGGACAAACATCTCCAATTCAACCTTTGAAGATGCTTCGGGATATCCAAGATCAATACAGCATGAAAATAAACTGCTAAGACAAAACAGAATAAAAACAGAGCAAACGCATAAAATAAAATATTTATTATGTTCTTACCAAATGTATAGGATGAAGGACAGTTAGATCGGTCCTGAGAAGAGTGCTTGAACAAAATAGTATTTTCATTAATGCAATCCCAAGCCGACGAATCGCGATGGGCCAGTTCTCTACTACTCAGTGGCCTGACACGTACGGTAACAAATATCTTCTCCTCCCTCACTCTACCGCCTGCTCCTCCTGGAGTCGATGCCGGAGTCCTTTCAACCTTTGTAAGCGGAGTCCCGGGGCTCTTGTCCACAGACGCAGTCATCTTTATTTATTTAAACCTACTAAAAACTTGCTCACTTCACAGCAACTTGCTAAATTCGCAGTTTTGCAAAAGAAACTCAGCCAAACTCGCTTTGCTTACGGAATCCAGACTGCACCATTATCGGCTCACATTCTCAATACTTTCCATATTTCCACCGGCATAACTCAAGGCGAGCTGAATATTTACAATAAGTTATTTTTCATCAGACTTTGCGCTAGGTTTTCAAACGCAAGTTTCCGGTCTTTCAGCTTTACAGATTCAGGGAAACTTGCTAATTTTTCAGTCCTCCTTGATTCCGGATGGAAGTATGACCTGTTCTGGACCTTGAGACCAATAACTCGCCCAACTCTGTAGGCCGCTAACAAATCGCAGGTGGAAAGAGATTTAAAAAGAGTTTGACATCCGTTTAACGGTCAGAAAGCTCACAAACCCCGCAGGATGCCAAAATGAAGCTAATAGCGCCGAATCGGAAGAAAATTTACCGCAAATTTCTTCAAATCTGAAGAAATTTACCGTAAATTTCTTCGAAAAACTCGAAAGTACCCTCAGTCCGCCGGATTTGCAGAGCTGCTACGGGAGTTCCGAAAGCAAGACTCTATTGCACTTATTTTGAAGAAATTTCAGTCCAAATGTTGAGAAAAATATGAAATAACAAGGGAAAATTTGCACCTGGACGAATAAAAGCCAAGGTGCCCTCCTCCTCCTCTGTAATTGCCAGATTTTGCTTGTGTGTGGATACACTAAATAAACACGGAGCGGTTTGATTTGATGAAAATGCAGAGAAACTGGAAGAGGGGAAAATTAAGGCGAACAGTTTGAAGGGCTGCCCGAATTGTAAGGTTAGCGGGCAGCGATAGACCGGGCAGCCGAGCGCCTTAACGGCTAGTTTTCCTTTACTGGAAAATTTAATTAAAAAACCAATCATTGTTATTACATTTAAATTTTAGTCAGAGTTGAAAACGTTTCAACTTTACAACGGCTACTTTCGCTTCTCTCGAGGGTTGTCCATGTTTTTTTCGTTATTAGAAATTTTATTTTACCATATAGAAATATATGTTAATGTTAATATTATTTGTTTCGTGCGAGGCTTTTATATTCGTTATGGTCAAAAAGAGTGAAGCTCTAAGAAATATTGACCAAATAAATATTTTAAAAAAGAGGAGGATGGACAAAAATCTCTAATGGGATTTTTGGTCCCCAAAGACTTCGTTTATATCCAAAATGTTTTATTATGTATTTGTAACAAGGTGGTTGAAGGAATACCAAATATTATGTATGTATTTGGTATTTGGAGTTATTTTATAAATTTCTTCATAATATAATTAATTTAATTTTAAGGTTATTGTCAAGTCAAACATCAAATTAGTGTATGAGATTTTCTTATTTGTGGGACAAGGGACCCCTTTCACGTAACGATTTGTCTACTAAAGTCTATAAAGGTGTACATACCATACCCCCCTCTCGATTTGAACATATTGCCTCCTGGGAGGAAACACATATTCTTAACCATTAGGCCCACTATTACATATACAAAATGGTATCTCTACAAACTATGTGGGAGCACAAAACAAAGAAGTGTGTGTATGTCCTTATGAGAACGAGAAAAGAAGTGAAAAAGGTTGTATCCAACCCAAGATGGTCGATCTTGAAATGGAGTATAGGGGAGGAAGTAGTAACAACAAATCACAGGAATGATGAAAAGGCAATAATAAAATCTTTAGGACTCCCATCTCTAATATGCTTCAAGTATTCTCCATAATCAAGTAGGGAAAATGGTGAGGATGTCGAGAATCCCTTGTATTGTCTCATTCTTTGTCTTTAATTATTGATGCTAGGGTAGATTTGAGTCTCTTGATGAAATTTATTTTGATCTTTATTGCCTTGTAGTCATGGATCCAAGTAGGGAAATTTTTAAGGATTCATATGTATCCTAAAGTGTAGAAACCTTGGTGAATCTTAATAATTCTTCAAATGCCAACTATAAAATGTTTGACAATATTTTTGTAAAAATATTCAAATTTGTAAGGATTTTATATAGCTTCTAGAAAATTTTGGCATTTTTTTAAGTAAAATACTTTTATCCTATAGAATTTGGGTGAATCATCTTACAAATTAGCGAATCATTTTTTAGAAAAAACATGGTAAATTAGCCCATGGGTGAAATTTAGCCCCTAAAATTTTTCGTGGATCCAAGCCTTCAAACTATCAAGGCCATTAGCTTAATCTTTCAAGCATTGGATTAAATGGAGTGGCATTTCTTAACTTCTAGAATTGGTCATTAGGGTCACTAACATATTCATAGTTGTCTTCTGAGTTTAGTTGTATCAAATATTCCATCACGCATCAGTTGTTGATGGTCTTAAAGAAGCTTATTAGTTCCATGATTTCTCTATTAGTTTTGTTAAGGGAAAAACAACATTATGGCTACCACAAGGATCTCTACCATCCTTATAATGACAACTAATTCATAGTATACATCTTCTCTATGGCTCTCTCAAGAAGGATACCATGTTGTAATGGAGTCCCAAGTTGTACCATCAAGAAAGGGATTGATGCATGGGGCCTTGCTTCATGAACTGCACTTGGGTGTGATATTCATCAATCCCTTGTCTTGTTGTGTTAGAATATATTATCTCAAAGGAGAGAGCCAATCTCAACAAAAGTCAGGGGGGTGGGGGGAGGGGGGGGAATGGGTGGTCCCATGGGTGTCTCAAATTTCAACAACCACCCACAACCACATGCTAAACACTATAATTTTCTTTAGACGCCTAATAAAGGCCCCATGCTAACCTTATGCAATCCCTAGGGTGTATATGAGTGGTTATTTAACACGTGTTGTCTATGACACCAAGGGCACAATAAAGACCTTTCAATTAATGTCATTCATGAGTCCCAATAATCTCAAATGAATCTTTTATTCATGCTCATTTCCATTGAAATGGGTTATACAAAAATGCCCTTGAGTCAACACCTACATCCTTCCACATTCTATTATACCTGGTGTGTCAACTTGATGAGTTGGACGACCTAACATAATTTCCTTGGGAGATGCACCTCTCTAGCCATGGTCAATTGGATTGCCTAACATAATTTCCTTGGAAGATGCACCTCTCTAGCCATGGTCAATTGGATTGCCTAACATAATTTCCTTGGGAGATGCACCTCTCAAGCCATGGTCAAAGTAATACACATATCCCTCGATCCACCTCCTTGACCTCTGGATGCCTTATAAGAAGTCTACACATGTCCCTGAACATACTCTTTGGTCATGGCATTTGTTGGTCAATTTCTTGTATATGTCTTCTCTCCTTCATTTTTGGTGAGCAACCTCTTAAACTCATATTCTCAAACCTTAAATCCACGTAAGAATTCTACACTTCCCTAAACAGAATCTTTGGTCATAGCATCTATTGGATGATTTCTTGTGTATCTCTTCTCTCCTTCACTTTTGGTGAGCAACCCCTTAAGCTCATATTGTCAAACCTTAAATCTCTATAATATTGCAAGATATATGGTGTCTAAAGAGAGTAGGTGATGCTCTGTGGGACAAATGTTATATCTTCAATATATAGTGTTCTTGTGTTGGTAGGGTTGTCCTCCAGTGCCATAAAAAAGATCTTGCAATTTGTGAAGAAATTTCCCATGGTTACTTGATCAAAAATGAATTTTTATAGTTACTAAATGTTGTTTTGTTAATGCTCTATAATGGGAAATACAAAATTCAAGACCTATTTAGAGCACTTTAGGTCAAAAAATGAAAACCACATTAACCAACCAAAATTGAAAATCCTTTGGTTTGAGGCTTTCAAATAATTTTTTGAGGTCTTGGACCTTGAAAACATATGTCTAGTAGGTCTCCAAAGCAATATCTAGGTCGAGAGTTTCATTTTTTTTAAGTGCGCCCCAAGTAGAGTTCATTTGTGAAAGTAATGCCCTTAGCAAGGTAACCATTTATTATTCCTTGTAGGTCCATGTTGAAGTCACAACATAACATGGTTCACCCATCTGAACATATGGAGTTCACTAGACTTCAAGAAGTATCAAGAGATTCCAATACCCTAATTTTAACGACCAAGAAAGGGTGTTAAAACCCTCGTTGAAAGGAGGCAAAGGGATTCAACTCATATTATGGCAATTTGATGTTTGATAATGGAGTAGCAGCTAAGAGGAGTAAAGAGATAATAGAGAAAAGAAGAAAGATAAATATGTAGGGGACTAAAGCAGACCATACCAACTCATAGCTCCATAGTGGGCTTGGTGATCTCTTTATTTTGCATTGTACTCTTTGATTTTTAAGAAGGACGACATCCTTAATTTGTTGAAGCTTTTATCCACATTGGGTTTCTCCATGGTATATTGTAATACCCTAGTTTAGACCCTAAATTTTTTTGGATCGTATTATGTATAAATTGTAGATGTGAGTTTATAATTAAGATGGGAATCAAGCAATGTGAGCTTAAATAAATGGCCCCACTTGTAAATGATATAAATATGCTAGTATGGATTCCTAATGTGAAACTCAAGGCTAATGCCTAGCTAGTGAATGGCTAGGCATGTGTGGTGTAACTAAACGTATATGAAAGATGTGGTAGGCTTACCACGAAGAATTCAACTCTATAAATATGAATGCTGGAATATAATATATAATGTTCCAAGATGGATATGGAGAGAACAAGAGGGGTTATGATTCCACTAGAGGGATAGAGGAAAAAGGGACCTATGGGAAAGTGAATCATCTATTTCCAACCTTAGAACTCATCTTTTTTCCACCATGTCCCCTAAATATTAAATCCATCCACCTCCTTTCACTAATCAAACTAATCATTGAGCGTGTGTAAGAGGTTGGTGGGGAAGTCTTCTCACATAGTTATGGAAGAATGGGTTGAGTATAATCATCATGGGAAGTGTAAGAGTCTTACATTTTCCCTATCATAAATAACATCAATCATCATTTCCCCCAACCCTCTTGTATCCATTCACTCTAGTACTTGTTCCACCACTCTCACATCCATACTCTAGATTGTTCATGTTATGTTCTCCATGGCTAACCATTACCAATTGGGGAAATTGACCAAACCAATACTATGAGAAGGATATTGTAGACCGTGGATGAAAGATAGTTAAATGTAGGTGAGCATAGATGCTAGGTAATTTAGGAACCCTTTACCCACTATGTATTCGTTTCTCTTTATATGCTTGAGAGTCAAATATTAACCTTGCAAGCAAATCCCAAAATGCATACAGTGAAATGGGCTCATTCTATCAACATTGAATGACACTGGAAGGAAAAATATCTCTAAGGGACTATTAAGCAAAAAAAGGGAGATCTTTTGTGTGTTGTGTGGGGTATTGGAAGAGAGGGTCGTGGTTATTTCTTGGTTGGATGGGATGCCTATAATGAATTGGAGCGAGAAGATTGGTTGAGGCTAAGAGAAAATGGGTTGGGCTAAGAGAGATAAAAGCATGTAGCTTGTTTCATTTTCCCTAGTGGCCTCATATCCTGAATTCAAGGTGATATCTACACTAGACACCTGTGATTGGGTGAAAATTATTCTTGTGCAACCAATTTCTTGGAATTTCATCATGTAAAATATATGTGTCTTATCATTGTTTATGACTATGAAAATTTTATGTTATTATTTCTTATGGAAATCTATGATCTTACACATTGTGTGTGAATATGCTTGATTTTGTTCATGGTTGCCATGAATCTCTGTTAAACCATTCTTGTGTAATTGTATTGCATTTTAATTATTGCACATGTGCATGCATTTTATTGAATTTTAGTCATCCCTCATAGGCTTACTTAGTTGTTATTGCAGAGAAATGGCCTTTGAGGGGTGGAATTTGAAAGCTTTGTTTGTGGCTTTCTATCTCATGGCTAGGAGTGTTGGGTGGGGATGCCATATTATGGTATCATAGCTGAGCTTCAACAATGGGCCAAATTTGGGTAGCTTTTTAGAAGAACATGACATTCTTCATTGGTATGCATGGTCTAATTGAGAAATTTTCACTATTGGAAGGTTGCATAGAGGATCTAGGTGAAATGGGCATGCTTATCTTTAAGTTCTTGATGAATACATACATCCATATTTATTTATTTTCATTAATATGTCTATGACAAGAGAGAGAATATAAATAACAAGGATTTATTGGCCTAAAGAGAATTGACAAATTTGATAGAGGGAGATCAATCACTAAGAGAAACTTGTGGCATTTTACATGCTCATACCTTATTGGGGGTGCTTTGCCACAAAGGACTAAGATTGCATACACTAATTTAAATCGACAACCTAGATTCTCCCTTGTGACATTTTGGAAAAAAATGTGAGTTAGAGGGCATATCTACTATGAAGGGGCAATATTTCATTTACACATTGAGATCGATGGACAATAGTTGATTGTAGCATTTCATTTGAATGTACCTTAACAGTTGCTGCTTTACCATGAATGGCCACAATTTTACCCACAAATCCTAATCAATGGCTCAAGATCTCTCGTAGTGGTTGGAAAAGACTTGGGTGGAGAGGTGGGCATTGTAGTGAATGACTAGATCGTGCCCATAGATTTAGATCTATAGTCAAGGATGAGTTGTGTGTGGAAAGGCTTTGGATGGAGAGAGAAACATGGCTATAAAAAATGGTTGAGATAGTTCTTTTTTTTTATCAATGATTGACATTCACTCACATATATTAGAGAGTCTAGAGAGAAGAGAGAACCCGCTTGTTGTGAAAAACCAAGATTTTAGCTATGAATCTAGATCAATGGCCTAGATCCCATCGATGGGTTGTTCATCCATAGTGTAAAAAATTATAGTTGTAGGAAACAAAAAAGAGGGGTCTACTATATCATTAGCTTGGGAAATTGTGCCATGTGGAAGGATTGAGAGCATAATAAGGCCTAAGGCCCACATGAAGTGGAATCAAAGACCATGAAAAGATTATCTAGATGGATTGAGTCTACAAAAAGCTAAAGGTACATAAAGACTACATGCAACCAATGAAAAATATGATGCTTGACAACCATAACCTATGAAATCAAAGGAAATTAGCCTACATCCATAGAGGCTCTAAGTTAGCAAGGAAACATGAAAAATAAGTAAATTTGTATGTAGAGTTAAATGAAATTGATCATGGATTTACAAAACAAATGAGGGAACTACCATTGACCAACCCTACAATGGCATAAAGAGTCCACAAGGGGGTTGTCGCCTACTTGGCCCCTACAATGTCCCCCTTGAATTTGAAACCCCTACACAAAATTTTCCTTGAGTCAACATTGGGAAATGGGAAGGACCCTTATGTTGTATTGCATTTAATTATCACATGAAGGATTAGAAAGACATAATCATAATTACTATGATGATGCCTTTCGTATTGTTGTTGTTAGCTAATAGAATATTGTTGTGCATAGTTCTTGTAGCTCAATTTGGCTATTAATAAGCTACAACAAAGGTGTAGAAGACATAATAGGCAATGATATTCCAAGGCCTATAAATTTGGGCTTCTATGTCAAAATTGAGAAAATGTATAGTCATTGGAAGGGTCTTTCAAAGGAGAAGAAAATTGAGCACTCCATCCTCGTATAAAAGCTTCTAATTTATCAATATAATTAAAATAACCTAGGAGTATTTTTGTTGGTCTAATAAATTTTTAGCATATACGATGTACAAAACCCTTATGGGTTTGGAACATATGCCATGAGTGAAAACCTACAAGTTGAAAATGCAAAGAAAGAATCCAAGGGATGTAGAAATCAAGTGACTCCCCTAGACATTGTACAGACTGAGAAGTATGCGAGTGAAATTACAAACTTTCTAAGCAAACAATGAAAGGTTAATTAAATCTTGGGAGGAATAGAACTAGATGAATGATGCCATTCTCCAAAAGTTGACAAATATACAGAAACAAATGCATCATGGATAGAGTTGAAATAAAGATGGTGGTAGCTGGAACAATTCAAAAATTCATTCTAATGAGAGGTCCCATAGCATAAAATAGGGGACATATACACCATTAGAATCCTCTAAAAGTCAATGATAGGCCTCTAAAGACTCATTGAGCAGTTCAAGAGCTTCTTTTCTCATACATGGGTGGAAGAATCATTTCAGAGATAAATTACATGGAGACTTTTGATAGGCAATATTGTCACATATATTTCATGGTGAATTTAAATCTAAACAAGAAGTTGAGGTTTGGCTTCCTGGGATGAGGAAGTATTTCCAAGTCCATGATTATTACGAAAACATGAAGGACATAGTAGCCATATTCAATGTGAATGGAAGAGCTTCAATTTTGTGGGAACATCTTAGACAAGTCAAGAAAAAAATTGAAAGAAATATTGTCTAAAAGTAGTTCAAGAAACATTTCTAACAACAATACCTCTCTAACCATTGTTATGAAGGTAAAATTAAATAATTCCATGAGTTGAAATTGGGCCAAATGGCCACGAATGAATATGTAAATAAATTTTTAGAATTTTTGAGGTATGTTAAATTCATCAAATATAAGAAGGTAAAGATTCATTGTCTCTTGAATGGGCCACCTCAATCCTACAAAGACGTAATTGAGTTTGATGAACCTCATATTATAGATGAATCAATAAAAAAAGCTAATCACTACTATGAACAAAACAAATCTAGAAGACTTGGAAGGAAAAGAAGAAGGACTAGAAGCTTAACTAGAGAAATAAAGGGTTCGAGACTCTTCATTTTAAAAATCAGCCAAAGGACTTTTAGCAAAATCAGCTAGCTCACATTGAAACTAAGCTAGCTAATATTTGGGGAAAAGTCCTAGACAACCTATTCAATGTTGGGGGTGTGGTGAAGACCATTTGCTCAAAATTGTCCACATCAAAAGGAGAACACTAGAAATGCTTACAATATCCAGGAGGCTACTACTATTAATGATGTAACAATGACTATTCCTAACATATGTGATGCATTAGAAGATCACTAAGAAAATCACCAATTAAATGTGGATGAAGTTGAAGTAAGATTGTTAATAGATCTATTTCCATTTTAATTGATTTGGTATCTTCTCACAATTATGTTACTTCTAAAGTTGTTGAAAATTCTTGTGCTCTTAATAAGTGCAAGCATACTACGTCATGGCTAGGTTAGTTAGCCATTGGAATCAAGAGAAAAGTTAGTGAAATTATGGAGAGGTATCCACTAGAACTTAATGCATTCTTCACATGGGAAAATTTGAATATTTTACCACTTGGTTTTTATGATGTTTTCATTGGTATGGAGTAGTTGGAAGCACATGGAGTTAAACATGATTGTTACAACAAAAAATTGTATTTCATTAATGAAGATGGAGATTCAAGGACAATGAGAGGCATTCCAAAAGCAATCTCTACTAGACAAATTCTAGCTTTGTAGTTGAGGAAATGTTTTAAAAAAGCATGCCAGTTGCATGCATCCCATATATTAGAATCAACAAAAGATAAAGGTCCCAATCTTGAACACTATCCTTTATTGCAAAATTTCAAGGATATATTCCTTGGTGAAGTGTCAAGGATTCCACCAAATAGGGATATCAATTTCTGATCTTGTTCTTAGAGTTGCACTATTTTCCAAGTCTCCTTATAGAATGAGTACCTAAAACAAAGTTACCAACTTAACGAGAAATCTCCAGAGTTCACATTTTTTTATAGGTCACATTAGTGGCTATTTTTACCCCTGAATAAAAAATCGGTGCTATCGGTGGCACCCTTTTTTTTTGGACGGTGGGGGGGGGGGGTTAAAANGTTAAACCTGTGGCATGATTGAAATCACAGCCTTGACTACCAAAGCCATTGTGGAAAATTTACTCTTGAATTGAAAAGTGACGCATCAAGTGGCACCAATTAAAATTTAAAAATAAAAAATAAACTAACCAGCCTAACCAATTGAGAATTTATATGGTAAAAAATGTAGGATGCCAATGAGTTGGGATAATCTAATAAAAAAAAATTGATTGGGCTATAAATGCTTAAGGAAACGGAACAAGAAATTACTTGAATTGGGTAGATCTTCAAGGCATCCCAAGACAGAGATAAAACTTATGCAAATAAGAATAGAGCACATGAGTAATTTTGTATTGGGGATCATGTGTTTTCCTCCAAATGAAACTAAGGAAGAGTTCCTTGAAGCTTGGAAGTTGTACAAAGATAACACTTAGATATTGTAGGCCATTTCAAGTGCTTGATAGGATAGGACCATTTGTATATAGACTTAGGTTGCCTAACACCAAATCTCATGATGTTTGCTATGTTTCTTTGCTTAAGAAATATGCATATGATCCTAACCATGTGATTGATTGGGATGTGATCCAGGTGGAACTAGAGGAAGAGTTCCAAATAAATCCAGTGCACATCCTCGACAAGAAATTCCAAAATCGATCCCTCAAGCCATCATACAGGTAAAGGTGTAATGGAAGCACTTTATTCCTTATGAGTCTACTTGGGAACTAGACGATGCCATGAAGGAATCATACCCATTTTTGTTCTAATTTTGAGAAGCATTTAGGTTGGTGTTATTCCAAGGGGGAGGGGAATGTAATACCTTGGTTTTGACCCTGGAATGTCTTGGATCCGGTTATGTTTAAATTGTAAATTCAAGTTTATAATGGAGTCAAGACACGTGAGATTAAATAAATAACCCCGCTTGTAAATGATGCAAATATGTTAGCATGGATTCCATGGGGAGCTCAAGGTCAAGGTCTAATTAGTGAATTGATGGGAATGTATGATATAAATAAACTTATATGGACCTTGTGATAGGCTTACCATGTGAACTCAATCTATGTAAATATTAATGTTGGAATATAATATATAATGGTCCAAGATGGTTGTGGAAAGCATAAGAGGGGCAATGATTCCACCAGAGGGGAAGAGGAAAAGGGACCTATGGTAAAGTAATCATCTATGAACAAATGTCAACCTTAGATCTCATCACTTTTCCACCATGTGCCTTAAATAAATCCACCCACCTCTTTTCATTTATCAAACCAATTATTGAATGCATCTAAGAGGTTGGTGTGGAAATATTCTCACGTAGTTATGGAAGTATGGGATGATTACAATAATCATGGGAAGTGTAGGAGCTCTACATTTATGTTATCATAAGTAATTTCAATCATCATTTCCCCCAATCCTCTCATTTCCATTCACTCTAGAATTCATTCAATCACTCTCTTGTTCATGATCTATATTGCTTCTGATGTGTTCTCTATGGCGAGCCATTACCAATCAAGGAAATCGACCAAATCAACACGACAAAGATGAAATTGTAGATCTTGAATGAAATATATTTAGTTGTAGATGAACAATGAGGGTTGGGAAAGTTAGAAACTCTTCACCCACTAGACATTCACTATTCTTTAGATGCTTGTGATCCAAATATTAACCTTGCAAGAAAATCATTGAATGCATATAGTAGATTGGCCTCTTTTTTCCCACATTGAATAACATTGGAAGGAAGACTATCTCTGAAGGATTGTTAGTTAAAGAATGGTAATATCTTCCTTGTGTTGTGTAGTGAAATGGACGAGAGTGTCATGGTTGTTTGATGCCTATAATGCTCTGTAGTAAGCAGATTGGCTGAGCATGGGAGAAAATCATGAGTTGGGTTGAGAGAGATAGAAACCTATAGCTTGTTTACTTTGCCCTATTGGCCTCATAGCTTGGATTGGGGGTGGTATCTACACTGGATACCTATAGTTAGGTGGGAAAATTCTCTTATGCAACTAGTTTCTTTTATTTTCATCAGTTAAAAGATAATTTCTTTATTATTTTTAACAAATATGCAAAATTTATGTTATTTTTTGTTATGGAAATCTATGCATCTTACATACAATGTATGCATATGATTGATTTTGGTCATGGAAAATTAGTTTCCATGAATCTCTATTAAACTATGCTTGTGTAATTTTATTGCATTTTAATTACTGCACATATTGTGCATCATTTTTTATTGAATTTCAATCCATCCTTGGAGATTTACTCTATTATTATTGCAGGGATATGGCCTTTAAGGGTGGGAATTTGAAATCCATATTTATGGATACCTATCTCATGGCTAGGAGTGCTAGGTGAGAACACCACATAAATGTTAGGATATTTAAATAGTTAGGAGTTAGTTAAGATCAAATTGGTTTAATGTGATGTTAGGTTAAAGTGTGTTTATTTAGTATGCATTAGTATGCATTTATAATTATGTAATCTAATAGTCACAATATGTTCTAGACATAGAGTGATCTGAAAACTCATAGTCTCCTTGATCTTAAATACTACATTGATCCATGGCTTAACACCCAATTGGTCCATGATCTCTATTTAAAGAGCATGGAGGGTCATTTGATGATGATCAATTGTGAGAAACTCTCTTGTAATATTTTTTATTTTTCATTAATAAATTGCCTCAAGTGGTCGCATTGGCCAGGGTCATGGATGTTTCCCCAATGAGGTTTTACCACTTAAGAAAATCAATTTGTTGTGTTATCACGTATAGCTTTCAAGAGGTCGCAGGATGACCAAGTCCATGGTATGCACAGATATCAACCTTGAGCACAAAGCGTAGCATTCATAGCAATCCATTTCGGGCTTGAATCGCCAACAAGCAGGTTTGATTTTCAACAGTGGAGATCCCATAAGCAGTTCGAATCAACAGCTCTCGAGCGGTCAGGATTTCAAAGTCGCGCAAGGATTAACAACTAGGCAGAGGAGTCGAAGTCCCGAAGTAAATCTGATCCATTGAAGGCTGAGGACATGCATCGAAAGATCTCGCACTTTGGAATATTTACTTCAGAGGATTGCGCGAGAAAGAAAAAGAAAACTCTTGAAGCCCAAACTCCCAAAGTAAATCTCAGTAATCCAAATCTAGAGGACACATGGAGGCAGATCCCTCACTTCAAAAGATTTACTTCAGAGGATTGTAAGAGTTATGCATTAAAAAGTCCCGAAGAGTCGAAGCTTGATCTGAAAATAGAAGGCTGACTTGTTATGCTATGCAAGCACCCTCTACTTCATCAAAATAAACTTTACAGGACCTTGCTTCATGTGTTAAAATATGCAAAATAGTTTATGTGCCAAATTTATGTATCTTCTTGTAAATGCTTATGTGTGAGGATATGTTCTTTTAAATGGTTAAATATGTAATTTCAATAAATACACAGAAACATAACTTGCAGAAAATAAACCATCAAACTCAGAACAATCACAAAATGATAAAGGAGTTCACCCCCCTCCGGGCTACATCTCCTTGAGCCTCCATCAATGGACTTGGCTGTCTGGGATTAATTTGTCAAAATTTATTTTACAAGATTCTTCTCAACTCCAATGGAAAAACAGACTATACCATTGGGATCGGAACACATAAAAACCCCAAAAATGACTAATAAAACTCTGAAAACGGATCATGGCTCATCCGGGCATGACCTCTTCTACATGTGGCCTTAAGCTTCCATGAGCTACTCTATGGAAAAAACACCTGTAAAAATCCTCAAAATCCTTTGAAACCTGTCCCAAAGTGTTCAAATCATAACAATTATCCAAAAATGATTATTCAATCACAAAAAACAAACATAGGCTCACCAAAACATGTCCTCCATCAATGAGGGCTTCAAGCTCCCTGGAGCTTGCTGAAACTTCAATGGCTAAAAACCTACAAAAGAAGTCTTCAAGTGAACTTGATAACAGTTCCAATGGATTCAAGACATCCAAAAACCCCTAGTTGGGCTTTTACGACACCTCAATTGACCAAAAAATGAGAAAGATAGCCTCATGCCATTCTCTTCCTTCAAGCTTGTTGAAACTGGTTCGCCAAAACGCACCTATGTGTGCTTGAACCTAGAACACACGCTTATTTAAGTGAAAAAACCTGGCACCGGACGCAACCATGCCAATGGTGCAAACTTTCGAACAGTTATGGGCGCGCCAACCCCTAATTGCCAAGGACCATGGTCACGTGGAGGTCATATGACCTTGCGCATTTGTAAAAAGGGCTAACGGTCAAAACCGTGCCAACCGTACCAATTGTTTCAAATTTTTTGCGTTCTCCCGATTGTGGTCACATACCACACAATAGAGCTGTGGCTTAAACCTCAACACAAATCCCGCAAGCGCACCGTTGGAGAGTATGGGCATATGCAATAATAGTGTGACCGGGGGCTAGGCTCCGGTTGAAACACGACTCCCGCGCATATTTTATAGTGGTGGTCATATATCAATACATGCAACCAGGGATTCATTTGAAATATGTATTAATGCGCCATCGTATAGAGTCACATGGTACACAATACAAACTGTGGGCCGGGGCTAGGCCCCGGCCCGACCCCCCGCCACTTAACATTAATTCAAACTCAAATATTTTTAAAACCATATGGTTAATAAGAACCAACGTATGGCATAGTGGTTGGGTGGAATTTGTTAAGGCTTATATGGTGTGGGAGGTTTAGGGGTCGAACCCCATGGACTCCAATAAAATTTTACAAACCAAAAGCCAAATAAAGGGGTGCCACGTGGCAGCCCATGACTGGGCCACGTGGCACCTTACCATTAACCAAAATGATGCCATGTGTCGAAGCGCCATTCACCCAAATATGCCACTATGAAACTGCCACATCATCAACTTCCATGTCATCGTATGGTCACCACGTCAGCATGTACGGACTCTTCCACGTCAGCCTGTACGGACTGCACAGTCAGCATCCATTTTTTTCCCTGTTTGAC
>ML793770.1:109923-144409 GCA_009831015.1 Picea engelmannii
TTATGGGCGCGCCAGCCCCTAACTGCCAAGGACCGTGGTCACGTGGAGGTCATATGACCTTGCGCATTTGTAAAAAGGGCTAACGGTCAAAACCGTGCCAACCATACCAACTGTTTCAAATTTCCTGCGCGCTCTCGGTTGTGGTCACATACCACACAATAGAACCGTGGATTAAACCTCAACACAAATCCCGTGCGTGCGTCGTTGGAGAGTATGGGCATATGCAATAATAGTGTGACCAGGGGCTAGGCTCCGGTTGAAACACGACTCCCATGCATATGGTAAAGTGGTGGTCATATATCAATACATGCAACCAGGGATTCATTTGAAATATGTATTAATGCACCACCATATAGAGTCACATGGTACACAATACAACCGTGGGCCAGGGCTAGGCCCCGGCCCGACCCCCCGCCACTTAACATTAATTCAAACTCAAATATTTTAAAAACCATATGGTTAATAAGAACCAACGTATGGCATAGTGGTTGGGCGGACTTTTTTAAGGCTTAGCTGGTGTGGGAGGTTTGGGGGTCGAACCCCACGGACTCCAGTAAAATTTTACAAACCAAAAGCCAAATAAAGGGGTGCCACGTGGCAGCCCATGACTGGGCCACGTGGCACCTTACCATTAACCAAAATGATGCCACGTGTCGAAGCGCCATTCGCCCAAATCTGCCACTATGAAACTGCCACATCATCAACTGCCATGTTATCGTATGGTCGCCATGTCAACATGTACGGACTCTGCCATGTTATCCTGTACGGATTGCACAGTCAGCATCCATTTTTTTCCCTGTTTGACGATTCAGACAGATCGCGATATCTCTTGTTCCCGATGTCTGTTTGGGACGAAACGAATTGCGTTGGGTTCTTGATGACGAGGGCTACGCTCTCATTTGTTTTGAGGAAATTCCGAGAACGTTGATTTTTGAGCTAAAATTTGACCCCTGGTCCAGATTTTGATCAAAGCTCAAACTCTCGAAGTAAATCTCGGTCGTCCAAATATAGAGGACACGTGGAGGCAGATCCCACACTTCAGAAATTTGACACTTTAGAGGATTGTAAGAGCTATGCATGAAAAGGCCCGAAGCCTGAACTCCCGAAGTAGTTGTGAGTCGTTGATATTCGCAGCAAGAAGCATGATCCATCCAAGAGCGGCGCATGGCAGAAAAAGTGGAGCTTTCCCAGATCGTAGATCGTGATCAAATTAATGGCTCGCGTGTATTTTTCATTTCAAAGTTGCACAAGGATTAGTGACTAGGAAGAAACCTCGAAGTTGCAGATCAAGCACCATGCGTCCTTCTCCATCAGACAATCATGATTTACTTTGGAACTTCGGGATTTTTTGCTTCCCCGTTCCCATTTTCCTCTAAAGTAATTTCTCCCAAAGTCCACAGATCTATGTCGTGTGTCCTCCTCAGATCAACGGTCACGGTTCATTTCCAAGCTTCAACATTCATTTCAGGATGCCATGTCACTCTGGGCCCGTATTACTCCAGGAAATACACAAAATCTATATGATTTCCCCCTGAGCTCCAAGCGTAGAAGACACTTGGCACCCATCTATTATAGACACATGGAATCCATTTAGCGCTGACACATGGCACTCATTTCAAGCATTTTTAGGCATGTCTTCAACCCATTTTCGAGTGACATGTGTCACCCCTCCATCTGTGACATGTCAGCATATTGATGTTAGTCTGCCCCGTCAGCTGCGGGAGATCATCCTCTAGGAGGTGTTCTTGTTCAAGCACCAATATTAGCACCATATCCATGTGCGATTTTTTAATGGATCCTAGAGTTGGTGGACAAATAAACTTTATTGGTGGCGCTAAAAGTAGCAGGGTTCCCCGGATCATGAATTTGCATCAGATCGACGACCACGCTTCATTGCAGGGATAGAACATGCATGATCAATAAAATTCTAGAGCAGTCCCACAATCAAGACCATAGTATAGCGAGGGAGGTACGTGGCATTTGGTGGCGAATTTCGAGCTCAAAAATGGTGTAAATCCAAACCGCCTTTGATGACCCCGCAATCACGTGCTTATATGACAACAAATCCAAGAGCAACGCATGGCAACCCCCTAGGCGTTAAGCATCATCTCGATCCCGATGAGAAATCAGTTAATGAAAAATGAGTGGTGGTTGAAACCTCGACTCACTCCATAAATAAAAGGCATGGAGGATCTGGACGTGGAGACAGGACTGTCAGCTTGAGGTACCATGATGGACGGTTTTTCCTGCAAGCCCATGTTGAGTTGAGTTTGCGTCTGACATGAGGATACATGCACAGTCTGATAGAAGAAGGCGTAGATGAAAGGCTTTGAATGGAATGGCCAGATCACACCCCTGGTAGTTTTGGACTGATTTGAGTATAAATAGATTAGTTCAAGATTTTGTTAAGATCGTCAACTAGTTGAGTCGAGCTCCCTACTGTGTAATTTTTGATGCCATAACTGTTCTCTGGTTATTTATAAAACTTGAGACTTTCTCATTAATAGAAGTTGGCTTCTTTCATCTCTTTGTTCAAACCGTGTTCAAATACTCGGGAATGGAGGATCCAGTCGAGGGTTGTGGTTCTATTGTAATGTAGGTTTGATTACAGTAGTGTTGTGACCAGTTTTAGTCAGCTTCCTTGTTACCTTGTTTTCCCTTTTGTTGAAAGGATCAGGCATGAAGGATCCATTCGAGTTGTTGTAGTTGCATGATAATGTAGGTTTGATTATTATGCTGATGTGACATATTTCAATGTCTGAAACTTAGGTTCAAGAGTGCTCTTGAACCTGAGTTTTTCTTCACCAAGTTGCTTGAAAGGCAGATGCTCGTAGCAGTCTTGTTCACCTCTCTCACTAAGTCTTCCTTCTTCTCACACTTAAACTCAAATCATTGACTGAAGTTAATGAGGACCTCACTTCCCTATGCATTTCTTGTCGATTTTCTGTGATTAAAATCATTCTTGTACCGAGTTCTTTCAATTTGACCTCCACTCATAAAACCAACATCCACCAAACATTCAGATGGGTACTCAGTTTATCCTCTTATAGTTAGAGGGTGAATCTCAGTGCTAACATTCATGGCACCATTTTCGGGGGCGAAAGTGAAGATATCTTCCCTGGGAGAACGACAACGACCAGATCTGATCTTTGATGGTGAACAAAGACTAGACACATTCAGACTGCATATCATTCACCTGACGACTCCATGTTTAAAGAATCCAATGGTGACTCCACATTTTTAAGAATTCATATTTTCAAATGGAAGCCATTTTGTCTCGGAGGTTTTCTCCTTTTAATTTCTCTTATGTTCCTGATTTTCCAAATGTTGTTCCTACTATCGATGAGTGGGGTGATTTTTTACCCATATTTGGAGACAATAGAGATGACAACCCTGTAGAGCATCTGCTTGAGTTTCATGAACTCATGCATCAGTGGAGAATACATCATGAGGATGTATTAATGAAGATGTTCATGTACTCATTAGAAGGAGATGCTCGTAAGTGGTATCAATCCTTGCCCCCTGCTAGCATCTCCTCCCTGGAATAGTTTCATGCAACTTTCAATATGCATTGTCCAAAGTTTTATTCCTTTGAGTTAATTTGGCATAGCTGTTGTGAGGAGTATAAATACTGTGTTTAGGATATAACCGATTCTTATGAAGGCTGTGAGAATTAAGAAGATTCCTTGGATGAGGAATCAATTTTTTCTCTTCCCTGTTCATCTACATCTGATGAAAACTGTGTTTGATGTCTCAGCAAGGAAAATGCAGAAATTGAGTTTGTTCTGGAAGCTGATATTATTTGTAGCCTTGTCTCTAAAAAGCCTAGATATGAGTAGCCTAATTGTGACTCATATGATGATGATTATATGTTGCTTCATGGGTTAGATCTTGAAAGGTAGCCTGTGTTTAGTAATGAAGAGGAATTTTCTCTTGTTGGGCATAAGTTACCTCTTGGCATGTCATTCGAAGCTCCTCCTTTATTTGATCATTATGGAGACAGTGATGAAGAGGCTAAGGTGTTTTTTGAAGAGAAAGGCATTAGCATCCAACCTTCTAATGAAAGTGAAAGCTTTTACCAAGAGAAACATGATAAAGATAAATATCCATCCATTGATATACATGAGGCTATTTCTTGCCATCAACTAGTAGATGTTATCGGAGCAGACAAAGGAGAAGTGGACCAAAAACCTGCATCATCCTTTCACTCACATGTGCTTGCCACAACATTCAACCATATGAGCAGCTGTAAATCATAGCAGGATTTCTGTTACAAATCTAGTAGGTTTTATCACCTATTTTATGATCATGTGGGGGAGTACACAGAATTGCATTTTCTCCATGTATTGAAGCCTCCAAGCTTTATCCTACCTTCAACATTAGGAAGAAATCTAAAGAATGTAATTAATTTACCATCACATTTTCATTATCCTTTGCTGATCAATGATAGAGTAAGAAAATTTGTCATTAGGAAGTTACTTGGGTGGTTATGGTGGAAGTTTGCTTTCACCTAGCACATTGTAAAAAGTCAGTTAGTATAGGATTGTACATAAATAAGCTCCTTCTGGAGCATGTGTGTTTTATTTCTTTTCAAGTAGATAGTGTACATATCAGCCTATGGTCCTTAGCAGGATGTTTTTGATCTCAAATCCACAACCCAAAGGCTAAGACACTGGAACTGCGTGTTCTTGATAGCTCGTAGGGAGCATGCCATCCCCTGTGGAGCCAACTGTTATCACATATAATTTTCAAGAGGTCGCAGGATGACCATGTCCGTGGTATTCACAGATATAATCCTTGAGCACAAAGCGCAGCATTCAGAGCAGTCCATTTTGGGCTTGAATTGCCAACAAGTAGGTTTGACTTTCAATGGTGGAGATCCCATAAGCAGTTTGGATCAGCGGGTCTCAGACGGTCAGGATTTCAAAGTCATGCAATGATTAACAACTAGGAAAAGGAGCCAAAGTTCTAAAGTAAATATGAGCCATTGAAGGCTGAGGACACACGTCAACAAATCTCGTAGTTCAGAATATTTACTTCGAAGGATTGCGCGAGCAAGCAGAAGAAAACTACCGAAGGCCGAACTCCCGAAGTAAATCTTGGTCATCCAAATATAGAGGACACATGGAGGAATATCCATCACTTTAGAAGATTTACTTTAGAGGATTGTAAGAGTTGTGCGTTGAAAAGCCCCGAAGAGCCGAAGCCCTAACTCCCGAAGTAAATCTCGGTCGTCCAAATCTAGAGGACACAAGGAGGAAGATCCCACACTTCGGAAATTTGGCACTTCAGAGGATTATAAGAGATATGCATGAAAAGGCTCGAAGCCCGAATTCCTAAAGTAGTTGTGATTCGTTGATCTTCGCAATAGGAAGTAGGATCCATCCAAGAGTGGCGCGTGGCAGCAAAAGTGGAGCTTTCCCATATTGTAGATCATGATTAGATTAACAACTCACGTGTATTCGGCATGTCAGATCAAGTGTGACGTGTCCTTCTCCATCAAACGATCATTATTTACTTTGGAACTTTAGGAATTTTTCCTTCGGGAGTTTCTACTTCCCCAGTCCCATTTTCCTCCGAAGTGATTTCTCCCAAATTCCACAGATCTATGTCATGTGTCCTCCTCAAATCAATGGTCATGGTTTGTTTCCAAGCTTCAACATTCATTTCAGGCCACCATGTCACTCTGGGCCCATATTACTCCGGGAAATATATAAAATCTACATGCTTTCCCCCCCGAGCTCCAAGCGCCGAAGACGCTTGGCACCCATCTATTAGAGACATGTGGCATCCATTTAGCGCTAACAAATGGCACTCATTTCAAGCATTTTTAGGCATGTCTTCAACCCATTTTCAAGTGACACGTGTCACCCCTCTGTCCGCGACATGTCATCATAGTGACGTCTGGTCGCCCCGTCAGCTGCGAGAGATCATCCTTTGTGAGGTGTTCTTGTTCAAGCGCCAAGATTAGCGCCATCTCCAAGCACGATTTTTTTATGAATCCTAGAGATGGTGGGTGGAAAAACTTTAATGGTGGCGCTAAAAGTAGCAGGGTTTCTCGAATCTCGGATTTGCATCAGATTGATGACCATGCTTCATTGCAGGGATAGAACATGCCCGATCAATAAAATTCTAGAGCGGTCCCGCAATCGAGACCATGGTATAGCGAGGGAGGTACATGGCATTTGGTGGTGAATTGTGGGCTCAAAAGTGATGTAAATCTAAACCTCCTTTGAAGGCCCCACAATCACATGCTTATATGACAACAAATCCAAGAGCAGTGTGTGGCAGCCCCCTAGGTGTTAAGTCTCATCCTGATCCCGATGAGAGATCAGTTAATGAAAAAGGAGTGGTGGTTGAAACCTCAACTCGCTCCATAAATAGAAGGCATGGAGGATCTATCCATGGAGTCAGAAATGCTAGCCCGAGGTACCACAATGGACGATTTTTCCTGCGGGCCCATGCTGAGCTGAGTTTTCATCTAACAGGAGGATACACGCACAGTCTGGCAGAAGAAGGCGTAGACAAAAGGCTTTGAATGGAATGGCCAGATCACACCCCTAGTAGTTTTGGACTGATCTAAGTATAAATAGACCAGTTCAAGATTTTGTTAAGGTCGTCAACTGGTTGAGCCAAGCTCCCTACTGTGTAATTTTTTATGCCAGAACTGTTCTCTAGTTATGTATCAAACTTGAGACTTTCTCATTAATAGAAGTCATTTTATTTCATCTCTTTATTCAAACTATGTTGAAAGACTTGGGCATGGAGGATCCAATCGAGGGTTGTGGTTCTATTGTAATGTAGGTTTGATTACAATAGTGTTGTGACTAGTTTTAGTCAACTTCCTTGTTACCTTATTTCCCCTTATGCTGAAAGGCTCAAGCATGGAGGATCCAGTCGATTTGTTGTTGTTGCATGATAATGTAGGTTTTATTATTATGTTGTTGCGACATATTTTAGTGTTTGAAACTTGGGTTCAAGAGTGCTCTTGAACCTGAGTTTTTCTTCACCAAGCTGCTTGAAATTTGGATGCCCATAACAGTCTTGTTCACCTCTCTCACTAAGTATTCCTTCTGCTCACACTTAAACTCAAATCACTGATTGAAGTTAAGGAGGATCTCACTTCCTTGTGCATTGCTTTTCCAGTTTCTGTGATTAAAATCATTCTTGTATCTAGTTTTTTCCATTTGACCTCCACTCATAAAACCAACATCCATCAAACATTCTTATGGGTACTGGGATTATCCTCTTACAATCAGAGGGTGACTCTCAGTGCTAACATGTAGATCTATGATCTAGTTGTGTGAGTATTTACTGAAGGTGTTCATCCTTTTTTGGAATACCCTATGTTGTCGAACATGGTATCAGAGCCCATTCGAAGACCCACTCCCATTGTAAATCGAGATCTTGAAGTCGTGTTTCCACATCTCTAATTTCTACTATTTTCGTACATTTTTGGGATGGGAGGACTTTTCCATTTCATTTAGAGTGCTCCTTTCAGTTAGAAACACTTTTCATTTCACTTAAAAAGGTTTTTGTTTTCCCAAGATACGGCCATTTCAATTAGATCCAAATGTATAAAGTCTAAATATGCCCCTTTTATTTTTATTTTTATAGAGATAATTTTCCGTTTTCTATTTTTGTTTCCGGGTTTTTACTCTTTTCGTTCTGTGTATGCTATTTTCCCTACATTATGTGCAATCTCGGAAAAATTAAAAATAGAGCGAAAAGTATTTTCTTTCCTTCATATGTTGTTTTTCATGTGCTCTATGCGATCTCAGTAAATTGGAAACATAGAAAAAACTTGCATTTTTCGAGTAAGATAACCAAGATATAACCCCTTGTTGATGTTGAGAAACAATGTTTTTGTGTGTGTGAACACATGAAAATAAGTTTTGTTTTAGCATGCACTTCAGGGTCGTCTTCCACAACAACAAAAACAACAACACCCCCCATCCTCCTTATTAAGATTATAATGTGTTTTTTACTAGCTGACTTGGTTGAAAGTTGCTTTATTAAGTAAGAGGTCTTTGAGTTCAAGCGTCCTTTTTGTTACTTTTTTGAAAAATTTCATGCATTCATTGTAAGTTAATTTCACTTAATTTATAAAATTGAATCATTATAAGTAGCTTTAATATTCTTTTTAGTTACTTTTTTTGCATGCAACTTTAATTTACAAAGTAACTTCATTGTAAAAGTGATTCCCACTTACTCTATAAAAGAAGGTCACTTCATAAGTAAATTATTTAAAAGTGAGCACATAGGAAAAGTTAGATAAGGATGAGCATCACAACGTAGACCAACTTCTACTTGACACGTGGCTCTTTGGTTATCGTTTATGCTTTTTTTTCAAAAGGGTATAACTTTCACATTCGAAGTCCATTTTCAATGTCGTTTATTTTTTTAAAATAGCCTATGTTTTCGATATATTTCCATCTAGACCATTAGTTTCAACCTTTACATCCATATTCTCTGCATATTTTAATATGGCTTCTCCTAGTGATGTTTTTGCTTACCAGTACCAACTACTTCTCATGGAAATCCCATATCAAGGATTTACTAAGAAGTAAAGGATTGTACCCGATTACCTTGGGAAAAAAACAAGAACCCATTGATGATGAAAATAAATTCAAATGGGATAATAATAATGACAAAGCATGTGGACTAAATAGAATGTCCATCTCTCATGATTTATGGTTTCACCTTCAAGGAATTAATGTCGCCGATGAAGCTTGGGAAAAGATTCAAGCTGTGTTTGGTAAACACGATATTATTTGATTCCACCAGTTAGAAAATCAGTTAATGAATTTAAGTCCCAATGATTTCCTTGAATTGAAGATTATTTATCTAAGTTCAAAAGACTTAGACTTTTATGTATAGATTGCAAAATAGATCTGAAGGAAGACCGATGCATCTATGTTATTCTTGTTAAGCTTGGTAGTGCATATTATATCCTTGTATCTACCTTTTATGCCACCAGAGAAGCTCTAGGGACTGCTTATAAAGAACTCTCTCGAGTCTTTTTGTGATGCTCTAACTCAAGAGAAAGATAACCTTGTGTGACTTGGATTGATCAACACTGCAGGTACATCAAACAAAACCTTAGTGGCCCAGAAGAAAGATAATCCAAGAATCCCAAGAAGCAATATCCTTGCCACAATTAATAGAAAAACAAGGGTCCCAAACCCTCTCAACTAGCTTCTACTCCTAATGGTGACAAAGGAGAAAAATCCAAAAGTAAGAAGAGTGAAAAACATTGCAACTTTGGTAGGAAAGATGCCCATGTGAAGTATAAATGTTTTAAAAATATGGAAGCCTTAGAAGTAGCAGTGAAGAAGCAAAACATCAATATTGATTCTTCTTCTTCTTCTCATAGACATGCACTTTTTGCTTCTGGTTTCTCCTTCAATGAAAATTCTACTTCTTTTTCTAATGAGTGGCTTATTGATTCTCGAACATCTTATCATATGGCTAAGGATACAACCATTTTTTCTGCTCTAAATGAATGTAACACCAAACAAATATTTGTTGTTGATGATAGATTTCTTAGTGGTGTAGGGTCTGGAACAATTTAGGTACATAATGGTCATTTCAATGATGTATTATGTGTTCCAAGTATTTCCTACAACCTTCTATCTATGTATCAGATCACTCATTTGAGTGAAGGTAAAACCATAGAATTTTCACCTCACCAAGTTGCAATCAAGGATTTAAAAGATCCTAAGTTACCATGTCCTTGCAACTAGAATTGTTGATGATTTTACCAGGTTGTACAAATTTGACAACTTTGGGTCATCATATTTTCTATTAGTTTTCGTTGCTCATAGCGATGACTTAAGCAAACTTTGGTTTGATCGGTTTGGTCATCTAAACTATCTCTCTTTGCAATAGCTATGTAATCAACATATGGTGACCGGTCTTCCTCTCATTTCTTGCAGAGATGGTGTTTGTGTCGGTTGTGTTCTTGGAAAACATCATTGAGAAAGTTTTGATAAATGTGTCTCTTGGCATGCCTCGACCCCTTTGCAGTTTGTTCACAGTGATTTGTGTGGCCCTGTTTCTTCTGCTTCTTTCTCTGGGTGCAAGTATTTCTTAACTTTCAGTGATGACTTATTCACATGCACTTGGGTTTACATCTTAAAACTTAAGAGTGAAGGTTTTGACAAGTTTTGGGCCTACAAGGCCCTTGTAGAAAAACCATCTAGACATCAACTTCAAAGGTTAAGAACGAATAATGGAGGCAAATGCGTGAAAAACAAATTTACAAGTTACTCCATTACATAGGGAATTCAAATGAAACATTTTATTCCATATACACCATAACAAAATGGTGTTTCTAAGAGAAAGAAACACACATTAAAAGAAATAGCTAATTGTATGATCCAATCTAAGGGATTAAGTCTTCATTATTTGGAGGAAGCCATCAATTGTGCAAATTACATAGTAAATTGTGCTCCCACAAAGACTCTAAAAAATATAACATTGGACGAAGCATGGAATAAAATTAAGCCATATGTAAGCCACTTTTGTGTACTTAGTAGTGTAGCATGGGATCACATTCCTAATGAGAAAAGGAAATCTTTACCACCTAAAAGTGATAAGTGTATTTTTTGTTGGATATTATGAAGATGTCAAAGGTTAAAGACTTCTTCAACCCCATTCAAATGGAATTATTATTAGAAGAGATGTCAAATTTGACAAAAATATATTGGCCTACGAGCCTAATTCGACGTTTTTGGCATATTTTGTTCTTATTCTGGTTTCTTCTTCTTTAGATGATGACAATAAGGATGAAAATACATTGTCACATGCTTACCTTCCTTCAATTGAGTCCATTGAACATGAACATGCACCAACAAAACTGCTTCCTAGATGGGTCTGTTCAACATGAGAAGCAATTGGTGATCTTGTCAGTGATCCTTCATATCAACATCAAACACATTCACAGTTCCAATGAGCTTATTCTCTTTTGGCTCAAGTTTTAGAGACTTATGATCCAGACACTTTTGCAAAAGCTTCAGGTCATCCAGATTGGGACACAACAATGAATGAAGAGTATCTCTCTTTAATGGAGAACGATACTTCAATCTTGTACCTCTTCTGAAATGAAGAAAACATTTCAAATGTAAATGGGTGTACATAACTAAGAATGCATCATATGGAAACGTTAAAAGAAACAAGGCCCGGTTAGTGTTATGAGAAATATTACCCTATGGACAGGCTAATCTCCCCTTTCAACCAAGACCCCTTCTTTGGTCCAACAACAGAATAAAACAAATGGTAGTTGCATTCCCTTTAAATCTAAATTAACCAATCAAATGAGAGAGAAGAAGGATATAGGGTACCTCATTTCAATGTTTGTCCTCATTGCTCCAACCCTTGGCCTTGATCTCCAGACTCCTTAATGAAAATGAATTCCTACAAAGACCAGTGAAGAAACTCTTCCTCCTACTCTATATGATTAAGCAGATCTATCTACGAAGATTGAAACAACAATAGACAATCAAATGTAGAACACATGAACTTGAAGGGAATATGCCAAATTTATATTTATTGGAAATCCAATGGAAAGTACTTACAAATAATGTTTGATAATGCAGTAACTTCTCCAAGCTCTCCTCGTCCATCCCCTTGCATGAATTTCTTATGATCAGAATGATGATACTTCAACAAATTCCTTCCCCTTTCGTTATGGAAGTGCCTTCAATTTATAGGAATGGGAGGCTCAACCACCATGAGCTAATAAGTTAAATGGTTGAGGATATGGCTCCATGAGTTGGGATTCGATCCTAATATAGTTCCATATGATAGGATTTGACCCAAAACAAACTCCTCCCTTAAGAGTTGTCCCTTAATAAAAATCAGGATGCGCCATATTTTTCTCTAACCACACTCATGCTCCCTTTGAGTTAGAGATAGAATGTCACTGGTGCTCCCTAAGCAAGTCAGTGGGAGCATTGGTGCTCCCTAAGAATGAGTAGGGGAGCGCCACCTTTCATAAATTCCCAAAAATGGTCAATTTTTCCAAGTAAAAGGTGTGGTTTTGAACCTCAAATGGGGGGTTTTCTCTTCCAAACTGACTTAGGGATTGTGACAAATGTATTTCATGGTGTCAATGGGTTGTGACACTTATAAAAGTGAATTTCACACTTAGTAAGGTGTATACGACACTTGAGACAATGCATGTGACACTTAACAAGGTGCATGTGTCACTTTGCGACACTTGCAACACTTAAGTGTGACATTTTGATGTGTAACAAATGCCCCCTAAAGTGTGAGTTCAGAAGAGAAATTGATGGCCAAAACACTTTATAAATTCTTCAATGCAAGGGTGTTAGAGTAGGATAACCTGGAAGAAGCTGCAAACAATCATCAATCAATATAAATATATGTTTCATTCCCGAGGCAGGCATACTTATGCTCGGAATACGAGTTGACTCAAAGCATGGCCGCCAACCAATACAATGTCGATCCATGAGAATATTGACTAAGTATATGGCCACCAGAGATACAATTTGGATCCATACCTCCATGACATGAACTAATCACAGCCACGAAAATACATAGTGGATCTACGAGAAGAAAAACATAGCCACGGATCAATACAATGTGGATCTATGTAACATTATATATATCAGTAAGATTTCCAGCATGGTGATTGTAATAAAATATTTTACATTCTCAAATTATCTCCATCATAGCCTAGGAAAATCACATAACAGAGTGAGCGCCCAACCTAGGGTCTTCCTCCTAATCCTAAAATGGTACGAATCTAGCCATGCAAATAGATGACTTGATGTCGAACATGGTAGAAACCACTTGATTACTGGTCATTGAGGTATATCGTTAACAAGTGCGAGGGAAATGACCAATGATGACAATGATTCCAAATTTACCTTTAGTACATTCCAGCGAATGTGAATAAATGAGTTGAGGTCGAACATTCATGGAATCATTCAATCAAAGGCCAATGGTGTAAACCTATTTTCAAAAGCAAGGAGGCTTGCCATTGAGGCATGCAGGTCCCAAGGTACTAATTCGTTTCTAAGTCTAATTCTTGGATAATGTGTTGAAGTCGACAAAAATAGACTTGTCGAAGGAGCGCCATGATGCATCCCCCATCATGGACACGAAACTGTCATAGGAAAGTGATGTAAGATGGTGGATTAAATGAGTATAGACTGACATAGGAATGGAAACTGGTAATACTGCAGATGGTTGGTTTGGAGTGAAACTTCCCTTGAAAATTGTGAGGCACAGCAAATGACTTGGAAACATTGACTCGACCAATACCAAGAACATAATGTAACAATAATAAGAGCACTCTTTGATTGGAACGAAAAAGTATAAAGACACGTGGAATTGGTATGACTTAGAGACAAGAAGATTACCCAATTGTAATATGAGGCGCAAACATGTGCCATGTTCAAGGGTGACAACAATAGCTACCATAATGGATTCCAAAAAACGTGTCCCACTTCTTTCAATTCCCCCCCACCATGATTGGTGAGAACCTCTTTATTTTTTAATGAGCTTGAGGAGGATAATATATGCTCAATATAGCTCATCTTCGATGAGTCCCTCGACATGTGTTTAATGAACCTCAATAAGGAGGGGTTTGGTCCCATATGGGTCCTAGATATTTGACTCACACAGTGATGCAAACCCCCACCTTCACCTGGGGCTCCCACGACCTCCCAGTCTAGGATCGTTCTTCTTCGAAGTTGAATCAGCTCTCAGATCCCTGTTGGATCCTTGTTGAATGCACACAGACCCTCTAAAAACATCCTTTTCTAAATGTCCATACATGTTTGAACCCCGTGAGATTCTTCTTTTGGCCCCTTTCACCTTTAACAATCAAATTCGTGCTCTAGCCCTTTGTTTCGACGGAAATCACATATGACTGCGGACTTAAAACTAGGAGCCTAGATAACATGCACTACTTCGGTGCTTTGGAGCTTTGGGCTCTAGGAATTATACCTTTATCACCTTCCAAAACCTCTGGACTCGTGAACTAGTGAAAAACTGAATGAAGGAAGAGATCAACAGTCCCCAATCTGTGCCACAGATCTACGGTTCAAAGAGGTTTCAGGACTCCGGGCTTCGGGAGTCCTCCCTACTCCAACACACAATACTTATGGAGTGTCGAACTCGAAAGTAGCAGAGAAAATTTTTGTTGGCCGTCTCAGATCGACATTCCACACTTACTCTGCACTCTAGGCTTCAAATATTTTCACAAAACAAACCACACTTCCTCCTGAATGTGCAAATTTCGAACTGTCGGATACGCTTGGGGATCAACGGTCCCGCTCTGTCCTATATCTATGGTCTAGGATCACTCCGAGCTTTGGGACTTCAGAGCTATCCACTTCACAACCCTTCAAAACCTTTGAATGTCGAAATGATGAACTACTCTAAAGACTCACAGATCAACGGTCCTCACCTTATCGACAATTGACGGTTTTGATCTCTTAAGAATTCTGGGCTTCGAGAGTTTTGTGATGTCAACACTCACTGATTCCCCGATGGCTGAACTCTAAATATGCGAGGGGTTCAATCAATGGTCCATGCGTCCTTTCTAATGGATGGTCACAACGACCTCTGGGCTTCGAGCCTTCGGGAGTTTCTTCTCTCAAACACTTCACGCCTCCATTCTCCCGGACCACCGATCTTCCAAACTACTGGAAATATACTGAAACATCGCCCTGAAACCAACAATAATGATCTACTCTGGCCTTCGAAGCTTTGGGAAAGTTGCACGCTCTTGTGATTACACCTAAACTTCACCAGACAACCAGACTTCCAGATAACAATTGATCTGCTGGCACGTGCCCCTATACTAGACTTTAGGAGTTTTGTCTCCTCTACACCCAACACACAGAAATCACCAAACTCGCAAATTCCAAAGGAATTCAAGGGTTAAAACACGTGATTCTTACCTAGATCCAATGGTTGTTGATATTTTATATCAGATCCGACAGATTGGATCTGTTCTCCCTTCTCTGTACGCTCCTCCTCCTATCTAGACTTAGATCCAACGATCCAAATCTATTTCTTCCATCAATCCAATGGTTGTTGTAGCTTCCTCCTCTGTTGAAACTTCACTCCCATTCCAACTTTGGGTATTTGAAGGTGTTCAAAGGCTACGACCTTTATCTACGATCATTGTAACGCTTGCCCTCCTAAGTTTTTGACTCTCTTGAGTTTTTCAAAGGAACTTGGATGATTCTCTTGAGGTTTTCAAAGGGACTTGACCCTTTTTAGCTTTAACAAATCCTTCTTCCCTCCTGACAACAATATGCTCTTTCTCCTAAGATTTTGAACTTGGAATACTTGGCCTCTAGCGTACTCCTTGCATGAAGTTTCCTTGGAACTTAACGCCTTATGAAAACCTCCCACGTGTTCCTTGCACTCCCTCCATAATCTGAACCTTAAAAGGTTCTTGACCTCTGCACACCTTTCAAGGACTCTGTGCACACTTGCACTATCTCTCCTGATCTTGTAATTTCTTTTAACATCTCCTCCTTGAGCTTTTACACTACTCCGAGTGTGGGTGCACTCCTTGCGCTCCCTCTCAAAGTATTCGGTAACTTTTATTTGCATGCCTTGCACTATTTATTTTGAGCTTGTTGAACTATTCTGGTGTTCCCACCTAACATCCTCCTAACCAAACTCCTAAACGAGTTCTTGCGCACTCCTTGTGCAGGTCTTTAAGAGTTTTCTAACAACTCTAAGGTGCACTCCTTTCACAACCGTGAGAGCCCAAAAAAAACTCAGGAAACTACATACAAAGAATTATATATATTCCTACAAACGAAACATTTAAACATCCATAACATTCACAAATATACACAGTAACCATTCAAATGCATTCAGAAAACACATATAAAACACACAGAAAATAATATGCAGGGAAATCTACCTTTTGTATTAATATTGAATGGTCTCTACAATGTTTACAAGAATGGACTGCAATAGAATCTCAGCTCTTTCTCTCAACAACTACCAACTAACCATCTTTCTTCAAAAAATTGACTAAATCTCGTATGGGCATACATTACATTGATTTATACATGAGGGGACTTCTCGAACCTTCCTTCCAGGTTATTCTAGTGTTATCACGTTCAATTAAATGCATCCCTATCACTAAGCCACTATAGTAAATATTCATTTACATCTTCATATCTGAGGTGATGCTCAGGATCTATACAACTACAACCCATTAAAGATGACTTTACACCCATATTTACATATTACAAAGGCTCATCCCTCCTCGATCCTTTTCAAACTTTAATTACATTAAAAACCTGAGATTTAAACTAAAAATGAGAAGATTGACGTCTCTCTCTCCTTGGGATCCACTCCCTCCTATTGCATTGTTGTGTTGTTTGTTGACGCTATGATGAGTTAGAGTGATGCTCCTGCATCATACTCCCATGCTGACAATAATCGTGAGCTCTTGCTCATGGATTCTATGTTGCTGCTATTGAGATCCTCTTGGGTCCTAAACTTTAATTCTGAGTTGTCCACCTACTCTTCTACTTTATTTCTCTTGTTGATGTCTTGTTGTTGCTGCAGGATCTCCTTTGGTCAGCCTCCATCTGTTGTTGAATGTCTTCTTTGTTGATTCCAGCATCAACCTTCTCATCTCCTCTATCTCCCTGTCCAACTAGTCTACTAGATGGATTCTCTCTTGCAGTATACTCTACTACTACATCTCCTGCTTTTCATTCTGAACTTCTATGTTGATTTCATCCCCTGTGGAATTACCTTGCCATTCCACTGCAGACTCCAATTCTACAATGATGTTAATGAGTTGTTGCTCAGTCATCTCCCCTGACAACTTTATTTCTTCCAATTCTTCTTCTCTCCTATCATCTCCTTGTGTTGGCATAATTTCAATGTTTTCCAACTGCTCCTCATGATAGAATTCTTCTCCATTCTTCACGACCACATCCTTCTAGCAGTCTTCTTTTGTTTCTGTATTTCTTAACCAGTCCTCTGACATCTTGAATTCTTTCTCCCATTGAGTGAGCATTTTATTTGGTTTCTCCCCCCCTTCTTTTTCCATCACTCAGGTAGATGTCAATGTCTACTTCTTCTCTTCCCTTATGATAGTCGTTGATAGTTTTCCTTCTTCATCTACACCCTCAACAGATAAACCGACCTCTCTTGGGATAACTGGTAGGAATATATTGATTCCTCCAATTATTGGAACACGCCTCTGATCTTCCTCCTCTCTTTTCATCACTCCTTGTTGATCCGAACTCTCCTCTGAGTTCCTGAGACTCTCAGACAGTCTCACTTCGTCTTCCTTTCCCACTTGGAAACCTAAATTTTTTTTCTTCCCTCATAGCAGTTTGTGATATCTTCATCTGACCTCTTCTCATTGCCCTCCTGGAAATCTGCGAGATCTTCAACTAATCTATCTTCCTCCTCGCTGAGGTTTTCTTCATCCTATGGTTCACAAATGAAAACCATATCCTCCTCTATGTCACTAAGCTTTTTATCTTTCCTCAACCATCTCCTCAACATATGCTTCTACCTCTTGGAAATCAGTTGTTGGATAGGTCACTTCACCTTCTACTTCATGGGCCACTCATACCTCCAGCTTCCTCGTGCTTCTTTCTTCATTTTCTGCATCATTCTATCAAGCCTCTCTCGAGTCTCCTTGATCTCTTTGTCCATCTCTTCCTTTCTCATCTTCTTGCGGTCTCCTCTTCGGCCTTACTTTTTGCCTTCAACAACCATTTTCTTTCTCTTCCCGCCCTCCTGGAAAGTTCCATTTTTGTTGCTTGCAAACATATCTTCATACACAATAGAGCATCATCACTCTGTCTTTTTCTCCCTTGTTTTCTATCTATAGACAAAATTAAACTCTGATACCACTTGATGCAAACCCCACTTTCACCTAGGGCTCGCACGACCTCCCAGTCTAGGATCACTCATCTTTAGAGCTGAATCAGCTCTCGAATCCTTGTTGGATCCCTGTTGAATGCACATAGGCCCTCTAAAAACCTCCTTTTCTAAAGGTTTGTATAGTTATAAACCCCATGGGAATATTCTTCTGGCCCCTTTCACCTTTAACAATCAAATTCAGGTTCTAGCACTTTGTTTCAGCAGAAATCGCATATGACCATGGGATTAAAACCATGTGCTACTTCGGTGCTCCAGAGCTTCGGGCTCCAGGTATTCTACCTTTATCACCTTCCAAAATATCTCAACTCGTGAACTACCGAACAACTGAATGAAGGAAGAGATCAACAATCACCAATCTGTGCCACGGATCTATGGTTCACAGAGGTTTCAGGACTCTGGGCTTCAAGAGTCTTCCCTGCTCCAACACACAATACTTTCATAGTGTCAAAATCCGAAGTAGCAAATCATATGGTTGTTAGACACCTCATATCGAAGGTCCACACTTACTCCATGCCCAAGGCTTCAGATCTTTTCACAACACAAACCACACTTCTTCCCAAATGCGCTAATGTTGAACTGTCGGATAGGCTTGGGGATCAACGGTCCTGCTCTATCCTAGATCTACGTTCTAGGATCACTCCGAGCTCTGAGACATCGGAACTCTCCACTGCACAACCCTTCAAAACCTATGAATATTGAACCGATGAACTATTACGGAGGTTACTACAAAGGCTCACATATCAACGATCCTCACCTTATCAGCAACTGACGGTTGTGATCTCTTCATAATTCCTAGCTTCCGGAGTTTCGATATGTCAACACTCATTGGTTCCCAGATGGATGAACTTTGAATATGCGAGCAATTCAATCAGTGGTCCATGCATTCTTCCAATGGATGGTCATGATGGCCTTTTGGCTTTGAGCCTTCGAGAGTTTCTGCTCCAGAACACTTCACACCTCCGTTCTCCTGGAATGTTGGTCTTCCAAACTATTGGAAATATACTGACACGTGGTCCTTACGCCAATGGTCAGGATCTTCTTCGGTCTTCAGAGCTTCGGGAAACTTGCACGCTCTTTTGATTACACCTCAAATTCATCGGACAATCGTACTTCCATATAAAATTTTATATGCGGACACATGCCCCTATAATAGAAACGACCCAGATTTACTTCGAGAGTTTTGTCTCCTCTACACCCAACACACGGAAATTGTCGAACTCATGAAGTATGAAGGACTTCAAGGGTTAAAACCCATGCTTCTTATCTAGATCCAATGGTTGTTGATCTTTGTGCTCAGATCCGATGACTTGGATCTATTCTCCCTTCTTTGTGTGCTCCTCCTTCTGTCTGGACTTAGATCCAATGGTCCATATCTGTTTCTACCATCAATCTGACGGTTATTTTGTAGCTTCCTCCTCCGTTGCAACTCCACTCGCCTTCAAACTTTGGGTATTTGAAGGTGTTCAAAGGATATAGCCTTTGTCTGCATTCACTGTAATGCTCGCCCTCCTGAGTTTTCAACTCTCTTGGGGTTTTCAAAGGGACTGGGTCGACTCTCTCGGGGTTTTGAAAGGGACTTGGCCCTTTTTACCTTTAACAAATCCTTCTGGCCTCCTGGAAGTAAGATGCTCTTTCTCCTGATCTTTCGCACTTGGAATACTTGGCCTCTGGTGCAATCCTTGTAGGAATTTTCCTTGGAACTTAACGGTTTATGAAAACCACCCACATGCTCCTTGCGCTCTTTACACAATTTGAACCTTAAAAGGTTCTCTTGAACTTGTAATTTATTTTAACGTCTCCTCCTTGAGATTTTACACTACTCAGAGTGTAGGTGCACTCCTTTTTCTCGCTCTCAGAGTATTCAGTAACTATGATGTGCACTCCTTGCACTATTCCTTCTTAGCTTGTCAAAAAATTCTAGTGTGTCCACCTGGCATGCTACTTACAAAACTCCTGAATGAGTTCTTGTGCACTCCTTGCACAGGTCTTTTAGAGTTTTCTAACAAATCTAAGTTGCACTCCTTGCATAGTCGTGAGAGCCCAGAAAACACTCAGGAAACTACAGACAAATAATTATATATATTCCTACAAAGAGAACATTTAAACATCCATAAAATTCACAAATATACACAGTAACCATTCAAATGAATTCATAAAACACATATAAAACACACAGAAAATAATATGCAGGGAAATATTCCTTTTTTATTAATATTGAATGGTCTCTACAATTTGTACAAGACTGGACTGCAACATAGTCTCAACTCTTTCTCTCAACAACTACCAACTAACCGTCTTTCTTCAACAAATTGACTAACTCTCATCTGGGCATACATTACATTGATTTATACATGAGGGGGCTTCTCAAACCTTCCTTCCATACTATTCTAGTGCTATCACATCCAATTAAATACCTCCCTATCACTAAGCTACTATAGTAAATATTCATTTACATCTTCAGATCTGAGGCGATGCTCAGGATCTGTACAACTACAACCCATTAAAGGAGACTTTACACTCAACTTTACATATTATAAAGGCACATCCCTCCTCAAGCCTTTTCAAACTTTAATTAGATTAAATTACATTAAAAAACTTGAGATTTAAACTAAAAAATGAGAAGACTGGAGCTTCGCTCTCCTTGGGATCCGCTCCCTCCTAGTGCGTTGATGTGATGGTTGCTAATGCTATGATGAGTTGGACCAATGCTCCTGCATCACATAGGTCCTTCAATCCATAATTATACGAGCCCAGAGAAGGTAAAATCAATGGTTTTTCACATTTAGAGAGTCTTAAAAGAACTTAAAGACAACTCCATGCATGACTTTTTCGTAATTTTAGTCTCCCAAGCCCGAAAAAAGTGTAAAACAATACAAGGGAGAACTCTTCTAGTCATGTTTGACTAGAGTATTCATTTTTCGTAATTAGTCTCACGAGGCTGAAAAAATGATAAAATACCACTCGAAAGATGCCCTTTCAAACCTTTTGACGAGTGTGGAAGGAAGCAAGCTTAGTCAACAATCTTTTCATGTTTAGGGAGTCTAAAAAGAGCTTCAAGGAGACTCCAAAGAGTTCATTTTTTCGTATAGATTTTACGAGTCTGAAAAAGAGATAAAAGTATACTTGGTAACCTATTCTCATGTATTAATGAGCACGAGAAAGAAAAAAGGCTGAGCTCGATAACCTATTCTCATGTATTTACGAGCACACAAAAGAATAAAGGCTAAGCTCATTCTAGAAAAGACTACTATGTTACGATGGGAACAACCCCCAAACAAGGATCACTCCTAGCAGTGTATCTCTCTAGAGGTATTTTTCCCCCATCCTGTGTGGTAGAATATAGTGGATTCGCTCCATCATGATGTCCATAGGCTGGAGACTTCCCCCCAAAGCGTCGTTTTCTCCATCGATTCTTCTTCTTTCCCCGTTTAGGAATCTGGCTACTAATAGGAATATTTTCACTAGGCAAAGGAAAATAAAGTTTAAGTATCTATCTAGAGGAAGACTGAATTCGAATGGAGGGGGGTCTGTTTCATTTTTTAATGAGCTTGACAGGGGAAATGAACTATGCTCGTAAAGACCAGGTACTACCAAAGGATGAAGTGATTCTAGGGATTGTTTCACATGAGTCGAAATCATGTTTAACGTGGAAACCTATGGAGTGTCAGGAGGAGGTAAAGGAAAAATCCCCATGAGAAAGGAATCTATAAGGAAACCTACTCCTACACTCTCATACCCAAGACTAGAACCTAGAAAAGGAACATTATTCGCTGCATAATTATGGAGATCTGGAGTGCAATATTCAAGTTGGTCAATAGTGACAATTTTCCCTTGATGGGGAAATTGTAAAATATGAAACACTGAATATGAGACGACAATCATTGCATAGAACCAACTACGACCAAGTAATAAATTTTAATACATGGGTGCATCAACCACTTCAATATCGACTAAAATGGTTTTACCCTTCAATGTCACAGTGAAATATTGCAATAGTCTGTAAGGTTTGAAACCACGTCCATGAAATGATTGAAGGGTGGTAATATACTGGATAAGTTTAGGAGAACCAATGGATCTCCAGCAAGAGAAAGACATGACACAGGTAGAGGATCCTTCATCCAAAACAGTGCAATGGATGTTCTTTCCACCAACCAAAATTTTAGTTTGGAATGCTTGGTGGGGTGAGATCTTCTCCTTAAAATAGTCCAGATTAATCGTAATCAGATTTGATTCCTCTAGATCCATAGCTCCAGTGGCTGACAGCAGGGTTCTACGTTGTCTTAGACATTTCTGTATAAATTCGAGGGTTTACATAGCACAAGGTGCTTCCACCAAATATTCAACAATATCGTATTTTTGGGAAGCATGGGAACTTGTATTAAATGACATTTTTCAAATTGTACACTTGGGCGAGCACAACACTGCGTCATAAGTTGGCTTCTCAATCTAAAGAGGGGTGGAAGATGGAGGAGGAGTGGATGTGGAGGGATGATCAATAGCCTTTCCATTATCATGATTACCTGGAAGAGTTTCATAAGTATTTGCTCGAGTTGTTAAATTAACCATATTAAACATATAGACCTCAGAGACGCTTGAGGAAGCATCCCCATGGTGGGAATGACCTGTGTTTTCCCCTTGCGAAGGGGACTTGATTTTGTGCAACCATTTGTTGCTAATGAACTGGGAATTAGTCAGTTAATGTTGTTGGTAGGGAATTACCTTTTAGAAATTTATTGACTTCCTCTCGACGAGGGAAGTCTTTCATGTAGTGGTCTTCCTCACAAATCTTGCAAGGAAACTTAGCTTTCCTATTCAGTTGTGTATCAATAGTCTTTGTAGTATCTTGTTGGTCATAAGGTTTCTTGGATTTACCCTTGTTTTTATTCTTACCTATGGGTTGCTGAGATGAAGTGGATTGGACCGCATTCACCTTGGAGGTGTGAGTAGGAGAGGAAGTAGTTTTAGTGTTTGAAACATAAATTAATTCAGGAGCCAGTTTTGTCGGATCATTTGATGTGTGAGGAGAATGAGGGATCAGATTGTAAAGTGTGTCGAACTGGGAATATACCAAGTCCAAAAATTGATCACGGCTAATAGCCTGCTCCTTAGTAACAACACCTCCCATAGCAACATATTTGGCTATGGGTGGTAAGAGTGAGTTTGTAAACCAATATGCGAGGAGTTAGTCTAGAATTGGATCTTTTATCAACCATCTCTTCCACCTCCATTCATGAATATGATCAGATATGTGGGTGGAAGAGGATTGCCGAAGTGAGGTCAAAAGCTATGTACCGGTCTCATACCATATATGCAACTGGAAATGAGTCAGGAAAGTCATGGAAAGAGAATTAAAGTCGAGAAAAGAGTTATATGACAACTCAATATACCATTTGGTTGTTGCACCTATAAGTGTTCTCTGAAAAATCCTTAGATGAATGGAGTCATCCATCAAACAGTTTGAGGAACACCATAAATGGAAAGTCATAACATGATTGCTATGATATTTCCCAGGTTTTTCGTCGAATTTTGGGATGTCGGACAGTAATTTGGCAGGGATGGATGGCCAAAATGGTGCATGTTGAATGGGATTGTTTTTCAAACACGGTAGATATAGAAAATCTAATGTAGCCAAAAATGGAAGTTATCAGTTATTGTGTGGATACTAGTGGTAACCATATGGCATGGGAACACCAGTACGACCATATCTAGGTTGCGGCGAGATGGAAAAACTAGATGGTCCTCCCGTGTATGGTGGTTGACCTAAAGGTCCCCCCATGTACGGTGACTATCCGGGTTATCCACCCATGTAGGGTGGTTTTCCTGATTGTCCACCCATGTATGGTGGTTATCCTAGTTGTCCACCCATGTACTGTGATTGAAAAGATGGACCTCATACGTACTGAGATTGACCTGATGGTCCCCCCATGTATTGTGATTGGCCCAATGGACCTACCATATACTTTGTTTGAAGGGACTGTTGTGTTGGAATCATGGGGTTTTAGATTTATAGGGAAAAGTTCCTTTCTGAGGAATTCCCGTCGGATTGGGTTGGCCCCACAAAGGATTAGAAACTCCCATATATGGTTTTCCAGGATACATGCCACTGGAAGTAGGGATAGAAGGACTTGTAGGAGTGCCTTTCCCCCATGATTGTTGATGTTGCAACTAAATAGGTTTCCCCCGATTAAAAAATTTCCCTCCATTTGAAGGTTTCCCTCCAACTATAGGTTGGCCTCCCATTATAGATTGACCTCCAATGTAGGGTGTACACATCTGCAAGGCTTGATATGGAGGCTGAGTAGCTTGTGTAACCATGGTTGATTGAACGACTTGATTATAGACCATCTGACCAATGGGACCAAGTCAATCACTTGGTGTGTGCATGTGTGGAAATAGTGAAGAAGGAATATTACTTGACCCATGTGCGAAGGGAGATGTATTTGCAAGTGGTTGTGTCAGGGTTACCTGGGTTAGGAATGTTCCCAATAAAAAGAAGCACCAATAGTATAAACTACAAAAGTTTTGGATAAAGATAAATTCCCAAGTCCTTCATAAAAACCAAAAATCGGTGGGTTCATGCCAAAATATTGTCTAGTGGTTGAACCGGGTGGTAAATTGTAAGAAGAATATGCATTAATATATCTCATGGATGGTGGATTAATGAGTGGTAGTCTGAGTGGATCAGTAAAAATAGGATTCACGTAAGATGAAAGGATTTCAACGAAGGTTGTCACTAGTTCTTCTACATGTTGGCCACTTCCAGGAGCTACACTCCTAGTCTCAAAAGTTTTATATTCAATTATTCCTTCGTAAGAAACATTGTGTTGAGGTTCTTGAACTTTAGGATCCATACCTTGTATACTGTGAGATATTCAATCCTAAGGCTAACTACAGAAATCAAAGAAACACATTCCTAAGAAAACTAAAAGCAATCAACCAAGCAACAATAGGTTCAAAAATATTTTGAAGACGAGATGTCAAGCCGCCGGTGAAGAAATGAGAACCAATTACCCTGACCTCCACATAACAACCCTTCTCGGTGCAAGTACCCTCACTTTTGTGGGATCACCCTCTAAGGGTAGTGAAACTATGATATGATGTATGCCCTAAGTACCGTGGGAATCCTCCCACAATCACCTCTATAGATACCTAGGAAAGGCCACTAAGGTTACCAACTCATAGTCAGCATCCGGGTGGGTACAGTTGACAGTCGGGACTGAACGCATGGGCAAGATATCAGAGTCTGAAATTTTTCTAGAGGAATTAAGACAAGTGGACCAGTAAAACTCTTGAGGACCTCGTTTTTAGCCCTTGTGTTAGAGGGGATTCTCGGCTATGCTTATATGAAAATTGGATTTGTTCACTCTTTAGTATTCTACAATATGTTTAGTACTCTTGGACGATTTACTCACTTTACCTAGTCCAAATACCCTAATCTCGTGTTATTGTTGGTATGCTAAAAACCAAAAATGTTTAGTGGATTTTATTAGTGTGTGGTTGTTTTTAATGTATTTTTAATCACAAGGTTCACGGAGATGAAAAATTGATGATGTGTGAGACTCAAATCCAATAGAATGCAAAAGAATGAGATGTAATTCGTTCTTTTCTATGAATTCTATGTATGGGAAGGAGAAGAGTTCTATTATTCTTAACACAAGAAAGTACTCAAAACTACGCAACTTTCAATTTTTGGGAGAAATATGATGCCAAACTACCAAGAAAATGTTTCTGAAATCCAAATGCAGATGCAAAACAACCTCTTTTTCCAAACATGTACCAAAACCAATTTCCTAAGAATGCAAAAAAAAATTGTTCGATTATGTATGCAATGAGATATGCAAAAATTTTCGCTTCTTAACTTTCAAGTGAAATGAAAAGATCAATGTTTGACATAAAGGAATACAAGGAAAAAAATAAATCAAACAAAGTGCATTCAAAACTTATGAGAACAAGTATGATACAACTTATTCAATCAAGGACTCGAAGATGTAAAAGAGAAAGAAGACAAACACTCTTGAAAATACTCAAAAAATGAGCAACAAGAAACAATATTCAAGGCTAGGTTGTGGTAAACAAGAGAGTCTTAATCATTTAGAAAGTGAGATGTTTCAACAAATACAAAAAGGGCTCAATACCAAACAACCTTTGCAAACTCTAATTGATGAAAACTCCTAAATGATCAAGCAATCTGAAATCTTTGTGAGATGAAGATTAGAGAACTAAAAGGTAGGATGAACCAAGGGATATTGTTAACCCAAGAGAACCATACAATTTCACAACTAGAATAAGTTTTCAATTTCAAAGAAGGAAATGAAATGATCAATCAAAACAAAGTCAAATACAAACCAAAAGAATCTAGGCTTAAATCCTCTTAACATAAGACTGAACAAAACCAAGAAAAAACTCATAAATCCACCTAAACAGAAGGAGTGGGGCTCCTATAACCAAATATATAGATCACTATGTCTCTACCTAGAAGGCTAAGGGGGAGCACCATTCAGTCCATTGGCACCCTGGTAGCCACTAGAGGGGAGCGTTGGTTCTGAAAAAGCTTAAAAATTTCTTCCAAAAGCTAAAACTCAACAGAGACTTAGTCAATGACTCTGTAAACTCTTCAATCAAGAATATGGAAGGGGAAATAACTTAGAATCTAGCATCAAACAATCAATATCTAATTACAAGAAAGGATTCAAGAGGAACCAAAGGAAATACTAGTCAAAGTCCGTCCCCAATAGAGTCACCATTTTTCTATTATGAGAAATTTTACCCTGCGAAGAGGCTAAGCTTCCTTTTGAAACAAGAACCCTTCTTTGGTCCAAATACAGAATAAAACAAATGGTTGCTACATTCCCTTTAAATCTAACTTAACCAATCGAATAAGAGAGAAGAAGAATATAACGTACGTTATTTTGTGTTTTTCCTTGCTACTCCAACCCTTGGGCTTGATATCCAAGATCCTCAATGCATATGAAGTTCTACAAATACCAATGAAGAAACTCTTCCTCCTACTATATATGATTAGATAAAGAAAATCTATCTACGAAGATTGAAACAAAAATAGACAAGAAAATGTAGAACACATGAACTTGAAGGGAATAAGACAAGTTTATATTCCAATGGAAAGTACTTAAAAATCATGTTTCACAATGCGGTAACTTCTCCAATCTCTCTTCGCCCATCCCCTTGCATGAATATCTTACGATCAAAATGATGATACTTCAACAATTTCATTCCCCTTTCACCATGGAAGTGCCTTCAATTTATAGGATTGGGAGGCTCAACCACCATGAGATAATAAGGGAAATGGTTGAGGATATGGCTCCATGAGTTGGGATTTGATCCTAATATAGTGCCATAGGATAGAATTCGACCTAAAAATAACTCCTCCCTTAAGATTTGTCCGTTAAGAAAAGTTGGGATGCACCATATTTTTATCTAACCACATTGACACTCTCTTTGAGTTAGAGACAGAGTGCCAAATATGTAAAATGATCACATGGAAAAACCTATTGATGAAGATGAGTTAAGATTTTCAATTTTGGAAGGGGTGGTAGGTGTGAGGGGGATCATCCTTGATCTCAAAGAAAACCAAGAAAACACTTTTGAATGGGTACAAGGTAGAGCTTCAAACAACCAAACATAAGCGTTGGATTTATACCAATGATTGAGGATTATTGATGAAAATCATATCAAAATACTTATTGTAATAGGGGACTTGTCATTAATCATCAAGTTGATGCTAAGATATAGAGATAAGGGGTTACTCTATATATTATGTAGTGTCTCCAATATGGATCACAAGAATTCTAGGATATTTCCTTTTTGTGCAACCATGGACTTTCATAATATTTGAAGAGTACCAGAGGATTTTATCATTAATAATAAGAACTAAATCTTCTCATTTACTCGTAGGATGCATTCTCAATAAGAGGTCATACATTATGAATCTACCTTCATATTGGAAATCCTACATAGTCAAAAGAGGTAAATTGAAGAAATTCAATATGAGTGTGCTTCTCTTCAACAACTAGTTCTGGGTTTGGTAAGAAACAATACTTTAGCTAATTCAAATACTAGGCTATCAATTAGGTCTATAGTAGAAGAGGTAAAAGAATATGAGATAGTACAATGAAAACAATATGATGTTGAAATATTGAATGTAGGTCACAAATTTATGTCCAACATAGAGAACTAAGAGGAAGCTTACAACCACCATGCTTTTATTCAGTAATAGTGCCTAATGTTTTGTAATTTTGGTTGATTTTAGGAGTACTTTTCAAAATCTACACTAGGAGTAGCTACCCAAAATCCTTTGTGAAAGATTGTTTTGTATCCTTACATAGTAAATTTCATTTTTTGGACAATTTCTAGAAAGTATTTGTATTATAAAGTTAACATATATTTGCATTTTAATGATGAACAATGTGGTTGTAGCAACTTTCAAATACAAAATATCTCATTCTTGTTTGAAAAAAATATTTGCAAGTTTAGAATCTGAAGTTTTTGACACTCGAGTAGTGTGGCATTGTTGATGGTTTCTCTTGCAAGAAATATCAATGCCTTTCTAAAGAATCCTGACTCTCATGAGAAATTAGGATATCCAGAAGATTTAAGGAAGATTTGAAGCTAAAAAGGAGAACGCTACTGACCAATCATCTTAGCCCCTATTCAAAGTGGAGGAAAATGTCAATATTAATCCATGTGAAGGTGAGATAGATGTATTTAATTTAAATCATTGGATCATTGTAGTTATAATTATATTTTGATGTGCATAATGTGTGAGAGTAATAGAAATTAGCTTTTGTCAAACTAAATCTAGAAGCCATCAATAGACTTGGTGGGAAAGCTACATTGAGACACTTACACTTGAGGGAGCCCTACCAATAACTGATTGGGAGGTATTTGAAACCTCCTCAAGTCCCAATTTTACCTTATTGGGTATGAAGAAGAATAACATTTTCAATGGCACTATCATTGAAAGATGAAAGGACATAGTGTACAAGACTACACTATATATTTTAGGAAGCAAGTCATTTAGTTGGGGCTCTCTACAGAGCACCTAGACATGGTTATCATGTACTTGGGTGGCCTTCACAGTGACATAAGGAAGAGAGATATGTTATTTAATACCAATATTGTATACAAATCATATATGTAGGCCCATTGCATGGAATCTGACAAGAAAATGAGGCATGCAAGGGATTTGAAGCAACCTAACCAGTAAGGCACTTCCAAGAATAATGAAAAGAAGAAGGGAAAGGGAAAAAATTAGAAGTTTGTTGCCATTGCACATGTTTTCAAGGACCATATCAATCATTTTGATCATTACAAAATTGATGACCACACTAAAGAAAAATGTCAGAAGCTACATCTAGAGATGAATTCCAAGAACCATGATCAAGCATAGTCCAAGAAGAAGAATCTTCTATGTGTGGAAGCAAGAGAGGGATATAAAAATAAACTTATATGTGGATGAGAAAATTGTATGCACTACAATGTATAAGGAGGTGAACTTAAGTATCCTCCATCACAATGAGGAAAATGAGATGATGAAATAGGTGTTACATATCAATATTTGGATCAAGAAGAATAAGGTAGATGCTATGTTCTATTATGGTTCACACACCAACCTCATTGAAAAGGACATGGTAAAGGCTAAGTGTTACATGATCATCCTCATTGATATCCTTTAGGATGGGTGAATAAGGATCTAGATTTAAAAGTTACCAAGTAGTGTACTAAGCTTAGATTTGATATTAGTGCAAATTTTATTGATGAAGTAGCAGTCAAGATAATTATTCTTAGTGTCTATAGTGTAGTGTTTATTAGTCCCTACATGTCTGAGGATGCCATATCGAATGGAAGGGTATAATAAGATCACCATGAAGGATTATTTTTTATTATCATCGATGAATAAAAGGGGATTTCTAATATATCATTGGTGAGTACCCACCAAGCTAAGAGATTGGTAAGATCAAGAAAGAAGTATCTACTATTGTTCTTGAGATAAAACCAAATAGACACTAAATCGATGGGAGTGAAAGAATCCTTGGAAGGATGTATGAAATAATGAAAGTTTCAACTAGAAGATATTTTGTAGGTGTATAGAGAATTTTTCTAGGGGCCAAAAGGTATTCCGCCTAAGATGGAAGTGGAACACAAAATACAAGTACTAGTAGACTTTCATGTGCTAAACATAGGATTGTGCATGCAATCCATATTAGAGTCATATGAGGTAAGAATCAATTGCAATAATTTTTGGATAAAATAATAATGATATCAAGTGCCTCACGAGGTGGTTCTCCCCTATTATTTTACTACCAAAGAAAAAAGGAAATAGGAAAATGTGCATTAGTTATAGAGTCTCAACAAGATAACTCTCAGGAATTGACACCCCTTGCTTAGGATCAATGGATTATTGGATCAACTGCAACATGAAAGGTTCTTCAATAAAATGGATGTGATATCTATATATCATCAAGTTTGAATCAATGAAGACCATAGTTGGAATACTACCTTCAAGGCAAGGCAAAGTCGATACAACTAGTAAGTAATGCTTTTGGTTTGAGTAATTTACCAACTAAATTTATAGGATTTGAGATTAAATAATGCACCAATTACTTTTATAGGATTTGAGAATTCTTCTAGAGAAACCATACAAGATTCTAAATATCACAAACCTATGGCCATCACCTGAAGGTGGGATACCATTTGTGATATTTCAATCTAAAAGGGTGTGATACCATCTAGCGCAATTTAACAACCATGATGGTTGTATTTATTTTTGGCCATCCTTTGGAGGGTGAGATAACCAGTTTTGTGAGATTTGAACCTAGTGGGGGATAATATAATACCCCACTTTCACTAACCTTATTAACCTCTTATGGATACTAGCTACATTTAAGCATTTAATGAATGATGTATTGCACACATTCATAGATTCGTTTATCATAGCATATTTGGATGACATTTTAATGATTTGTTGTTTTACTTGGGAGAAGCATGTTATACATTTAAAGAAGGTGTTGGAGACATTTAAGAAACACTTACCTCTATAAAACATAAAGAAGTATGATTTTGACAAGCAATCAATGACACACTTGTGGCATGTGCTTAGTAGAGGTGAGTTGGAAACAAATCTTACAAAGATAGAGGCCATTTTTAAATGGCTCATTCCTATCCATGTCATTGAAGTTAGGAGTTTTTGGGGAACTTCCTAATATTTGAGGAAGTTCATGGTGTCATTTTCAATGGTGGAAACACCACTTCATGATGTGATAAGTAGTGGTAAGAACTTCCAGTGGGGTAAGAATCTGCGTAAATCATTTGAATAAACGAAGCAAAAATTATTCAAACCCCAACCCAAGCACTACCTATCTTGCATAAGCCATTTGAAGTGGAAATAAAGGCTAGTGAGTATGTTATATTTGAACCCCATAGGCCTAAGACTCATCAATATCATTATATTAAGTGTAGATATGATTCCTTCTAATCCTCCTCATCACATACATATAGATCAAGGAGATTCATTTGAATAATCATATTGTGTTCTGTATTTTAATACTTTGTAATAGGAGGTTTCCCCCTTGAAGAGACTTATTTTCACTTCATTTAGGAATCCATTACCAAATTGGGTGTTTCTTATGCTTGTTTGGTTATTTTGTACATAACATTTGGTATTAGAGGAAATGATCCTTGGTTGGCGACTTCAAAACATCTCATGTGGTTTTCACTATAATGTTTAATAGAGAACTCTAAATCAAATGAGAATTGAAGTGTTGGAAAGGAGAAAGACTAAACTATATATATTCCAAAGTTAATTGGTGGAGGCCTAGGAATATCAAAGTGTTAGTCAGTACAAGTAAGTGCTTTAGTCAATAAACTTGGCTTATCATATTAAGGGTTAATAAAATTACCATAACTTGATATTGTGAGGTCCAATTGAAGTGAGACTAGTGACATTGGAAAGAGGACATACCAAGTTATTTAAAGTCCAAAAATCAAGTCCCTAGATACAAAATTGTTAGATTTATAATCTGTACAACTTCACTCTCCATATAAGGGTGAAAATCAACAAATTTTGGTACATTGGTCATAAAATAAAAAGAAAAGAAAAAATCATAACAATTCATACACATAAATATGTTTAAATCATTTTTGTCATCTATTAAATGACCATAAAGCTCACAAACCCCACATTATGCCAAAATGAAGCTAAATTCATTGAATTGAATAAGCTTACAACAAACTGTTCAAATTTTAAGATATTTATCATAAATTTCTTCATAAAAACTCAAAAGGATCGTCAATGTGGTGAATTTGCAAAGTTCTCATGAGAGTTTCAAAGAAAGGAATATACCACTCTTATATTCATGAAATTTACAGTCCAAATGTTGAGAAAAACATGAAATAACATGAGACAATTTTGCACCTAGAAGAACCAATAACCCAATGCCCTCCTCCTCTATAATTCAATTTTTTCTTGTCTGTACATACACTAAATAAACACAAGGATTAGGTTTATTTGATGAAAATGGAAGCAAAAGGAAAATTAAGGTGAACAATTTGGGGGTTGCTTGAGTTACAAGGTTAGTAGGCAATCAAAGATAGGGCATGCAAGTGCCTTAACCATTATTTTTTCCTTTAGTAAAAAATTAATTAAAAATCTAAGCATTCTCACTAGATTTAAATTGTGGTCATATTTGAAAAAAATTCAATTCTAGAATAACTACTTTCACTTCTCTAGGAGGTTTTCCCATGCATTTTGATTTTCTCTTGTGTATTAAATATGTTTTGATATTACAATTTTTTGTTATTCTATTTTATTTTATCATGACTTAAAAAGAAAATATTGTTATTTTCATGGCACATCTAATGAAGCATTGAGCTACTTAACAACCTATATTCATTTAAACATCAACTTTATTAAGCATTTAGAGTGATAAAAATTCTTCAAAGTGCAAAAAATTGAACACGGGTTTCCACCTCAAGGGATTTGATTCCTCTCAGTGCTTGATAGATTTGGGGTATAGATGGATCTAGGATAGTTAGTTCATTTTAAACAGTTTGACTTCAACTTTTCTTATTTTAATTATAATTTTTTATTTTATTTTTTTATTTTTTGGCCAACTTACTCCACGTTGACATCACATGAATTCATTACATTACATATCCCCCTCACCTAAGCAGTTACAGAATACCCCTATTGATGGAACAAAGGTGTTATTCTTGATAGGTAACCCCACTCATATAATATGAGTTTCAAATGAATAAGACAAGCTTCAAGTTTAGTTAATATTGAGACAATAAATACCCCTTAGATTTTTTCTTATAAAATGATTCATGTTTCTATTAATAGAAGAAATGTATATCTTCATTTTACTCACCCAATCAGTTAGCTCAAAAGCACAATTTGAATAATTTGTGATTGAAAAAAACACTAAAACATGTGTATAAACTACTATTTTTTGGAAAACTACTAATGGTGGTATAATCGTAGTCCTTTGTAATAGGACTAAATTTACTAACAAATAATGTTAGGAAATTAATTACTAGAAGAGATTGTTGATAAAATGATGGCATTGATGTCAAAGTGGCAGTGATGACGATGATGTGGTAGTAATTATAAGGATGCAACAATGATGATGATAATGTGACAGTGAAAAATGGATATTGTTTGAGTATTGAAGCCATGAAGCCAAGTGAAGAAGCCTTGAAGCCATGAAGCCAAGTAAAGAAGCCTTGAATCCATGAAGCCAAGTAAAGAATCCTTGAATCCATGAATCCAAGTAAATAATCCTTGAAATTGTTTGAGTATTGAAGCCATGAAGCCAAGTGAAGAATCCATGAAGCCAAGTAAGGAAGCCATGAATCCAAGAGAAGAAGCCTTGGAGAAAATTTGATGAAGCCTTGAGAAGCCAACATGTAGTATTCAAGCCATGAGGACAATTCAATGTCAAAACAAATTGAAGAAGCCTCTAAATCAGTAATGATGTGTCCAATTGAAGAATCATTGAAGTGCCTTGAAGGAGCTTTGACATAAGTGTATATAACCCGAAAGTGGTCCCCTTATGGCATAGCTTTTAAGCATGGCCCTTACGAGATGAGATAGCATGTCACTGTTTCCACATGACCACTTTGAGTTGTACACAAATGGAGCCTTGAGGAATCCCACGAGATGTCCAATATAAATATTACAAGCCTACATATGTCCAAGATAAATATTGCAAGTTGGATATTGTTAAAAGTATTATTTTTGGCCAATTTGGATACCCTATATTTGAGGGAATTTTTACCCTACATAAATAACTGAAATGGAAACAAAAGTAACATGGTGGGAAATATTATTCTGATACCTTTACAACAGTATATGCAAGTCCCTCTAAATCCCTAGGAATGAAGAGATATGATTTTTTTTGTTCGATACCCAGCCGAAAAATTGAGGTTGGCTCAACTAATTTTTGGGGACAGAATTACGATAAATACAAGATAGAATTTCACATTTTTTTGTGTAAACAATGAAGAGATCAAGTTTGAGGTGTGCTCAAGGTGTTGGGGTGTCTTTCTG
>ML793770.1:144916-164136 GCA_009831015.1 Picea engelmannii
CACGGCTATTTAATAGTCTTAGTCGTGAAACACAAGGAGGTGAAATTATTTGCAAATCAGTCAAATGTTTAAATTTAATTATTTGGTTACATATTTTAGCTTCATCCTCATGACACGAAGTGCGTGAGGATGAGGCAAGCAACAAACTATTCTAACATAGCCTTGCTAAAGAAAATAAACATCCACCAATTGTCTTGGGAAATCTAGAGCTAAACTTGGTACATTTGGTTCTCTATATTGGTACTGGATCGTGACAGGTAGATGGTACCAGATCACAACAATGCGCAAATGGTGGTACCGGATCACGACAGTCCATGGTCATTGATACCGGATCACAACAGTGCGCAAATGGTGGTACCAAATCATGACGGTCCATGACCATTGGTACCGGATCGCAACAGATGAGATTTTAGTACCGGATGCGTTTGGTACCGGATTCAGACAGTGGCAGTCTTGGTGCACAAGTACCAGATAGCTAAGCTGGTATAGGAAGGTTGGATATCTAGAGGTTAAAGATTATACATGGTAAATTAAAGCATTAGTACATGAAATATTTAATTCCTTAACTTCAATAAACCACAAAATGCATGAATTAACCATACTTTACCTTATGACCTTATTACTGGCTAATGGTAGCATTCTTGTCATTCACCCAAGCTTTAGGTAAGCCAAAAAGGTATAGATGAAGAGTATAATAGGGTAATGGGGATGTCAATTTCAGTTCTCAACAATGATGTTATTGTATTCTCTGCTATGAGGTTGTGATATTGTCGTGAGTGGATGTTACCATTAATAGAAATTATTGTGAATGGATGTTGTCGTTAGTGGATGTTTCTATCAGTGATTACATTCTAGGAATGATGTTATGAGGCTTGCTAGGGTTTGAAGGATTATCTATGGAATGAAGCATGCAGGTGAAGTCAGAAGTACTATGTGTATGAATATCTTGGATTGGTGATATCTTATTGATTTGGTGCTCAGTTGAGAAGATTGGTGTCTTCATTCAAAGGGTTGGTGCATGTGCTTTAGGGAGTGGGTGCTTCCTTCTAGTTGAAGATGGTAAAACTAGAGGGTTGGTTCATGTGCTTTAGGGAGTGGGTGCTTCCTTCCATTTGGAGCTAGTAAAACCATGGGGTTGGTGCCTCCTTCCAGTCGGTGATAGTAAATCAGGGAGTTGGAGCTTCCTTCAGATTGGTTCTTGTAAATCAAGAGGTTGGTTCCTCCTTCCAGTTGGTGCTGGAGAATATTGGAATTTAGTTCTTCCTATGAATCTAATCTTTACATGATATAAGAAAAAAATTCTATGGTTTTCTCTTGTTGGGTTTCCATGTAAAACTCATTGTGTTCTGTGTATGGTTTTTTGTGATGATGAATGGAATTATTAATTGTTAATGTTTACTTGATATGCTTAAGGTTAAAAATGGTAAAAAATTCTTAATATTGATTCACCTCCCTCTCAGTATTGGTGAGTATTCCAACAGAGATACTACTAACCATGGTATATAGTATACTTAATAGTTTATTGAGTCATTAATTGTTGTCTTTTAATGCATGAATAGTGATGGTTCTTTAAGGACCAACATCATTTTCAATAAAAAAAAATTAAGTGATTGTCCTTAAAGGATTGTCAACATTTTGATTTGATTTTCAATTTTTTTAGTGACAACCCTTAAAGGATTGCTTTCCATTGCTAGTCAATTTCAAATTGTTAATTTACTGTCCATACTATTGTCATTTCCAAGATCACAATCATGATTGATGTTGCTAATAATATTTAGGAAACTAGGTTGTGTGGATTGGCATCCCAAACAACATAATATTTGTTTCAGTAAATCACCAAAATCCCCATGAAATCAAGAATAAGAAGATTAAAAATAGTATACCAAAATGAAAAATGAAGGCATGGGCTCAACCATTTGAAATTTGAAAGAATATACATTATAACCAAAATTATCAAGCATGAAATGAAAGAACCTTAGAATCTTGAAGAAAATTGTTGTGTAATCCTCCTCAAAGAAGGACACTACCAACTAATTCACATGAATATAAATTTGCAAAACAAAATTATCCCATGCAAGAGAGGTCCTTTGATACCCAATGAATTCATATTTTCCTAAGGAATACACACTAATATTCATATCAATATGGAGGTGTTCCTTGTATAGATGATCCTCAACCTGATGGTTGGTTTGATGCACTGACACCTTATGTGAACCACTATTGTGATTGTGAAGGAACTATGAAGGATTGATGTGCTGGAATAGGTGCAACTACTGTAAAAGGTAGAGGAAAAAAATTGATCATGTCACATGTAAAAGAAATACAACTTAAAGAGTAACCAACCTACACTACTAAAGTATATAGTAAATAGATTTTAATAATAAACAATAAAAATATAATTTTACAGTCACAACCTACCCAGATGCCAAATTGGTGTTCAAGACCCCCTTGTTCATGGGACATAAGACCCTCTTCATGAAACAATTTGACTACATAGTGTATAGAGGTGCACATACCATAGCCCCCTTTGAATTCAAACATGTGACCTCTAGGAGGAAACACATGTTCTTAACCATTAGGCCCAATCAAGCAATGTCAACATCAAGGAACATTTAGAGGACATAATATAGAAGGTCATTAAGTATGCAAGCAAGACACAAACATTGAAATCCATTAGCTAATGAAGTTCAAAGCTCCAACTTGTGGCTTTGGAGAAATAAATATTGGTTTATGCAGAGAGTGGTAGGTAAATACATGACTCTTATACTATTCATTTTCATGAGAATGAAGTCAAACATTTGTCTTGGATTATGTTTGGTATGTTACTTCCCACATGTGGTCATGATAAATCTATCTAGATGTACAAAGTGCAACTAGGGAATGGGTTTGAGTGTGTTTTAGTATTGCAAGTCCATACACAAGATGTCTAAGATGGTGCAATGACATTCTACTCGTGACATTTTGGTATTTTCTAGTTATGATAAGGTTGTTAAGATTGGTGGAGTTTTATAAAATTAATACCACAAATTTGTAAAATTTAAATGCTAAAGGTTTTTATAATATCATTAGCTACATATAATCTATCAATAGCTTCTTATGTTTATGATGTGACCTAAAGGTCCTCACTGATCATTGTTATGAGGAAAATCTCTCTATGGCTAGGGGTAAACCACAACAGACGAAAATGACTGCAAAAATAAACTCTAATCTCAGGTATTCTATACAAACAAATATGCTACCAAGACAAGATAAAAGGCCTACCTCGTCCAGACGTTCAATGAAGTCAATCATTGAGCACTCGACTCAAAGCAATATACCTGCAACTTGTCCTCAACAACCAAGAAACGCAAGCATATGGTGATAATATATAATGTTATCACATTCAATAGCATAATCCATCAATATTCATAACAAATACGCCCATGGAATAACACTTAATATATTTGCAATACATTAATTGGACAAGAAAAGAGTAATTCTATTAAAATGTAATCAACATAAGTGAATGAATTACAAACTTTTGTGTCGACATGGTTCAGAACCGAGAAACTAAGTCCCTTCTAGCTGGGCCTCCACCACTTCAATCCACCACCAAAGGCAAGCTCATATAAGAGAGACAATGAGATTCTCAATCAAGTAGGGAAGAGCTTGGGGGAAGAACAATCTGTTCAAACTTAAAAGGACAAAAGGATGCAGACTCAATATGAAGTGAATAATTTCTCCAGAGTAACTTTTCTCTCAAATTTGAATTCTTCTCCTCTTTTCCATAGCTCGAATTTGGCCCATTTATATCCTTCAAGTGGAACTGAAGGGACAAGTCAGAACATTTCTAGTATATGGATGGCCAAGGATCATGGATCTCATGACGTGACATGGAAACCCGATACTATTTTTTAATTTTGGGCACAAATCCCGATGTACACGGGTTGTAGTGGTGCAACCTACGTATACGCATGTTGTATAGTTGTTAGGGCACATATATGTGGAAAAATAATGTTTTTAGCTCTGGGATTTGAAAAAATGAACTTAAATTTTTCATAGGGAAATGGAACAAGGCCTTATGTGCAAGTTTGCATAAGGTGAGGAAAATATTTATATAACAGATGGCCCCTAATATGTGAGGTCAAAGGAGTATCTGTGATGGCCGAAATATATTATAATACCATGAAGACCCAGTTCGACGAACTAGTTGCTCATGAGAATATTACATTCTGTACTGACTTTGCACACATGGCTTCCAATTTGAATTACATTGTAGATCCATGTGAAAATATACCAAACAACTGTCCATGGCCATGGATAGGAAATACAAAGGTGGCTACATGCAAGAGGCTATCATAGTCATGAACAAGGCCCAGTAAAATCGGTCTCAAAATCAATCTGAAGATATTTGTATACAATGGAGTACAATCTGATCTCCCATGATCATTGAATTCACATAGGTATTGGTCCAATGAAAGGTAGCAACAGTTCAGGAAAGATGTGAATATGAACTGATGTCTTCAATTATTCTACACGATCCACCAAAGGTGAAACTCTACATCGTGTGAATAAAGGACTTGATTTCAAACACAATGAGACATCGTTTGATTACCGAGCATTAAGGAATATCATTAACAAACATGAGACAACCTACCGATAATGAAAGTAGGTATCAAGGCACCAAGTACATTCTTACAAGTGTGAATATAGGTGTCGAGGTCGAACACTTGAAGAATCCATCGATTAGGAGACATTGATATATTCCTAACTGTCGATGGCGGGAGAACCTGCCACTAATGACTACAAGCCTCGAAGTACTCATAGGAATCTAGGTCTCATCTCCAGAGTAGATGAGTTGAAGTCAATGGAAGGAGACCCACTGAAAGGAGAACATTAAGGCATCTCTCATCATTCAGCACGAGGTACAAAGCAAGAGCTTGATGATTTGGAGGAAATCGGACAAATAACAAGTTCACAAACCAATGACCTTGTGCATCTTTTGCGTGTGCCAGATGCAAGTGGTACATGAAAAATACCCTCTTAATAGCAACCAATAAGGAAAACTGCTGACAAATGTGAGGAAACCACCAATAAGGCTAATGGCATCCAAGACACTTCATGAATCCCAATGTGTGAATAGATTTATTGTCGTCGAAGATAAGGGAAACCACCCAGTCATCAACCAATGATGAAATGTTGAATGTTGGGTTCAAGGTTACCTACCAATGAGGAAAGTAGGACCAGTGTGTGCAACAGGACTTACAGCTTCATGTGATTCTGAGACACACTGAGGGTATGGTTGATACAGGTTGATAGATATCCTTTGAACAAGAGCATGAGACATATGGAAGAATCTGGCAGCACGGACTCAATGATGAAACTTTGAGATGCAGGAGGCATCAATCAAAATATCCATAGGGACTGGAAGAGTAACCAGTCAGGGGAGTAAACTCTTTGTAATGAGATCATCTTCCTAAGGTCATGCTCAACCCAAAATTTTGATGATACGTGGACTCACAAATTTTGTGTTATGTTCAAAGGAGATACGACTGCTACCAATATAAGATAATATTCCCTTCCCGCCTATCTTTTTTTGTTTTTTCATAGTCAAATAAATGCTATGATACATAGGAGGAAACGAGTGCCGCAAGTAAGAAAAATTAGTTCCAACAGCGGAACATATATATGCTCAATACAAGGAGGTGCATGTGGGAGATGGACACTCGGGGGAATGTTTCCTCCTGGGTATAGGGTTTCAAGTTGCAAAGGATATAAACAAGGCTCTTCTTGGTTTGAGGATGAAAATTGTTGAGGTGAACAGCTTATAACGCAAAAGAAAGAACCGACAATAGGCTCAATACTGCAAGCAAGGGAATGAGATGCAATTAAAACTTAACGCCAAAAAAATGTCCTTTTTCATAATCTTAGTCTACTTGGTTTGAAAAAGGGATAAACTTGCACCAAATATACATCCTTTCAAATCCAATTTACGAGTGTGAAAGAGACAAGTTCACTCGACAATATTTTTGCTTTTTGAAACAAGTCAGAAAAGAGATTAAATCAGACTCATGACCTTTCAAATCCAATTAACGAGTGTGAAAGAGACAAATTCACTCGGAAATATTTTTGCTTTTTAGACGAGTCGAAAAAGAGCTTAAATCATACTCGTTGGGGGGTTTCTAGGTGGCATGTCATGGGGGAGGCCAAGGCTCCCGTGTAGGATTTATGTGGAAAGTTAACAACTTACGAATAACTGATGTAAGCTTGAGAAAACCCAAAGCTCTCCAAGTCGAGGAGGATAAATTGCTAGCAGAGGTTACCTTCTCCAGGATATATCAAAGAATGCCCCTTATATTGAAGGGTGTAGAAGAAGGAATTTGATACCCCATAAGACCATCCCAGTCAAAGGGAACCTTTCCAAGACTTGGAGGGAGAGTACTCGGGGAGAGTAAAACTCTCTCTGGTTCAGAAGGTACATGACTAGAAATTTTAATGACATGGTTGAAGGATGCATCACCCTTCAAAAGAAGAGTTGGATTGACTGGAGATTGCATTGGTACAACCACTTCTTCAACCCTCGGTTGAATAGGATGTGAGAAAACAAGGCCAAGAGGTGTATCACCCTAAAAAATAGGAGTGGTGTCGGGTGATGATTCCATCGGCATGGCTGTCGTGTCAATCAAAGGAGAAATGGAGTGTTGGGAAACCAAATACGACTCAATACCCGTAGGGCCCCTGGGAAAGGACCACACTTCTTGTACCACGACAGTAGAAGGGAACAAGCGAGTAAGGTGATCTCCTTTATAGAGCCTACAAAGGAACTTGGGCTTACGTCTTACATGTCTAGTCTTCTCAATCGTATGAATTCCCCCAACATCACTCACAATGGTTGGTGACATGCTCTCAGCATGACTAGAAGAGGTTGGTGGTTCATGCCCCACATGATGCACATAGGTTAGAGATGTGATGTCAGAATGACTCGTGGCAACTAGAGTGATTCCCCCAACGTGACTTACAGCGACTAATTGTTGTTCTTCAACATGGCTTGTAGAGGTTGTCGACCAATCCCCAACATGACTAGCATAGGTTGGTGATAGAATTCCAGTATGAATTGCAGTGACTGGACTGGTGGCAGTGATTGGTTGTGGCATTTGAGACCAAGGGCCCAGGAAAGACTGGTTTTGAGAAATTGCAGGCTAGGAAGGATCTTGGTTCACCCCTTGTCCCTGCCTAGAAAGGTAGTATCATCCATCTAAATGATCCATAGAGTTTTTTACAGGCATCATCATCGAAGTAGACATCTACAAAGAGACAAAAGTGTGATAAGGATTAGTCAAGTGAGGATATATGTTTCCCCCATATGAAGGAGTTCCATGAAGAGGGTAGCCCATACCATAAAACTGATTTCCTTCGTATGAAACACCAGAGGACAAATGGAGACCCTCCATGGGAAGAGTGTTCATAGGAACCGACATCACAGATGAAGGATACATGGATGGAGTGTAATAAGTAGAATAACCACCCATTTGAGCACTAGCTCCTGGAAGGAAGAATCTTGGACTAGATCCGCAAGTAGGGAGATTCCAACCTCCCACTGTGAGATTTGGTTGAGGTACATGACTCCTATCAAATGAAGATGTAGACAGTGGAGCCATCATGTTCCCAGATCCAAAACTAGGATTCATATAAGCAAGCAAGGGAGAGGATGGAAAGGGTGAAGGCATGTTTTGCGTATCAAGAGGAAAATGATTAGAGACCCAAGGCATTGATCGAGTATCATAATTTTGCATACCATTATGAAACGCGGATGGATTCATCCTCGTGAAATGAGCAAATGTCATGGGGGAGGTAGCGGTAAATGAGGGAGCCAAAGGAACTCCACTATCCATGATAATGAAAACTCAATGCGTAGTATAAAATCCTAAGGTCAACTAAGAATTAGAGAGCACACCAAAGTAAAATAAACAAAAGGCCAATATGCACAAAAACATGATAAAGTGGTTGAAAGGGGCCTCCCTCTCTAAAGTAGGTATGCCTCACCTAATAGGGGCCTGAGACTCCTCTGCTAAATATTAGAGGTAATAGAATCGATTATAAGGGCCCTCATGGGCTTAACAACCAGTCAGTCACTTCCCCTCAGAGGTAATCCTCCATAAAGGTTGTGTGTTGTATCACCCTAATCTGACCCAAGGTACCAACATAATAACCCCTACAAGTAACATATGTGGTATCTAAGTCAAGCAACCACAGTATAACCGATGCATAGGCGAAAATTCGTAAGTCAGGTCCACCATATGGGTAGGGTAACAAAGCCCGAAACCTCGAAAGCACTGCCTCTCACTGAGGTAAAGGTACTAACAAGATCCCCAGAAATATATCTGACGCTAAGAAGGTATCAAATGGATATCCCTTCAACCAACCTCAGGCGACCTCGTGCTTAACTCTTGTGTAAGCAGAGCCTCCTGATATTACCAATTATACAATGGATTTCTCCACTCCCTTAGTCAGACAAATATGTTGATTTAATAGCCTTGGAGAAGTTTACTTACAAAATCCTATTCCAAGGATCTAAATCCTAAGCTAGTTTGTGCACCCTAGAAAAATAATCAATTTTAAATTATAGCGTTAATTTTAGTGGCCTTGCTTACTCAAAAAGGTGTGATCGTGAAACTAATGATGTTATCACTCAACAAGTAAAATAAATAAATATGAATACAATGCAAAGTCCTAACTTCAATTCCCAATAAATGATATGCTTTTCAAAATGCAATTTTCAATTCAGTTCTGGAATTCTAAAGAAGATGCAATATTTCTTTACATGTACTAAGATCAATGATAAAGACCTAAAAATCAAATGCCATCAATGCAAAATGCCTAATATTTTTGTATTTTCAATATAAAGGAATGGAAATGCAAGGACTAAACAACAGCTTGATATAAAGACTCTATTGTATGTAAACAAAGACAAACCAAGTTGGATATCAAGGAGCAAACACCTAGCCCAATATGCAAGGACAATCAAATGAAAAAGATGATGAGAAAGGCACCGCCCAAAAATCCAACCAAAGAAAGGTTTCTTGTCATTCCACAGACACTTAACAGTCATAACAGAGACCTAAGAAGACTCAACAATCATCAAAACCCACCCAACAATTATCAAACCCAGCAACCAAGCAACAAAGGGTTATGTACGCGACTATTTAGGAGAAAAGTGTGTATATACGCTCCTTGCAAGAATACAACTCACGTATGTACGCGACTGTCAGGTAAAAACCTGCGTATATGTGTTAAAACACATATAGGCTAAGGGGAAAGCTAAGAAACTTAGACCGAGAATGAACAGAGGTTGTCAAGCAATAAGACGACAAGAAACTCAATATAAACGAGAGCAATCAAAGGAGAAGAACACTCCAAACCCTAAAAAAGAAGATTATATCCCCAGTATGGTCACCAATTATGTTACGAGGAAAATCTCTCTATGGCTAGGGGTAAACCACAAAAAATGGAAATGACTGTAGAAATCAACTCTAATCTCAGGTATGCTATATAAACAAATATTCTACCAAGACAAGATAAAAGGCCTACCTCTTCCAGGCGTTTGATAAAGTCCATCATTGAGCACTTGACTCAAAGAAATATACCTGCAACTTGTCCTCAAAAACCAAGAAACGCAAGCATATGGTGATAATATATAATGTTATCACATTCAATAGCATAATCCATCAATATTCATAACAAATATGCCCATGTAATAAAAATTCATTTATTTGCAAGACATTAATTGGACAAGAAAAGAGTATTTCTATTAAAATGTAATCAACAGAAGTGAATGAATTACAAACTTTTGTGTTGGCATGGTTTGGAACCAAGAAACTAAGTCCCTTCTAGTTGGGCCTCCACCACTTCAATCCTCCACCAAAGGAAAGCTCATATAAGAGAGACAATGAGGTTCTCAATCAAGTAGGGAAGAGCTTGGGGGTTGAACAATTTGTTTATACTTAAAAGGACAAAGGGATGAAGACTCAATATGAAGTGAATAATTTTTCCAGAGTAACTTGTCTCTCAAAGTTGAATTCTTCTCCTCTTTTCCATAGCTCGGATTTGGCCCATTTATAGCCTTCAAGTGGAACTAAAGGGTCAATTCGGAACGTTTCTAGTATATGGAAGGCCAAGGATCATGGATCTCGTGATGTGACATGAAAACCCGACACTATTTTTTATATTTTGGGCACAAATCCCAATGTACACGGGTTGTAGTGGTGCAACCTACGTATACACACGTTGTATAGCTATTAGGGCGCGTATATGTGGAAAAATAATGTTTTTATCTCTAGGATTTGCAAAAATGGACTTCAAGTCTGCATAGGAAATGGAACAAGGCCTTATGTGCAAGTTTTCATAAGGTGAGGCAAATATTGTTATAACAATCATGTTTCCCATTTTGGTCAAAGGATGGAGACGATGATGATTGGGCATGCATAGAAAATTAGGTAATTCTATCATATAATATGAAACTATTTCCTCAAACATGAAAACCTAGTCTTGGTCTTAGTCTTGGTCTTGGTAAATATAAGGTTTAACATCAACAAAGGAATGCAATGGAAGACAATGATATCACATTTTAAATCATTATGTGGCAGCATGTATTCTACTAATTAATATCAGATCAAATTCCATAGAAACATCAAGTCCATAAGCTACCATCATATTAAACAAAGTTATATCTCATGCATGTACAAAATGTCGTTTAGGCAGACATGTTATATCTCTCGATAGATATAAAAATAAAAGTCTTACAATAGTTTGCAAAGGTAACTGAATAATTATCAACATGAAAAAAGGCATATAATAAAAATGTTTACCTAAGAGAATGTCTTCTTCCCTCCAATGCAATTTGGACTCGTTATAGAGTAGAAAGTCAATAATCACTACAACATAAATGATAGGAGAATTGTACCGAATGAATTATCTTGAAATGAGATTTTGGGATCTCTATAGATACATTTTTTGGGTGAGTAACAAGTGTTGCAAATGGAATCTAATTTCAATATAACCACAATTCGATTAAAAAATGAGCATTTTTGGTTGTTGAGAGATCACAACAGGAAGTGCAAGTGAAGTTGTCATAGGGATTTATTCTGGGTTTGCTAAAAAAATGGATGAAAGTCAAATGAATCATAAAAGATGAAGAGATGTAAGAAGATGAATGATAAATAACAATCCAATTTGTAACAAGGATTGTTGTAGGTATTGTAATGAATTATATAGATATTACTTGGCTTATAAAGAAATTAGTGGGAGATCCACGTGCGAAAGAGAGTATCTATCTATACATAGTTTTACTTGAACATGAATAGAAAATAAAAGGGTTGCATTTGCAATCCAATAAATACTATATAATATTATATGAATGCATAGTACTTTCACTGCTTGATGCCCTAATTGAGCTAATATTAAATTAGTTGTTGTGAGACCAACATTATTTTTGTTGCCAAATATTTTAATTACAAATCAATAACATAGAGAAGTTTAGGAAGTCTCCATAGTCGTGTGCAACTCATGTAGCTCACTAATTGTATTGCCCTATTTTTCTTTGAATTTCTTTCACTGATATGATTTTGTTACTTGAGGGCATTATGGTTGCAAGAATGATCTTGTTGGTTGACAAATACATTTATGGATGATGAGATCTATACCTTTGATATAATTTGATGTGATTATTTCTTGATATGTACATATATTTTGTATGGTTTATGCTTTGGTATTCTTGTGATGCTATGAAATATTGAAAATAAGCACATGGTGACATGATGAAATAAAATATGTTATATGATTCTATTGATGGTTTTCAAATGTGACGGTAATAACCAAAGGTGCATATGGACTCTAGATTGAGTCAAAATATGTAGACTCGGGATGGGGTTGGGTTATGTATGATTGACATGTATATTACATTTCTTATTGTTTATTCATGACTATTAGACAACGTTATTTGATTTTTTTGTCTCTAGGTGTATGCAAAAATAGGGAAACATTTGCTAAATAAGCTTATACATGGTCAAAGGGTTGTATGATGAGATGTGACGAGAGTACCATCGAGAGAGGAGGTCTAAGTTTCTTAGTCTTGTTGTTATCACTCCCTTTCTTGTAACTAGTTTGTTTCCAAAGAAAAAATCGTTATATTCATTGATTGAATATACATGTTATTGTCTAGAAATGGACTGATAAAAAAGGCATTAACAATCCTCTTGCCTATCATCAAAAGAGGAGGCTTCTTCCTCATAGGAAATCTTGACAAAAACCAAAAGTACCTAGAACCATTCATATTCCTTTACAAACAGACCAAAATACCTTAACCAACCTAATACAACATGATCAAAAATACAAATAGTCAGTGACTACTAAAATGCTACATGGAGAATTTGAAATCCCTTCTTTGTAATAGGTTGAAAAACAAATGTTTTATGTTTTTTCCTAGATATTAGACATTGACATGAGGGTAGGTCACAGATTTGGTCACTCACAAGGATTAACTAAGAGGCATGCAATAAGGTGTCAATCCTTATTCCTTAATGACAATTAGTCTCTCACTAGTGGTGAATGAGTTGGGTAAGTTAATTCCCAACCATAACATTGTCCCCCACCATTGAAAAATGATACTTGAAGGGCATGTGTGAACATATCACCCTTGGTACATAGTGGTAGGTAGTACTTGAAGGGTATGTGGGGGCATGGAACCCTTGGTATTGATTTATGCATACTTGTATAAATGAATACTTTGGGAGAAAAGTATTCGTTGGCATATGCATTTTATTTTATCATAAAAAAAATTGAATGAATTCCATGACTAGTTTGATTGATATTATAGACTTATGCACAGACTTGGTAAAAGGGGAAATAGAATTTACTTTATAACTGGAAATGGAAATAATATAGAAAAGAGTGAGTTAAATGGAAATACAAACAATTTTAATGAAACAAAAAATAACAATTGCATGTGCATCCACTCAATGAGGAAAAAGAAAAGGGATCTAGGGAACATCTTAGATTAAAAATAGGAGAAGAGGTTGAGATGTGATGAATAATATATATTTTGCATTTTATATAAAATAATTACTCATGCATGGAATAACATATGGGTGGGTGAATAATATGTAATTGGTAATTAAAATAATTATAATTTTGCATGAAATAGATAAATGGCATGAGCCTCAAAGGCTATATAAGAAAGGAGGATTGGGCTTGAGAGCCCACCTTTTTGCAACCCAATGCTAAATGGATGTTGCAATGCTTAATTTTTTCTTAGTGAGTTGGTGTTGAGTTTGGTATCAATATTTGTGTATGTACTTTGGAGGTGGGCAGCTCATATGCTCTAGACAAGCCACACAATCTGAATTTCTATTTTTTGTACTCTTCTTATACAACATGTTGTAGCTCGAGGGTCCATGGGAAGAAGAGTACAGGTTTGGGTGTCGGTAGGGTGGTCAAGTGGTAAGAAAATTGTATATTTATTAAGAGAGAATTGGAGCTAATATTTGGAGAAATGTTGGAATTAAATAATCATAAAGGGAGGATCTTCTACAACCATTAGGAAAAAACAAGAAGAAGGTATGTAATTATAGAAAAATCAATTTATAAGTAGGGAGCCTGTAACTTGAAATTATCTTTGGGGTTTTATATTTTAGAGAAATTGTGAATTGACTCTTGCATGGGAGAATTATAGCAATCGAATAGAGTTTAGGACATAGCTTTTTAGTTGGTTTCAAACTTAACTAAAGACCTCAACCTTAATTAGGACCTATAGGATTTTTTTCCAGGTAGTTTTACCAATTTTTTCTTGTAAAATATAAGAACACACACCTTTCTTTAACAATAGTAGCATACATACTCACCTTTCCTTCATTAAAGGAATGTATACATCTTGTAGCATGTTTTCCAAGCTCAAAAATTTTAATTTAGGGGCTTTTAAGGGGGGAATTTTTTTGGGTTTTGTCCCAATGAATGAGGAGGTAATATACGCTTGTTTAGGTAGTGTTTAAAAATATTGTTAAGTGTATTAAGACCTTTTTTTTATTGAATAGAAATAATCATTTGATCTAGAAGAAACCCATAATGAGAAAACCTTGGGAATTTCCCCTTTTTGGGTCTTGCAATTTACCTATCTAAAGAAAGTAATTGACTTTTATAGATATGAATAAATATTACATTCATATTGTTATTATGATGTAACCTCTTACCATGTATATGATGTTTGAAAAGAAGAGGTAATTGAGTAGATACATACTTTTGAATTTCCCGATAACCTTGTCTCATTATTCCAAACTCAATGACTACCAGTGATGATATAGAATGTTTTTATATCACTTGATCAATAATTAGATTTGAAGAAGAAATATCCTTTTATGCATTCATAATTGAATTTTGTTCATATGAATTAACCCTACAGGGAAGAATTTTCAATTAAAAGAATATCTACAAGAAGAGTGCTAGAACAAGTCTCTTTCCAACTATTTTATAGAGAATAGTATTTGAAAATTTACATGCAATTTGTACTTGAATGTAATGGATTGAGTGATCCACTTATAAGGATTAAAGGTTGATTGTATATGGTAATTTAAGGGAAAATTTATTGTATTATTGTTGTTGAAGACAATTATGATCCATTGAATGATTAGTAGAGGATTAATCATTGTACTCTAAATATTTGTCTCGATTTATGATCCAAATTGGATCATTATATAATTTTTTATTTATCTTGTTACATTATGGGTGGAAAAATTGGAGGAATTGGCTTGCAAGGCCATTTTAGTGGCAGGTCCCAGTTTGGAAAATTGGGATTTGAAACCTTTTGCATCCATTTTGAGGCATTAAACAACATTTTTTGGGGGTTATGATGTCTAAAAATTGTGCTCACTCCCTCAACATTGATTTAAACACCAAGACCTTTTCAACGATCCAAAAATCACCTCAATCTGAGCTTATATGCAAAGGTTATGTCTCTCATGTCAAGTTGACCTACCTTGTTGACCACCATGGTACGGGTGGATTCCATGTCATCCCCCATTACTCACACATATGGGGCTAGCCACGTGTGGTATTTTGAGAAGATTATAGAAAGTCCAAACCTGATCACTAATGGAGGGTTGAGGAAGTCAAAACCCTAACCTTAAACGACTATCAAGATATCTAAAATATTGGTCCGCTAGGAGGAGAAAGGGGTCCATTCTTTAACATTGTACTTGTTCCATAGTTGAGCAAGGTAGCTAGGAGTGGTATTTTGAGAGCATAAAATAGTAGGAAATATTATGTAGCAGCCATACAAGCCACATTGTCAAAGGAAAGTCCACAGTGAGTGCTTATTGAATTAAGGAGATTCTTTTGAAATCAATCTCCTATAAACAATTTTGGTTTCTCGAGGGAAGACGAAGTCATGAAGCAATTGGATTTACTCAAGAAGGACTCCACAACATAAAGACCGAGAATCTCAAAGGGGTTGTAGTCAAAATTAACCTCTCTAAATCCTATGACTGTGTCAAATGGATATATATTCGTCCTTTATTAACTCATCTGGGATTTGAAGTTACCTTTATAAACTGGGTCATGAGTTGTATATTATTGGTCTATTTTTTAGTGTTGATAAATGGAGCAACATCCCCTTTCTTCCATGTTGAGAGATGTCTTCAACAAGGTTTCCCTTTGTCACTTCTTATGTTTATTTTAGTAGTGGAAGGACTTAGTAGGGCTCTAGGGGATGCAAATAGGAATGGTAACTTCATTGATATATATATCTCCCACATTTTTCACATCCCTCCCCTCCTATTTGTTGATGATATCTTAATTTTTAGTGACTAATCCAAGTGAGAAGTGGACAATTTAGTAAGCATATTGGAATTATTAAGTCGTTCCACAAGCATGATTATCATTGACAGAAAATCCCCTTTTTCTTGTCTCGATCTAGAAGAGGAGGAGCAAATATATATACTTACCAAACTACCCTTTTTGAAGTCATATTTCGATGTTGGACACAAATATATGGGATTCCATTTAAAGTCAAAAAATTACATGAAGGAAGATTGGATGTGGTTAATAGCCAAACTTGGAAAAAGATTACAGTCTTGGAGCCATAAGTGGCTTTCAAGATAAGGAATATTAGTCATAGTAAAATATATATTGGAAGAAATAACAGTTTACTACATGTCTCTCACATGAATCTCGAAAGGAATTTTGGAAAAAATCTACAGATTGTGTTCATCTTTCCTCTGGAGGGGGCATAAGGAACACCAAGTACTTCCATGGGTTATGTTATCCCCTATCCTAGGGATAACTAAGGATATCATGTCTCGAGGCCCACAGGTCCTAGACATGGATTGAAGAGATTCGAATGACTTGAGCATGGCCCTAGAGGGCCCATATTTCCTTCAGTGCATCCCACCTATCAACAGCAACAATGTCCATCCCACCAACCCAGTCCTGAAGTAGCAGTAAGTCTTTCTCCATGAGGTAATGAGTTTGGGTATCATGGTATGTGTCACTCTTATTATTGAAGCACTTGAATATGTTTCATTTGAATGATCCTTCATTTCATAACGTTTTCTTGGAAATTATGCTCATTAACTTGTTCATACCTGGAAGGGTGACACGATGCCCTAGTTAGTTGATCTCCCTTTAGCATGCATTGCCACTACGTGGGTATATGAAAGGTCATCGTCCATTCCCTCCATACTTACCACTTTCCATCTTTATTCCTCTCATTCCCCCCCTACCTTTGTTCAAGCATTGGGATTTTCCATACTAGGAATGGTTATACCTTGCCTCATGGGAAGAAGGGGGTAAAAGTAGCTGGAAAGAGTTAAAATCCAAAATGAAACCTTTGAGATGCTTCACCCAGGGATTCCCGAGAAATAAATAAAAGGATTCTCAGTAAGAAAAGGGGACCCATAAGATAAATCAAAACTCAAAGTAGTAGTTGGTGGATGGGAGGTCTCATCATGAGTAGACCTAATAGGTTCATGGGCATGTAGCGGTATGACACTACCATATATATGGTCACCAAACCAGGGTAGTGGCTCTTGGTGGCATAGCCAAGAGAAAGGGGGTCTGATCACGAGCCAACTTTCTCATTTTCGTTAAATTCTTGTGGGTAACCCTGACACCTCTGGTCACCACGCCAGGACAGTGTCCCCCAGCTTTTCCCTTGAAAAGAAAAAGACCAAAAAGAAATAAGACTAATAATAGAAGGAATTGAATGGGCTAGTAAACAATGGTGTCAATGATAAGGTGCAAGTCTCCCTCTACAGAGGCACCCACAGGCAAGACCTACATTTCTATGTTATCATTGCACCCTCTGCCCAAACACTTCCCCTACACCATTTCACAAACATACATGACCTATATTGGCTCTCACCTGGGAAACACTCCAAAATTAAGGAGGATTATCCCAATAAGACATCTTGAGACCCTCTCCAAACCTGACTTGTTAGACTGCATAACGTCTTTGAGAATTTGTCTGGGTAAAGGGGGGTTCGATGCACATGTTTGGGTAATTTGATTATTGGATGTGGTTGAAATTTCTATGATCCCTATGACTTATGATCCTGTGGAGGGCGTACTTGTTGTTGCTACAGGACTTTTCCCAGTGGATAGGTGCATATGGGGGAATGATGATGATGAAGCATTAGTATCTGCTCCTCCGTCTAATGAAGCTCTCCAAGATCCTATCTCTCCTGCACAATATGAAGAGAATTAGGTGAGTCATTTTCCTTTCCAGTTTTTTTATGACACTTTGTTCCATGATTCAGAAGGTGAAGAAGTAAAGGAACCCTTGGAAGAGCTAGGCCCTTCATTTTCTGATGAAGGCAAAAAGATGATTAAAGAGACAAGTCTTGGGGATGATGTACTAGACCCTCTTCCATTTGATGAATTCATCCAAACCATTGATGCTCGTGCACAATAAGAAGTGAACACAATAAGTTATTTCCCTTTCCAAGATTTTGATGATGCCTTATTTTATGATTTGTAAAGTGAAGAGGTATTAGAGGATCCATTGGATTCTTTAAATCCTTCATGTTATGACAAAAGTAGTGACATGGTTGATAATATTGATGAGTTCATACATGTTGGAAGACATAAGTGGGATGTGATTGGTTCGAATGAGGATCCCATTTATGACATTGAGGGTCATTTCCAGATGTTTCCTTTACATCTATCATATGAGGTTACTAATGATTCTGACATTTTGCAACAAGGAAATGATATAGTTACAGAAATCTCCAAGGGTGACCTAGTTCTATTTTCTCTTGATGATTTTCGGTCATTCCTTCAAGATTTTGATGAGTATTCCTTTGAGCACTTGAATTTATTCTATGAAGAATATTATCAACCAATGTTGTGTTCATATCTTGATAGAGGTGAGGACATTTATTTCCCAAAGAAGGGTACTTCTGACAAGGTTCTCCAACCCCCTTCGATTACTTTATCTTGCTATGTCACTAAGGGTGCAGTTGGGAAACATGTCCCTTGTCTTGAATTTTATCCAGGGAAAAGCCTTCTTTTAGAATTCAAGGGTAGGTTGAATAGCTTAAGAAGAATTTTATTATCTCAGTCTTTCAACCTTCCCTTAAGAAATTGTCAATCACCCTCTAGGTTCCTACTAGTTAGGTTTCAGGGTAGCCAACCTTCAGACTCTTTGGGTCAATTTTTTGAGCCTTTGATTTTTAAAGATCCCTTTCTGAGATGGATTGAGAACTTTCCTAAAAGTGTGACTTGGAATAAATTTTTCCCTCCCTCCCACCTCCATGAGCTAGAATTTATGATTTCCAATTATGTGATACATGTTCTAATTCATGTTATTTTTGTGCTTGACTTGTCATTGTTTTGGTTTATGATGAAGCATAGAGACATGTATTATGAAATATTTCTAGGATGGATTCACTAGTTATTTGACTACACCTAGCATTCAACCAACAAGTAAGTAGAGGTAAGTTAGGAATTTGCATCCATTGTAAATACCGTCTACATATCATGCTAGTGTAGTGTAGTTTCATTGTTAAGCCCTAACATTGGCTCATTACCCCTTAATTGGGGCATATTATATTAGTAATGTTATTTCATCTATGTCGGCTTTAGGCCATTAGTTGTAATTATACCTCCTAGTCTCCTATATATACCAAGGAGACATTTTCATTTTGAATCATCTTGTACTTGAACATTTAAGTGGGGTAAAAGGAGGTTACCCCCTC
>ML793770.1:189950-203573 GCA_009831015.1 Picea engelmannii
TTGAGGGCCTCAAGACATCATCTCCTTAGTTATCCCACAAAATGGGGATAACATCTAGCTCCTACTTGGAGACATGTGCTCGTCGTAGAGTGCAAGAGAACCGTGTCATCTCCTAGTAGACCTATTCCGACACTGAAACAAGAAACCATAAAATATATGGTGTTTCTATCACCCTTCATCCATATACATCAAAATCCAAATGGAAACTAATCTAGAAAAGAAAATTTTAGCATTTTTTCAAAAATTTCTAAACTGAGCATGAAACCAATATGCAAGTAGAACAAAATGAAATATGAAATGCATCTAAAATAATATGGTCAATCAAGATGCAAATGAAAGGAAATCAAGATGACCTACCTACTTACCTAGGGCCTGGGCTCTGAAGAAGTCATGTGACCTGAACATAAGGTCGGAGAAGAGATCCATCCACTTGCAATGGCATATTTCTTCCATCCAAGGCTATCAAATAGTACGTTTATTTATCGAACTTCTCTTTGACAATGTAAGGGCCAAGACATGAGTAGTCATCTCTCTGGTCATACTTGGGCTTGCCCTTCTTCTTGTCCCAAATGAGCCAAGACTTCCTTCACTAAAATTAATGTAAGGTATATTCTCAATGTATGGATAGGAAGGAGGCTCTACGTTGACCATCCTTTTGATGGATTCTTTGTGCTCTTCATATTCTTTATTCATAATTTGGATAGACCCTAGCTCCTTCCCTTGGAACTTTGCAAGTTTAACTTTTTATTCATATGTCCTTGGGAGGAGCATATCTATGGATTCCTCCTGCATGAAGGGCAAGTCTTGTGGATTGTACTCAATGGTGTCTGGGACTTCATCAAACTCATCTTCACTTGTGTAGTCAGGACCATTGGGATCGGTCACATGTTTGTCAGCTCTTTTTCAATTGTATAATACCTCGAAAGTTCCATCTCCCATGGGGATGTGTGCATGGGTAAGTTCCATGCTAAGGAAACCCCCAAGGGCAGTAGACCAACTCCTCGATAAGAGAATCCCCCAAGCATCTAGAACATCGATCACTACTATGTTTATGAGGAGGATGATATGTGAAAACTAAATCAAAAATACCTCAATGTCCTCACATAACCCGTAAACCTTGACCCTCTTAGAATCAATGCCACACACATTTCCATAGGGCCGAGTTGTCTTCAAACCAATTTATTCCATCACCTTCAATGACATGACATTCGCAAAAGCCCCAAAATCAAGCATGTAGTTTTTCAAGCAGAGGCCATTCATGCCTAATGAAAGATAGAAGGGAGGACTTTTGTGCTTTTGTCGATCGAGATACATAGTGTTCAAAATGATAGGAGGGTCTTCCTTCTCGGTCGGTACTTGTAATAACTTTAAGACTTCCCTCCTTACATAAGGTATCTTGCACATCTATGTCACTGGGACCGTCATATTTAGCTTTCCAAACATGGATGCAACATCTATATTCAATTGAATCTCGTCTATGGGAGTTGGCTTAAGAAGCAACTCATGTACTGGAGGTGGAGGTGTTGGTACCACCTTCTCTGTAGTTTGAGGAGGAGTGGCAAACTATGATGGAGGGTGAGAAGATTTATTTCTTCTAGTGTAGGTCAAATATTCCCTCTTTCTTAACTCCTTTTCATCATCTGTCAACTTATTTAAGGCTCGGAGTCTCCCCTCTCTTTCCCATGTTGACATGTTCCTGTGTGGCTTGTTCCTCTTGAAAAGTGCAGATCATATCCATGAAATTCATACTGTCGGAAGAATCTCCATCTCGTCAGGGACACTAATCTTCTCTATGAGGCTCTTGGCATGGAAGGCCCCAAGATTATGTGTCAACCATCCCAACTGTATTCAAAGTATCAGGGGCCTTTTCCTCTTGTTGAGGCCTTGGTTTCCAACCTATGGCATCTCTTTGTTGTCTGGCAAATTGAGGTCTGGGAGCAGATTGATTTCTTTCCACAGTAATCAAACAACCCATGATTTAGTTCTGTACTTGGGAAAATTGAGTACTCCTCTTATCTATCTTCTGATTCAAGAGAGAAATCGGATCAGGATCACTGCTACTGGAAGCCTTAGTCTTTGCCTCTCCCTTGACACGAGGGTACTGAAAAGGATCCACCCTCGAGTCAAGGATATTTTATTCAATCAACACTGTACTCTTTGGCCTGTGCCAAATAAGTGGCTTCTTTTCCTTCATAATAAAGCGAAATTTCCCTTCAAAAGCATTCATATAAAGGATATGGATTGATGTGGCTGTAGGACAAAAATCTGTCGGAATTTGGTTGTACAACCTGTCAAATCTCATATCAAATTCACTCACTGTCTTGTTCTCCTTTTTTTTTCTCTGATTGAACTAAGCTACAAGCATCACACTGTCCTTCTTCGTTGACCATCTGCTCTTAAATAGCTTGGAAAAATCTTCATAGGGTGTGAGGTGGTTATTCAGAATCCCTCTGAACCAACTAAGAGCTTCTTCAGTCAATGATGAAGCCAATAACTTCATGGCTACATCCTCATGCTCAATGTCTACATTATCCATATCTCGACCTATGGTGTAGAGGTGATCTTCAGCAATCACTACATTATTTCTTGGGAACTTTGGAAACCACTTGTTTGAATCTTTTGGCATTGTGTTGGGGTATCACGGGATGGTGGCCATGTTAAGGGGTTTATAGAGGTATTTTTCCTAAGGGTGAGCCATTGGAGCAAGGGGAAGGGTACCGTGGAAGAGGGTTTTGACAACGGGAGACTTGAGGGGAGGCATTCTTCGGTAGACCTTAAAAGGTTTGAACCTCCTTGGGGGAAAAGGCTTAGAAAAGGAAGGGTTCTGGGAAGGTGGAGTCATCAGATGAGCTTCAAGAAGAGCTCATCAAAAGGTGAAAAGGGAAAATCCCTTAGGTGGAGTCGTTAGGCAAGCTAGGGAAAAGACTTTGGGATAGCTTGTCAAAGTGTCATTAGGGTTCAGAAGAGGATTCAAAATCCTCCCTGGCAACGGCACCAAAATGTTAACGCACAAGTCGTAGGTTGAGAAAATCCTGACCCAACCACCAAAATGGTGACAACTAAGAGAGCACCTACCCATTGTCACCTTAGGGAGGTGTTTTTTACTTTAGAGGTGAAGTGGTCACCTCAAGGGGGGGATCTCGGTGACCCTGGGGGGGAATGAGATGAAAAGTGTGATGTATAAATGAATCCCCCTATAGTTCAAGTTTCTATGTGTGGAGAAGGGCTTTAGGAAGGTCTTTACGGTAGCCAAGGATTTCCAAGAAGTAGTAGACCTTACAAATGTTGATTGTACCTGCTCGAAACACAAGGAAAACAAAGATACAAGACCAAGTATATGATGGACAAGCAACTTAAGTTTGTTGTCCCTAATTGCAGCAGTTATTAGAAATATATATCAGAAATAAAAATGATAATCAATGTTTCAAATCAAGTTGCTAAAAGTCTAATTGAAAGAGCAAGAGAAAAACTAGAAACAACTAGATCAACTCAAGTAAGATAGCTTTAGACTTTAGCAATGAAAGAAGGTTGTAATAAAAGGTGTTTGCAGAAATAGTTTGCAGCCTTATGGTTGTAGAAAACTTTTTTTTACAGCAGTAAACTCAACCACCAAAATTCACAAAGAATCCACCCAAAAGATGCGCTAGACCAAGTAGATAAAAGTCGCAAACTCCTAGCTAATTCTGACGATTGAAAAGCAACTTTAAGTAAAAGAGTGTTAGGGTTTCTACAGCCCTAATGGCTGAAGATGAAAGTTTATAAAATTGAAAAGAAATACCCCTTTAGAGGGGACACCCTAATGGCTAAGAGGTGCTCTAGGCACAAGGAACAAAACCAAAATTGCATAAAGTTGAAATGACAAAAATTCATGTTTCCCAATGTACTATTTTATTTCTCCAATGCAAAATACTCAGATTAGTGCCTTTAAAATTGGGTAAATGGAGTCTTAGAATAAAGAGTTATATCAACAAATACCTTAGGGGTGTAATCCCTTTTATTTCCTAGGGTATGCCAATCAAACTTAGGGTAAATATAAGAGGGTATACACACTCGTATTGCTCCTAGCAACCCTTACAAAATAACTTGTAAACTTTAGCAGATTGGATGAATCTTAATGGAGGGTGTATCAAACATACACCTCCTAGGTTTTCAAACAACCATAACCAAGAAAGAGCAAGAAATAACTAACAATGCATATTTTTCCTTACTAATTCCAAGAGAGAGAGATCAAACCCTAGTTTCACCAAGCAAATTCACCATAAGCATCAAGAGAACAAGTATCCAAGAGGTGTGCATCACTCCCCCTCATCCATTCACCAAAATATAGAACCATCAAACAATTGCACAAGAGAGAAACACCATAATGTCCAAGAATAGCGAAAATTTCAGCCAAGCACTTCTCACAATGGGAGAGTTATATATCAAATGAGATTCACATGATCTCTATTTATACAAAAGTCTTAAAACATAGTTTTTCCACTTAGCAAGGGTAAAACATAAGATAAGGGGTCAAAAAACCTTATCTTACCCCTTGAACCAAACAATAATATTTAATTTTCACTTTACCACATAAGAAACCCTAAAAATAAGATGATGTCACCCCTTTAGGGGACGTTTTGACACTTTTCTAAGTCGTTGGAGAAAAAGAGAGAGGTCGTTGGGGATCTTTGAGCCTCCTCTTCATGTGTTAGGGTCAATCCATGTCTCCTCCGGTCAAAACATGCCAAGTGTCAATGTGAAATAACTCCATCACCACCAAACCCCCTCAAGCATTACGTCAAGCCTCAAAAAGTGACGTTTTGCCTCTCCTAGGCAAGTCGTTTGGGTAATAGGGGATGGGTAAGATCCTCCATGATGCCATGTAAGCCTCTAAAGGCATGTCTTTGTGATCCGGTGTGTGGTCCCTAGGCATCCAACCTGTGGGATTCTTGCCCCATGGAAACCCAAGCTAGGCTTGTTCTCCCAAAATCGGCTACCAAGCAAGGTCCTGCAAGACGAAAGGGTATGCCCTCCAAAGATCTCAAGTCAAATATATCATAACAAGTGAAAACCACATCTAATAAGAAATGCACCTAAACATGTGCATCAAAAACTAACTCATCAAATTAAAAAAATGCTCCAATACCCTATACAATTGACCAAGTTTGGGTATGGGAGGGGTGTCATAAAAGTCCTATTGGGTAGACCAAAACCCTTAAGCAGGGGATGCTCCCAAGGATGGTCTTTCAACCTTATGTATTGGATGATGAGGTGGATAGGGGTTTAGACTTCATAGTTCAATGAGTTTCATGACATACAAGGGCTCGTATTGTCTCATTTATGGGTGCCTTTGTCGGGGGTGTGATGCACCTTCTTCCTCTATACATCATTTTTCCAAGCCCATTTATTGTCATTTATCAATTAATTAAATATTCAAACATGTGTGCACTCCCAATAGTGAATCGATTAGCTTGGGGGGCAGTAACACAGTGTCACTTGAACAAAGAGGTCCACAAAGTGCCATAGGGGTGACCATGTAAATCGTTGCAACGCACTTTTGTTAGTCTCATATTAAAACGAGATATTTATTCTATTTGATAGTGTGCAGGTCTTGAATTCTTTTAGGAGAAGCAGTTCATCGTTCTCAAGACCTGACTGGGAGAGCATCTAGAAGGTTTATTTTAGACTCTTATCTTTTTCCAGCGACCATCACCTTGTGCCTTCAGCCCCTTCTTCCCATGAAATGAGGTGCATGCCCTTCTTGGGTAACTAAAGTCAAAGGGCCTAGAAGAGGGAAATATGATGAGAATGTAATGACAGGAAAGTGGTAAGTATGGTAGGGAATGGTACGACAACCCCTTAAGGGACCCCCAGTCACAAACCTTCCCCAAAGGTTGGCCACTTACTAGGAAATCTATGACACTCAGCAAGGTGAAACACGGTCAAAAGCATAATGTCCAAGCAGGCATTCTACAATCAAAAACAGTTTAAATACAACATGTTTAAATACCTCAAATATTAAGGTGATTACCTGCCACAATACATGACCTGTATCGCATGGAGCAAGACCCATCTGCCTTCCAGAAGCTATTTGGTGTGGTGGATGCACTGACAATGGATGAGAATGTGGTGATAGAGCGGGATTTTGCATGTGCAAGTGGACACTTCTGGTCATGTGGTCTCTCGGCACTCCATATCTGCAACTTGAGGCCCTCGAGACATCATCTCCTTAGTTATCCCACAAAATGGGGATAACAAGGTCAAAGATGATATCAATGTTGTTTCTAACTAGGATTTTGGTAAATAAAGAGATAATATCAAAGTTGAATTGGAGTTCTTCAAGGTGAATATTTTGATTTTAATTAACAAAATCAAAAGTGTCTTTAATAAAGGAGAAAATTTCAATCTGCAAACCTAAACAAAACTCTTCATCTTTACATCAATAGGTTCTCATTTTCATAATATTTTGAACATTTCAAACTAAACTCCCTTTAAAACAAAGTACTAGATTCAAAATTTTCACCTCTGTCAAATAAATTAACCTATCTAATCAAATCATTTGTCCACTACTCTATCTTTCCTTTAATATTGTAAATCCTTATTTGTATAGATTAATCATTTCTAAATATTATAAAATTTTGATTTTTCTTGTAAATTGTTAGTTTTTCATACTATGTACTTCCTTGCAAATCATGTCTTTGCATATATCATCAATCTTGAATTTCATATCCTACAATGTGTTGCCTTTCTTTATTGTGCACTTAAAACTCCTCTCATAATATCATATTTTTATCTCATGTATATATTCATGTGTAGATATTTTACTTCTATATCATGCCCTTATTTCCATGCTTTAATGTTTCGTAACTTTTTGCAAAAGCCTTAACTTCTGCTTTCACTTCTTTTATTTTTCATTTCTAGTGAAAACCTCTCATATTCCAACATTTCAACTTTACACATAAAATTGTATGAAACGTCCTTATCATCCATCTCTAATTGAATTTGAATTAGCCAAATTCATTTCCATTTATTCATGTGATTATCATCTAATAGAAATCAAGAATATCTTCCATACTCTGTTGAACATGAATATATTTCTTTTCCAAACTAATTGATCCTTGCATATCTTCAATCTATAGTTAGATTGAATACTTTGGATGCATTTAGAGCATCTCTATAACTTTTTAAAGTTATATACACCTTTAATGATCCACGCTAAATCACAATATCAAACATAAATCCTTTCAAAATATGCATTGTCTAATCCTTTCAAATTATGCATTCCTAAACTAATTAGTGGAACATGCAAATAGTCAAGTTAAAGTGGATCTTCTTACAAGCATCCTTGGCCAGTTTGAAACCCATTCTGGTCTGCTTGCCTTACAAAGCACAATGATCTCAAGTTGTCATGGAATGGGCTTTAACATGAGACTTCTTGTTCACGTGTTTACATGATTAAACACCACTCTTATGTTAGCTAGGGAAGGTTAGGGAAGATTGTACAAGAGATTTAATATCATATACAAGTGCAATGGATAAGTTCCACATTTTTGCTCGCAACTATGTCCACAAACTAATAGGAAGTTTTGCTAGCAACAATGGTTTATTATTCCCATATCATTTGTCATAAACTACCAAAACCAAAACTAGATCATTTGAGGTCCTAACATTCTAGGATACATTTATAATTGTTTATTAGTGACATTTTGTTAATTGTTTGAAGCAGTGAAATAGAGATCCTAGTATGTCTTGGATGTTAATTGAAGCCAAAAAAATTCTTTCAAGTTTTGAAAAATTGTAAAGTAATATATGTCAATTAACCTTTCACACCAAAGATCTATGTTGTTAATGTAAATGCATTGAAATCATCTTACAAAAAAAATCTAAAAGGCTAAAAGTTTGTCTAAGTTTCACCACTGTACCATGTTAAAAATAAAGAGATGTACTTGTTTTTCCATAGACAATATAGCAATATTGTCACCCAACCATAGGCACAAAGGCCACCCTCGAGCACCTTAACCTTGATAGACAGAATAATTCTGGTAGTAGACCAATAACCAACCAAGGCTAGCGCACCTTTCTCTTAGGGTAGCGCACCAAGGAAGAATAACCAGAAACCAAGCAAAAAATCCAAACCATAACCAAGAATGTTAGTTGCAGCGGTTGCAATTGCACTCCCTCTCCAAACTTGTGCACCCTAGTCCTTACGTAGTTGTGAAAGTGAGAGTGACAAATGAGCTCTAGCGCCCTCTATTTATACTACTCTGTCTCACTTGATTGGGCCGACTTCTCTTTTTGGAGACTAATAACTCAATATTAAATATTCTCTTGAGCTAACTTGTCTCCTAGTGTTATTATCCAACGTTTTAGGGTTTATCTTGCTTCCCGGAATATTCTGGTCTTGTCAAAGGTTACACGTGGAGGTTAATTGTGATGAACCAAGCCAGTTCACTATGTAAATATCCAATATAAATAAGACAGTACGCAATAATCCATTAAAAATAGTAAATATATTAAATAATAATGTATAATAATATATATGATGATGGAGTACAATGAGAATGAGAGCCTTATATACCCACACAAGGGTGTCCATTCATGAAGAGATGTAACCTTTCATCATGAAGGTGTCTCTTCATTATTAATCATTAATTATTGATTACTATTTATATTATGTTCATAACATTGCCTTCCCCTTAAAAATGCTTTGTCCTCAAAGCATATTGATGAAAAAGGCTTGAAGGCTTTTTCTTTGGCTTGTAATGTCTTCTCATCATTCATTGCTCTGGGAGCTGTCGTAGTTGATGATACGAGACGATATGAACATCTGAGTGCTAAGCAAAATTATCGAATCGAAAAAGGATTTGACCATCCTAATTCAATCTTTTGCGGAATGTTGCACTTCCACGATGAACTGATATCATGAGCCTTAATTGCATTGGTATCAATATTTTTAGGATGATAAGTTCGTCGTTATCATCTTGAATGACATTGATATTCTGATTAGTTTAGATATCTACTCTTATGATTTGGATGTCGATAAGGAGTTTTATAACATTATTTTCCCTTATCATACTTGTAGCATTTTCTTCTTTTAACTTCGATATATGATTTTCTTCATGCGTTGATGGTGCCTTGTTAATGGCTGAATTTTGATTAGTAAGTATATTTGGAGCTTCCATCATTTGTACTTCGACATCTGACGTTGTCTTTTTTTTAGTTGATTTTGCAGCTTCTTGAGCGGTACTTTCTTTATTACTTGATTTCTTGATATCTTTAATGTCTGGATTTTCAAGTTTGTCTTCTTTCAACTTTCTGATTTGTTCAAGTAGCTCCTAATTAAGGTTCTTCAAACAAGAATTTTCTTCTTCTTTTCTTGAAAGGTTCTTCTTCGATTCTTTTTCGAGATCTTCATTTTCTTGTTCTATTTTTTTTTCATGATGCTTCGTAACCTTAGCCTTCTTGATTTGGGTGAGTAATTTTTTATTTTGGTCTTTTAAGAGGGAAATTTCTTCATTTTTTTCAGTGATAACTTCGTCAAATTCTTTATGCGTCCCTTGGATTACTTTTTTATTTTCTCGAAGTATTAATTTTGAGATATTGTTAAAGTCTTCTAGTGTTACTAGCTCCAATGTAGTGTCTTGTAATGTTATCATTTTCTCCTTATAGGGGAATGTCACAAACTTTTTTTCCATGTTTAAGATGAAGGTACCTAGATTTTTAAACCAGGGTAGCCCGATAATGATGTTGATTTCTTCTCTGTACATAGTTGTAACATAGAATTGAGATATATATTCATATTCATCAACCGTCACTTGTGACTCTTTAATTTGAAAAATAGTTTTTTTTTTCAATTATATTCGACTCTGAAATTAATAATTGATTTGCAAAATCAATATTAATGTAATTTTCATTATAGTCTAAGTTGATAAGGACTTTAACTTCTCTTCCTTGAATACTCCCCTTTAATGTAGAAAAATCGTAACATACGATTAGACAACCTTCATAAAAAAACTTCATCTTTCTTTAGTAAACTAAATTTGCTTCATTGATAATTTGTGATAAATGACACCTTTCTTTTTCTCTTTAATTCTTTAGCTTCTTTAATAATATATCTATATATATATGAATTTTAAATGTCTCTTGAATACTTTTTTTTACAAACCTTTTTTTTTAAATCTTCACTCCACTTAACTTCGAGGGGAATTACTTTATTAATGATACCATTTTTTTAAAACTTTGGAGTTAACCCTTTAATAAATTTTGATTACCTTTTTTTCTCAAAAATTACTTCTTTTAATTTTGTGAACTTTAATAAACTTATATCTTCTCAAATTTATAGCTTTTTTAAATCATTTTTTTATAACTTTTCCTTTGAGATATATATATTGATATGATATATATTCCTTACGTAATTTTATTTTCTTTTTTAATCTTAATGAAACCAATTTATTAATGCCCCTTCAATATTAAAATATGTGTTGCCTTACTTACTTAAATTGTTTCGCTGTATCTAGCTTAATATAACTTTTAACCCACTAATCTTTATGTAACCAATGGTCGCGACTTATCCTTGGTATTGGAGGCGTACAGTATTGGCAACGTACGGATAAACGAAATTTACAAGGATTAATTTAATAGCAGCAATACAAACAACATGAGCGACAATTGTACGACGACAGAATAGTACAACAACACACTGATAGTGGTACGATGTCATACAGTTTGGCGGTAGAGGACTGTGCGACTACAGACGGGATTAATCTCGCGGCTAACCCTCACTACAATTTAATGTGCAGTATTTGAATGGTGAAGTACAGGTGGTATGGTTTAAAGGTTGTTGTACGGATCAGATCATCTGGCTGAAAAATGATACAATTGTGGTACGGATTTGTACGACGCTGAGTATGGCAGCTTACCGATTGAATGACTACCGGAATGTGTACGGAGTAGTGTGAAATTTAATAGCACGCATAATTTAGTGTATGTAGTGGAATAAAACGGACTGTACAACTCATTCTTATATATATTTGTTTGATTATTAATTTTCTGATTTTTTACTTTCCTTTTATTTGCAGTGGAATAATCTTTTCTTCTTTTTTGTTTTCTTGAGATCTAGTATTGTCTTTCTTCTTATTTTCTTGCAGCGGAATAACTCTTTAAGTTGAAATGGCCAAGGGCCAAGTTTTTTGGTCAAAGACCTAAGACAGAAAAACCTTGCCCAAATTATGGTGTTATTCCAATTTGCAGCTGAATGATTTTTCTTTTCAATGGAAATTTTGAACTGTAAATGTTCAAGAGCTAATCTGTGGTCAAAGACCAATTCTCTAGAGAACTTTGAGAACATTGTAGTTGTGGCCAAAATCCAAGAGTGACGTTTCCAAGGACAACAAAATTTCAGAAATGAAACTCTGATACCACTGTGGTGAACCAAGTTGGTTCACTATGTAAATATCCAATATAAATAGGACAGTACGCAATAATCCATTAAGGATAGTAAATATATTAAATAATAATGTATAAGAATATATATGATGATGGAGTACAATGAGAATGAGGGCCTTATATACCCACACACGGGTGTCCATTCATGAAGAGACATAACCTTTCATCATGAAGGTGTCTCTTCATTATTAATCATTAATTAATGATTATTATTTATATTGTGTTCATAACATTAATACCTCCTGTGGGACGAGATGGAACTCTGCAGTTTCTCGCTACTGCAGGAGCACTCGCCTTACCTCCCTCCTTAGTCGATGAAATCCCCTATGAGGTTGGTCGGAGCTCTTTATCGGCTAGCGGTCGAGAATCATGGTTCTCTTCCTTCAGCAGGAAACTACCCCTTCAGGCTCATGGCGACCTACGAAGAAGAGGTTGACTAATCGTTGGATCCATATGAAACCCTACATTGGTTCCTATCATGTGGCAGCCCATTTCTTGTCTCCACCAGGCACCTGTCAGCGACCGATGTGGCATCCTTTTGGGGGGAGCCTACATGTGTCTATGCTCCCATTCTCTCTCTATCTCAGGCTCCGGCACCATTTTCGGTCTCTGAACCTTCTTCACTACTGCAGCCCACAAGCGGCCTCTTATCAGAGTTAACTCCCCTGGGGACTCAGTTCGTGTCTCAGTTGGTCCCTCACGGGTTGGTGGGTTCTTTGACTGGTGTGGGGGTTTCTACTTCACCTCTTTCCATGGGTTCGCCTCTTCCGACTACTCTCCCTCAGGACTCCCCGACTCCTACTATCCCAAGTTTTCTTCCTAAGATCCCTCTTTTCTCTCCTTCCTACGGGGGTCCTCTCTCAGAGGAGTTTGCAGCGGCACCGCACCCTCTTGGTCCACAAACCCTAGAACCTAACTTCTAGGGTTCCAATTTTTACCCCGATGCAGTCTCCGGATTACTCACTGAATCCGTCATTGGGGGCTCGCATGCGAGGTTTATTGCATCCTATCTACCACCAACAAATCTGAACGGGTGGGACAGTATTGGCGATGGAGACAATGGGGCTTTATATCCTCTCAGATTAGCTAAGGGTCTGAACCCTCACACCATTAACAAGTGTCAAAAGAGGAATAAGTGCATCGGGGCCGTCTTGGACTCCTCGAATCTCATCTTGGGCGAAAACCTTTCTATGGAAAAAGTGGTGGAAATGGCAAACAAATCAGTGGTGGGTAAGGTCTATGGACAGCATTTCAGTGAGAAAACACTCAAAGTTTGGGTGGCCTCTACATGGGGTTCGGCTTAAACCCCACCTCCAAAAATTTGGCGCCTCTCTCAGGGTTGATTTCTGATTATCTTCTCAGAGGCAGCGCAGGCTACTCGGGCCCTTTCGGGTTGTTGGACCATTGACTCCTCCCCAATCCTTCTAAAACTTTGGGATCCAACTTTTGACGCAGCTAGCGAGCGTATGGACTCCTTCCCAATCTGGGTTCATCTGTCAAGGCTTCCACCTCGCCTCTAGTCAGTTAAAGTCTTCCAAGCGATTAGGAACATGTTGGGCTCTTATTTGGACACAGACTTCTCTTTCGAGAAGACGAGGGAAATGGCATTGGCCCGCATATTAGTCTCTCTTAACATCAGGGGCGACTTGCAGAAAGAACTCAACATTACATATCGAGGCCGAATAAGAGCTCAGATTCTTGATTATGAGGGCATCCCTTTCCACTGCAGTTGTTTTCATGCTCACAAGAATATTTTAAAATATTTCCCATTGTCATTTTGTGGGCGTCCATACTCTTCTCGACATCCCTCGTCAGCGGCCCATCAAGGAGGGCCCTCTCCATCGGACTCAGTTTCGCCCTCTACTTCCTCTACCTCAGATTCTCAGCACTCTCCAGGTAGTTCTTCAGTGGGAGATCTACAGTCATTGAGTGGTGCAGCAACATCCTCGGGTCAGCAGGCTATTGGTCAGGACACACCTCATGCTTGGGAGCGGGCGCCACTTCATCCCCAAGGTAAATTTTAGGCGCCTTCCTTTGAATCTATTTTGAATTTACACTACATTATTCCTTTACCGATGTTGGACCCCCTACGGGCTTTCAAATTCCTAAAACTAGACAACACCCCCCCCATTACGGCCCCTCCTCTCTTCTCTCCCCCCGCTTGCCAAGCCGCCCTCGTGCATCCCTCTCCCCTCCCTC
>ML793770.1:226771-246364 GCA_009831015.1 Picea engelmannii
CCCACTGAAGAACTACCTGGAGAGTGCTGAGAATCTGAGGTAGAGGAAGTAGAGGGCGAAACTGAGTCCGATGGAGAGGGCCCTCCTTGATGGGCCGCTGACGAGGGATGTCGAGAAGAGTATGGACGCCCACAAAATGACAATGGGAAATATTTTAAAATATTCTTGTGAGCATGAAAACAACTGCAGTGGAAAGGGATGCCCTCATAATCAAGAATCTGAGCTCTTATTCGGCCTCGATATGTAATGTTGAGTTCTTTCTGCAAGTCGCCCCTGATGTTAAGAGAGACTAATATGCGGGCCAATGCCATTTCCCTCGTCTTCTCGAAAGAGAAGTCTGTGTCCAAATAAGAGCCCAACATGTTCCTAATCGCTTGGAAGACTTTAACTGACTAGAGGCGAGGTGGAAGCCTTGACAGATGAACCCAGATTGGGAAGGAGTCCATACGCTCGCTAGCTGCGTCAAAAGTTGGATCACAAAGTTTTAGAAGGATTGGGGAGGAGTCAATGGTCCAACAACCCGAAAGGGCCCGAGTAGCCTGCGCTGCCTCTGAGAAGATAATCAGAAATCAACCCTGAGAGAGGCGCCAAATTTTTGGAGGTGGGGTTTAAGCCGAACCCCATGTAGAGGCCACCCAAACTTTGAGTGTTTTCTCACTGAAATGCTGTCCATAGACCTTACCCACCATTGATTTGTCTGCCATTTCCACCACTTTTTCCATAGAAAGGTTTTCGCCCAAGATGAGATTCGAGGAGTCCAAGACGGCCCCGATGCACTTATTCCTCTTTTGACACTTGTTAATGGTGTGAGGGTTCAGACCCTCAGCTAATCTGAGAGGATATAAAGCCCCATTGTCTCCATCGCCAATACTGTCCCACCCGTTCAGATTTGTTGGTGGTAGATAGGATGCAATAAACCTCGCATGCGAGCCCCCAATGACGGATTCAGTGAGTAATCCGGAGACTGCATCGGGGTAAAAATTGGAACCCTAGAAGTTAGGTTCTAGGGTTTGTGGACCAAGAGGGTGCGGTGCCGCTGCAAACTCCTCTGAGAGAGGACCCCCGTAGGAAGGAGAGAAAAGAGGGATCTTAGGAAGAAAACTTGGGATAGTAGGAGTCGGGGAGTCCTGAGGGAGAGTAGTCGGAAGAGGCGAACCCATGGAAAGAGGTGAAGTAGAAACCCCCACACCAGTCAAAGAACCCACCAACCCGTGAGGGACCAACTGAGACACGAACTGAGTCCCCAGGGGAGTTAACTCTGATAAGAGGCCGCTTGTGGGCTGCAGTAGTGAAGAAGGTTCAGAGACCGAAAATGGTGCCGGAGCCTGAGATAGAGAGAGAATGGGAGCATAGACACATGTAGGCTCCCCCCAAAAGGATGCCACATCGGTCGCTGACAGGTGCCTGGTGGAGACAAGAAATGGGCTGCCACATGATAGGAACCAATGTAGGGTTTCATATGGATCCAACGATTAGTCAACCTCTTCTTCGTAGGTCGCCATGAGCCTGAAGGGGTAGTTTCCTGCTGAAGGAAGAGAACCATGATTCTCGACCGCTAGCCGATAAAGAGCTCCGACCAACCTCATAGGGGATTTCATCGACTAAGGAGGGAGGTAAGGCGAGTGCTCCTGCAGTAGCGAGAAACTGCAGAGTTCCATCTCGTCCCACAGGAGGTATTAATGTTATGAACACAATATAAATAATAATCATTAATTAATGATTAATAATGAAGAGACACCTTCATGATGAAAGGTTATGTCTCTTCATGAATGGACACCCGTGTGTGGGTATATAAGGCCCTCATTCTCATTGTACTCCATCATCATATATATTCTTATACATTATTATTTAATATATTTACTATCCTTAATGGATTATTGCGTACTGTCCTATTTATATTGGATATTTACATAGTGAACCAACTTGGTTCACCACAGTGGTATCAGAGTTTCATTTCTGAAATTTTGTTGTCCTTGGAAACGTCACTCTTGGATTTTGGCCACAACTACAATGTTCTCAAAGTTCTCTAGAGAATTGGTCTTTGACCACAGATTAGCTCTTGAACATTTACAGTTCAAAATTTCCATTGAAAAGAAAAATCATTCAGCTGCAAATTGGAATAACACCATAATTTGGGCAAGGTTTTTCTGTCTTAGGTCTTTGACCAAAAAACTTGGCCCTTGGCCATTTCAACTTAAAGAGTTATTCCGCTGCAAGAAAATAAGAAGAAAGACAATACTAGATCTCAAGAAAACAAAAAAGAAGAAAATATTATTCCACTGCAAATAAAAGGAAAGTAAAAAATCAGAAAATTAATAATCAAACAAATATATATAAGAATGAGTTGTACAGTCCGTTTTATTCCACTACATACACTAAATTATGCGTGCTATTAAATTTCACACTACTCCGTACACATTCCGGTAGTCATTCAATCGGTAAGCTGCCATACTCAGCGTCGTACAAATCCGTACCACAATTGTATCATTTTTCAGCCAGATGATCTGATCCGTACAACAACCTTTAAACCATACCACCTGTACTTCACCATTCAAATACTGCACATTAAATTGTAGTGAGGGTTAGCCGCGAGATTAATCCCGTCTGTAGTCGCACAGTCCTCTACCGCCAAACTGTATGACATCGTACCACTATCAGTGTGTTGTTGTACTATTCTGTCGTCGTACAATTGTCGCTCATGTTGTTTGTATTGCTGCTATTAAATTAATCCTTGTAAATTTCGTTTATCCGTACGTTGCCAATACTGTACGCCTCCAATACCAAGGATAAGTCGCGACCATTGGTTACATAAAGATTAGTGGGTTAAAAGTTATATTAAGCTAGATACAGCGAAACAATTTAAGTAAGTAAGGCAACACATATTTTAATATTGAAGGGGCATTAATAAATTGGTTTCATTAAGATTAAAAAAGAAAATAAAATTACGTAAGGAATATATATCATATCAATATATATATCTCAAAGGAAAAGTTATAAAAAAATGATTTAAAAAAGCTATAAATTTGAGAAGATATAAGTTTATTAAAGTTCACAAAATTAAAAGAAGTAATTTTTGAGAAAAAAAGGTAATCAAAATTTATTAAAGGGTTAACTCCAAAGTTTTAAAAAAATGGTATCATTAATAAAGTAATTCCCCTCGAAGTTAAGTGGAGTGAAGATTTAAAAAAAAAGGTTTGTAAAAAAAAGTATTCAAGAGACATTTAAAATTCATATATATATAGATATATTATTAAAGAAGCTAAAGAATTAAAGAGAAAAAGAAAGGTGTCATTTATCACAAATTATCAATGAAGCAAATTTAGTTTACTAAAGAAAGATGAAGTTTTTTTATGAAGGTTGTCTAATCGTATGTTACGATTTTTCTACATTAAAGGGGAGTATTCAAGGAAGAGAAGTTAAAGTCCTTATCAACTTAGACTATAATGAAAATTACATTAATATTGATTTTGCAAATCAATTATTAATTTCAGAGTCGAATATAATTGAAAAAAAAAACTATTTTTCAAATTAAAGAGTCACAAGTGACGGTTGATGAATATGAATATATATCTCAATTCTATGTTACAACTATGTACAGAGAAGAAATCAACATCATTATCGGGCTACCCTGGTTTAAAAATCTAGGTACCTTCATCTTAAACATGGAAAAAAAGTTTGTGACATTCCCCTATAAGGAGAAAATGATAACATTACAAGACACTACATTGGAGCTAGTAACACTAGAAGACTTTAACAATATCTCAAAATTAATACTTCGAGAAAATAAAAAAGTAATCCAAGGGACGCATAAAGAATTTGACGAAGTTATCACTGAAAAAAATGAAGAAATTTCCCTCTTAAAAGACCAAAATAAAAAATTACTCACCCAAATCAAGAAGGCTAAGGTTACGAAGCATCATGAAAAAAAAATAGAACAAGAAAATGAAGATCTCGAAAAAGAATCGAAGAAGAACCTTTCAAGAAAAGAAGAAGAAAATTCTTGTTTGAAGAACCTTAATTAGGAGCTACTTGAACAAATCAGAAAGTTGAAAGAAGACAAACTTGAAAATCCAGACATTAAAGATATCAAGAAATCAAGTAATAAAGAAAGTACCGCTCAAGAAGCTGCAAAATCAACTAAAAAAAAGACAACGTCAGATGTCGAAGTACAAATGATGGAAGCTCCAAATATACTTACTAATCAAAATTCAGCCATTAACAAGGCACCATCAACGCATGAAGAAAATCATATATCGAAGTTAAAAGAAGAAAATGCTACAAGTATGATAAGGGAAAATAATGTTATAAAACTCCTTATCGACATCCAAATCATAAGAGTAGATATCTAAACTAATCAGAATATCAATGTCATTCAAGATGATAACGACGAACTTATCATCCTAAAAATATTGATACCAATGCAATTAAGGCTCATGATATCAGTTCATCGTGGAAGTGCAACATTCCGCAAAAGATTGAATTAGGATGGTCAAATCCTTTTTCGATTCGATAATTTTGCTTAGCACTCAGATGTTCATATCGTCTCGTATCATCAACTACGACAGCTCCCAGAGCAATGAATGATGAGAAGACATTACAAGCCAAAGAAAAAGCCTTCAAGCCTTTTTCATCAATATGCTTTGAGGACAAAGCATTTTTAAGGGGAAGGCAATGTTATGAACATAATATAAATAGTAATCAATAATTAATGATTAATAATGAAGAGACACCTTCATGATGAAAGGTTACATCTCTTCATGAATGGACACCCTTGTGTGGGTATATAAGGCTCTCATTCTCATTGTACTCCATCATCATATATATTATTATACATTATTATTTAATATATTTACTATTTTTAATGGATTATTGCGTACTGTCTTATTTATATTGGATATTTACATAGTGAACTGGCTTGGTTCATCACAATTAACCTCCACGTGTAACCTTTGACAAGACCAGAATATTCCGGGAAGCAAGATAAACCCTAAAACGTTGGATAATAACACTAGGAGACAAGTTAGCTCAAGAGAATATTTAATATTGAGTTATTAGTCTCCAAAAAGAGAAGTCGGCCCAATCAAGTGAGACAGAGTAGTATAAATAGAGGGCGCTAGAGCTCATTTGTCACTCTCACTTTCACAACTACGTAAGGACTAGGGTGCACAAGTTTGGAGAGGGAGTGCAATTGCAACCGCTGCAACTAACATTCTTGGTTATGGTTTGGATTTTTTGCTTGGTTTCTGGTTATTCTTCCTTGGTGCGCTACCCTAAGAGAAAGGTGCGCTAGCCTTGGTTGGTTATTGGTCTACTACCAGAATTATTCTGTCTATCAAGGTTAAGGTGCTCGAGGGTGGCCTTTGTGCCTATGGTTGGGTGACAATATTGCTATATTGTCTATGGAAAAACAAGTACATCTCTTTATTTTTAACATGGTACAGTGGTGAAACTTAGACAAACTTTTAGCCTTTTAGATTTTTTTTGTAAGATGATTTCAATGCATTTACATTAACAACATAGATCTTTGGTGTGAAAGGTTAATTGACATATATTACTTTACAATTTTTCAAAACTTGAAAGAATTTTTTTGGCTTCAATTAACATCCAAGACATACTAGGATCTCTATTTCACTGCTTCAAACAATTAACAAAATGTCACTAATAAACAATTATAAATGTATCCTAGAATGTTAGGACCTCAAATGATCTAGTTTTGGTTTTGGTAGTTTATGACAAATGATATGGGAATAATAAACCATTGTTGCTAGCAAAACTTCCTATTAGTTTGTGGACATAGTTGCGAGCAAAAATGTGGAACTTATCCATTGCACTTGTATATGATATTAAATCTCTTGTACAATCTTCCCTAACCTTCCCTAGCTAACATAAGAGTGGTGTTTAATCATGTAAACACGTGAACAAGAAGTCTCATGTTAAAGCCCATTCCATGACAACTTGAGATCATTGTGCTTTGTAAGGCAAGCAGACCAGAATGGGTTTCAAACTGGCCAAGGATGCTTGTAAGAAGATCCACTTTAACTTGACTATTTGCATGTTCCACTAATTAGTTTAGGAATGCATAATTTGAAAGGATTAGACAATGCATATTTTGAAAGGATTTATGTTTGATATTGTGATTTAGCGTGGATCATTAAAGGTGTATATAACTTTAAAAAGTTATAGAGATGCTCTAAATGCATCCAAAGTATTCAATCTAACTATAGATTGAAGATATGCAAGGATCAATTAGTTTGGAAAAGAAATATATTCATGTTCAACAGAGTATGGAAGATATTCTTGATTTCTATTAGATGATAATCACATGAATAAATGGAAATGAATTTGGCTAATTCAAATTCAATTAGAGATGGATGATAAGGACGTTTCATACAATTTTATGTGTAAAGTTGAAATGTTGGAATATGAGAGGTTTTCACTAGAAATGAAAAATAAAAGAAGTGAAAGCAGAAGTTAAGGCTTTTGCAAAAAGTTACGAAACATTAAAGCATGGAAATAAGGGCATGATATAGAAGTAAAATATCTACACATGAATATATACATGAGATAAAAATATGATATTATGAGAGGAGTTTTAAGTGCACAATAAAGAAAGGCAACACATTGTAGGATATGAAATTCAAGATTGATGATATATGCAAAGACATGATTTGCAAGGAAGTACATAGTATGAAAAACTAACAATTTACAAGAAAAATCAAAATTTTATAATATTTAGAAATGATTAATCTATACAAATAAGGATTTACAATATTAAAGGAAAGATAGAGTAGTGGACAAATGATTTGATTAGATAGGTTAATTTATTTGACAGAGGTGAAAATTTTGAATCTAGTACTTTGTTTTAAAGGGAGTTTAGTTTGAAATGTTCAAAATATTATGAAAATGAGAACCTATTGATGTAAAGATGAAGAGTTTTGTTTAGGTTTGCAGATTGAAATTTTCTCCTTTATTAAAGACACTTTTGATTTTGTTAATTAAAATCAAAATATTCACCTTGAAGAACTCCAATTCAACTTTGATATTATCTCTTTATTTACCAAAATCCTAGTTAGAAACAACATTGATATCATCTTTGACCTTGTTATCCCCATTTTGTGGGATAACTAAGGAGATGATGTCTCGAGGGCCTCAAGTTGCAGATATGGAGTGCCGAGAGACCACATGACCAGAAGTGTCCACTTGCACATGCAAAATCCCGCTCTATCACCACATTCTCATCCATTGTCAGTGCATCCACCACACCAAATAGCTTCTGGAAGGCAGATGGGTCTTGCTCCATGCGATACAGGTCATGTATTGTGGCAGGTAATCACCTTAATATTTGAGGTATTTAAACATGTTGTATTTAAACTGTTTTTGATTGTAGAATGCCTGCTTGGACATTATGCTTTTGACCGTGTTTCACCTTGCTGAGTGTCATAGATTTCCTAGTAAGTGGCCAACCTTTGGGGAAGGTTTGTGACTGGGGGTCCCTTAAGGGGTTGTCGTACCATTCCCTACCATACTTACCACTTTCCTGTCATTACATTCTCATCATATTTCCCTCTTCTAGGCCCTTTGACTTTAGTTACCCAAGAAGGGCATGCACCTCATTTCATGGGAAGAAGGGGCTGAAGGCACAAGGTGATGGTCGCTGGAAAAAGATAAGAGTCTAAAATAAACCTTCTAGATGCTCTCCCAGTCAGGTCTTGAGAACGATGAACTGCTTCTCCTAAAAGAATTCAAGACCTGCACACTATCAAATAGAATAAATATCTCGTTTTAATATGAGACTAACAAAAGTGCGTTGCAACGATTTACATGGTCACCCCTATGGCACTTTGTGGACCTCTTTGTTCAAGTGACACTGTGTTACTGCCCCCCAAGCTAATCGATTCACTATTGGGAGTGCACACATGTTTGAATATTTAATTAATTGATAAATGACAATAAATGGGCTTGGAAAAATGATGTATAGAGGAAGAAGGTGCATCACACCCCCGACAAAGGCACCCATAAATGAGACAATACGAGCCCTTGTATGTCATGAAACTCATTGAACTATGAAGTCTAAACCCCTATCCACCTCATCATCCAATACATAAGGTTGAAAGACCATCCTTGGGAGCATCCCCTGCTTAAGGGTTTTGGTCTACCCAATAGGACTTTTATGACACCCCTCCCATACCCAAACTTGGTCAATTGTATAGGGTATTGGAGCATTTTTTTAATTTGATGAGTTAGTTTTTGATGCACATGTTTAGGTGCATTTCTTATTAGATGTGGTTTTCACTTGTTATGATATATTTGACTTGAGATCTTTGGAGGGCATACCCTTTCGTCTTGCAGGACCTTGCTTGGTAGCCGATTTTGGGAGAACAAGCCTAGCTTGGGTTTCCATGGGGCAAGAATCCCACAGGTTGGATGCCTAGGGACCACACACCGGATCACAAAGACATGCCTTTAGAGGCTTACATGGCATCATGGAGGATCTTACCCATCCCCTATTACCCAAACGACTTGCCTAGGAGAGGCAAAACGTCACTTTTTGAGGCTTGACGTAATGCTTGAGGGGGTTTGGTGGTGATGGAGTTATTTCACATTGACACTTGGCATGTTTTGACCGGAGGAGACATGGATTGACCCTAACACATGAAGAGGAGGCTCAAAGATCCCCAACGACCTCTCTCTTTTTCTCCAACGACTTAGAAAAGTGTCAAAACGTCCCCTAAAGGGGTGACATCATCTTATTTTTAGGGTTTCTTATGTGGTAAAGTGAAAATTAAATATTATTGTTTGGTTCAAGGGGTAAGATAAGGTTTTTTGACCCCTTATCTTATGTTTTACCCTTGCTAAGTGGAAAAACTATGTTTTAAGACTTTTGTATAAATAGAGATCATGTGAATCTCATTTGATATATAACTCTCCCATTGTGAGAAGTGCTTGGCTGAAATTTTCGCTATTCTTGGACATTATGGTGTTTCTCTCTTGTGCAATTGTTTGATGGTTCTATATTTTGGTGAATGGATGAGGGGGAGTGATGCACACCTCTTGGATACTTGTTCTCTTGATGCTTATGGTGAATTTGCTTGGTGAAACTAGGGTTTGATCTCTCTCTCTTGGAATTAGTAAGGAAAAATATGCATTGTTAGTTATTTCTTGCTCTTTCTTGGTTATGGTTGTTTGAAAACCTAGGAGGTGTATGTTTGATACACCCTCCATTAAGATTCATCCAATCTGCTAAAGTTTACAAGTTATTTTGTAAGGGTTGCTAGGAGCAATACGAGTGTGTATACCCTCTTATATTTACCCTAAGTTTGATTGGCATACCCTAGGAAATAAAAGGGATTACACCCCTAAGGTATTTGTTGATATAACTCTTTATTCTAAGACTCCATTTACCCAATTTTAAAGGCACTAATCTGAGTATTTTGCATTGGAGAAATAAAATAGTACATTGGGAAACATGAATTTTTGTCATTTCAACTTTATGCAATTTTGGTTTTGTTCCTTGTGCCTAGAGCACCTCTTAGCCATTAGGGTGTCCCCTCTAAAGGGGTATTTCTTTTCAATTTTATAAACTTTCATCTTCAGCCATTAGGGCTGTAGAAACCCTAACACTCTTTTACTTAAAGTTGCTTTTCAATCGTCAGAATTAGCTAGGAGTTTGCGACTTTTATCTACTTGGTCTAGCGCATCTTTTGGGTGGATTCTTTGTGAATTTTGGTGGTTGAGTTTACTGCTGTAAAAAAAAGTTTTCTACAACCATAAGGCTGCAAACTATTTCTGCAAACACCTTTTATTACAACCTTCTTTCATTGCTAAAGTCTAAAGCTATCTTACTTGAGTTGATCTAGTTGTTTCTAGTTTTTCTCTTGCTCTTTCAATTAGACTTTTAGCAACTTGATTTGAAACATTGATTATCATTTTTATTTCTGATATATATTTCTAATAACTGCTGCAATTAGGGACAACAAACTTAAGTTGCTTGTCCATCATATACTTGGTCTTGTATCTTTGTTTTCCTTGTGTTTCGAGCAGGTACAATCAACATTTGTAAGGTCTACTACTTCTTGGAAATCCTTGGCTACCGTAAAGACCTTCCTAAAGCCCTTCTCCACACATAGAAACTTGAACTATAGGGGGATTCATTTATACATCACACTTTTCATCTCATTCCCCCCCAGGGTCACCGAGATCCCCCCCTTGAGGTGACCACTTCACCTCTAAAGTAAAAAACACCTCCCTAAGGTGACAATGGGTAGGTGCTCTCTTAGTTGTCACCATTTTGGTGGTTGGGTCAGGATTTTCTCAACCTACGACTTGTGCGTTAACATTTTGGTGCCGTTGCCAGGGAGGATTTTGAATCCTCTTCTGAACCCTAATGACACTTTGACAAGCTATCCCAAAGTCTTTTCCCTAGCTTGCCTAACGACTCCACCTAAGGGATTTTCCCTTTTCACCTTTTGATGAGCTCTTCTTGAAGCTCATCTGATGACTCCACCTTCCCAGAACCCTTCCTTTTCTAAGCCTTTTCCCCCAAGGAGGTTCAAACCTTTTAAGGTCTACCGAAGAATGCCTCCCCTCAAGTCTCCCGTTGTCAAAACCCTCTTCCACGGTACCCTTCCCCTTGCTCCAATGGCTCACCCTTAGGAAAAATACCTCTATAAACCCCTTAACATGGCCACCATCCCGTGATACCCCAACACAATGCCAAAAGATTCAAACAAGTGGTTTCCAAAGTTCCCAAGAAATAATGTAGTGATTGCTGAAGATCACCTCTACACCATAGGTCGAGATATGGATAATGTAGACATTGAGCATGAGGATGTAGCCATGAAGTTATTGGCTTCATCATTGACTGAAGAAGCTCTTAGTTGGTTCAGAGGGATTCTGAATAACCACCTCACACCCTATGAAGATTTTTCCAAGCTATTTAAGAGCAGATGGTCAACGAAGAAGGACAGTGTGATGCTTGTAGCTTAGTTCAATCAGAGAAAAAAAAAGGAGAACAAGACAGTGAGTGAATTTGATATGAGATTTGACAGGTTGTACAACCAAATTCCGACAGATTTTTGTCCTACAGCCACATCAATCCATATCCTTTATATGAATGCTTTTGAAGGGAAATTTCGCTTTATTATGAAGGAAAAGAAGCCACTTATTTGGCACAGGCCAAAGAGTACAGTGTTGATTGAATAAAATATCCTTGACTCGAGGGTGGATCCTTTTCAGTACCCTCGTGTCAAGGGAGAGGCAAAGACTAAGGCTTCCAGTAGCAGTGATCCTGATCCGATTTCTCTCTTGAATCAGAAGATAGATAAGAGGAGTACTCAATTTTCCCAAGTACAGAACTAAATCATGGGTTGTTTGATTACTGTGGAAAGAAATCAATCTGCTCCCAGACCTCAATTTGCCAGACAACAAAGAGATGCCATAGGTTGGAAACCAAGGCCTCAACAAGAGGAAAAGGCCCCTGATACTTTGAATACAGTTGGGATGGTTGACACATAATCTTGGGGCCTTCCATGCCAAGAGCCTCATAGAGAAGATTAGTGTCCCTGACGAGATGGAGATTCTTCCGACAGTATGAATTTCATGGATATGATCTGCACTTTTCAAGAGGAACAAGCCACACAGGAACATGTCAACATGGGAAAGAGAGGGGAGACTCCGAGCCTTAAATAAGTTGACAGATGATGAAAAGGAGTTAAGAAAGAGGGAATATTTGACCTACACTAGAAGAAATAAATCTTCTCACCCTCCATCATAGTTTGCCACTCCTCCTCAAACTACAGAGAAGGTGGTACCAACACCTCCACCTCCAGTACATGAGTTGCTTCTTAAGCCAACTCCCATAGACGAGATTCAATTGAATATAGATGTTGCATCCATGTTTGGAAAGCTAAATATGACGGTCCCAGTGACATAGATGTGCAAGATACCTTATGTAAGGAGGGAAGTCTTAAAGTTATTACAAGTACCGACCGAGAAGGAAGACCCTCCTATCATTTTGAACACTATGTATCTCGATCGACAAAAGCACAAAAGTCCTCCCTTCTATCTTTCATTAGGCATGAATGGCCTCTGCTTGAAAAACTACATGCTTGATTTTGGGGCTTTTGCGAATGTCATGTCATTGAAGGTGATGGAATAAATTGGTTTGAAGACAACTCGGCCCTATGGAAATGTGTGTGGCATTGATTCTAAGAGGGTCAAGGTTTACGGGTTATGTGAGGACATTGAGGTATTTTTGATTTAGTTTTCACATATCATCCTCCTCATAAACATAGTAGTGATCGATGTTCTAGATGCTTGGGGGATTCTCTTATCGAGGAGTTGGTCTACTGCCCTTGGGGGTTTCCTTAGCATGGAACTTACCCATGCACACATCCCCATGGGAGATGGAACTTTCGAGGTATTATACAATTGAAAAAGAGCTGACAAACATGTGACCGATCCCAATGGTCCTGACTACACAAGTGAAGATGAGTTTGATGAAGTCCCAGACACCATTGAGTACAATCCACAAGACTTGCCCTTCATGCAGGAGGAATCCATAGATATGCTCCTCCCAAGGACATATGAATAAAAAGTTAAACTTGCAAAGTTCCAAGGGAAGGAGCTAGGGTCTATCCAAATTATGAATAAAGAATATGAAGAGCACAAAGAATCCATCAAAAGGATGGTCAACGTAGAGCCTCCTTCCTATCCATACATTGAGAATATACCTTACATTAATTTTAGTGAAGGAAGTCTTGGCTCATTTGGGACAAGAAGAAGGGCAAGCCCAAGTATGACCAGAGAGATGACTACTCATGTCTTGGCCCTTACATTGTCAAAGAGAAGTTCGATAAATAAACGTACTATTTGATAGCCTTGGATGGAAGAAATATGCCATTGCAAGTGGATGGATCTCTTCTCCGACCTTATGTTCAGGTCACATGACTTCTTCAGAGCCCAGGCCCTAGGTAAGTAGGTAGGTCATCTTGATTTCCTTTCATTTGCATCTTGATTGACCATATTATTTTAGATGCATTTCATATTTCATTTTGTTCTACTTGCATATTGGTTTCATGCTCAGTTTAGAAATTTTTGAAAAAATGCTAAAATTTTCTTTTCTAGATTAGTTTCCATTTGGATTTTGATGTATATGGATGAAGGGTGATAGAAACACCATATATTTTATGGTTTCTTGTTTCAGTGTCGGAATAGGTCTACTAGGAGATGACACGGTTCTCTTGCACTCTACGACGAGCACATGTCTCCAAGTAGGAGCTAGATGTTATCCCCATTTTGTGGGATAACTAAGGAGATGATGTCTTGAGGCCCTCAACTTGTATATATGGAGCGCCGAGAGATCACATGACCAGTAGTGTCCACTTGCACATAAGGAATCCCACTCTATCACCACATTCTGATCCATTTTCAGTGCATCACCACACCAACTAGCTTTTGGAAGGAAGATGGGTCTTGCTCCATGCGGTACAAGTCAGATATTGTGGCAGGTAATCACCCTAATATTTGAGGCATTTAAACAAGTTGTATTTAAATTTATTTTGATTATAGAATGCATTCTTGGACATTATGATTTTGACCCTGTTTCACCTTGGTGCGTGTCATAGATTTCCTAGTAAGTGGCCAACCTTTGGGGAAGGTTTGTGACTGGGGGTCCCTTAAGGGGTTGTTGTACCATTCCTGACCATACTTACCACTTTTCACTCATTACATTCCTATCATATTTATCTCTTCTAGGTGCTTTGAATTTAGTGACCCAAGAAGGGCATGCACCTCATTTCATGGGAAGAAGGGGCTGAAGGCCCAGGGGGATGGTCGTTGGAAAAAAATAAGAGCCTATAATAAACCTTCTAGATGCTCGTCCACTTAGGTCTTGAGAACGATGAACTGCTTCTCTTAAAAGAATTGAAGACCTGCACAATATCAAACACACAATAAATATCCCGCTTGAATATACGACTAACACAAGTGCTTTACAACACTTTACATGGTTACTCCTATGGCACTTTGTGGACCTCTTTGTTCAAGTGACACTATGTTACTACCCCCCAAGATAATCGATTCACTATTTGGAGTGCACACGTGTTTGGATCTTTAATTAATTGATAAATGACAATAAATGGGCTTGGAAAAAGGATGCATTGAGGAAGAAGGTGCAACACCCCCCCTACAAAGGCACCCATAAATGAGATAATACGAGCCCTTGTATGTCATGAAACTAATTGACCTATGAAGTCTAAACCCCTATCCACCTCATCATCCACTACATAACCTTGAAAGGCCATCATTGGGAGCATCCCCGGCTTGAGGGGTTTGGTCTAACCAATATGAATTTTATGACACCCCTCCCATACCCAAACTTGGTCAATTGTATAGGGTCTTGGAGCATTTGTTTAATTTGATGAGGTAGTTTTTGATAAACATGTTTAGGTGCCTTGCTTTCTAGATGTGGTTTACACTTGTCATGATATCTTTGATTTGAGATATTTGGAGGGCGTACCCTTTTGTCTTGCAGGACCTTGCTTGGTGGCCAGTTTTGGGAGAACAAGCCTAGCTTGGGTTTCCATGGGTCAAGAATCCCATAGGTTGGATTCCTAGGGCCCACACACCGGATCACATAGACATGCCTTTGGAGGCTTACATGACATCATGGAGGATCTTACCCAACCCCTATTACCCAAACGACTTGCCTAGGAGAGGAAAAACATCACTTTTTGAGGCTTGACGTCATGCTTGAGGGGGTTTGGTGGTGATGGAGTTATCACACATTGACACTTGGCATGTTTGAACTGGAGGAGACATGTATTGACCCTAGCACATGAAGAGGAGGCTCAAGGAGCACCAACGACCTCTTTCTTTTTCTCCAACGACTTGGAAAAGTGTTAAAACGTCCCCTAAAGGGGTGACACCATCTTATTTTTAGGGTTTCTTAAGCAGTAAAGTGAAAATTAAATTTTATTATTTGGTTCAAGGGGTAAGATAAGGGTTTTTGACCCCTTATCTTATGTTTTACCCTTGCTAAGTGGACAAACTATGATTTAAGACTTTTGTATAAATAAAGATCATGTGAATCTCATTTGATATATAACTCTCCCATTGTGAGAAGTACTTGGCTGAAATTTTCGCTATTCCTGGGCATTATGGTGTTTCTCTCTTGTGCAATTGTTTGATGGTGTTGTCTTGATGCTTATGGTGAATTTTCTTGGTGAAACTAGGGTTTGATCTCTCTCTCTTGGAATTAGTAAGGAAAAATATGCATTGTTAGTTATTTCTTGCTCTTTCTTGGTTGTTGTTTGAAACCCTAGGAGGAATATGTTGGATACACCCTCCATTAAGCTTCATCTAATTTTCTAAAGTTTACAAGTTATTTTGCAAGGGTTGCTAGGATGAATATGAGTGTGTATACCCTCTTAGATTTACTGGAAAGTTTGATTGGAATACCCTAGGAAGTAAATGGACTTACACCCCTAGGGTCTTTGTTGATCCAACTCTTTATTCTAAGACTCCATTTACCCAATTTTAAAGGTACTAATCTGAATATTTTGCATTGGAGAAATAAAATAGTGCATTGGGAAACGTGATTTTTCGTCATTTCAACTTTTTGCAATTTGGGTTTTGTTCCTTGTGCCTAGAGCACCTCTTAGACATCAATGCATCCCATCTAAAGGGGTATTGCTTTCTTCTTTTATAAACTTTCATCTTCAACCACTAGGGCTGCATAAACCCTAGCACTCTTTTACTTATAACTTTCTTTTCAACCGTCAGAATTAACTAAGAGTTTGCCACTTTTATCTACTTGGTCTAGCACAACTTTTGGGTGGATTCTTTGTGAGTTTTGGTGATTGAATTTACTGTTGTAACAACAAGTTTTATACAACCACAAGGCTGTAAAATATTTCTGCAAACACCTTTTATTACAATGTTCTTTCATTGCTAAATTCTAAGGCTATCTTACTTGAGTTGATCTAGTTGTTTCTAGTTTATCTCTTTGTCTTTCAACTAGAGTTTTAACAACTTGTTTTGCGGCATTCATTATCATTTTTATTTCTGATATATACTATTACTAACTACTACAATTAGGGACAACAAGCTTAACTGCCTTGTCCATCATATACTTGGGCTTGTATATTTGTTTTCCTTGTGTGTCGAGCATGTACAATCAACATTTGCAAGGTCTACTACTTATTGGTAACCCTCGACTACCATCAAGACCTTCCTCTAGACCTTCTCCACACATAGAAACTTGACCTATAGGGGGATTCATTCATACATCACACTTTCCATCTCATTCCCCACTAGGGTCATCGAGATTCCCCCCTTGAGGTGACCACTTGACCTCTAAAGTGACGGGAACACCTGCCTCAGGTGACAGTGGGTAGGTGCTCTCTTAGTTGTCGCCATTTTGGTGGTTGGGTCGGGCTTTTCCCAACCTACAACTTGTGCGATAACATACCTTATTGACCTAGACAATACCATTCTTATTAAACTATTCCTAGAATTAACATTCTTTAATTTAAGGGGAAAAATGTATTAGAAAACTCAAGACACCATGATGGGTTCTCCCTTTTCTTTAATCATAGACAATATATACATGGAACATATTTAAAAAACCTATACATGGAATTTTTTTAAGAAAAAGACCATTGATACTTATCCCTTAAAGCCAAAATGTTGTATTGATTTGTTGATGACACATGCAATTTAGCCCCACGCCCCTTTCGATCTTTGATGATTTTTTAAACCATATCAACAACATATCTAAGTTCATCCAATTTACTATGGAGATCCAAAATGAAAAGAGCCTCCCTTTCCCAAGATTCTCCTTTTACCAAAGAAATGGATGTCTCCCTATCGCATCAAGTCTATGAGAAGAAGACACACTAATAGATATCCCTGGTATTACCACCACTCAATCGAAAAAGGTGGTGTCCTTTAACATCTTAGTCAACAAATCTCTTTGTATGCTTGATAAAAACCCTTAAGCAATTATTCATTTTAAAGAAGCCCTTTGAAACAACGACCACTCATTTAACAACTTAGATAAGCAAAGCCTTCCACATAGCCAACCACCCAAATTTTGGTCCCTTCCCTTAAGTCCTATACTACTAGCATCCATGCCTACATTTTGATCCAATGTGTCATAGATGAAATTTCCAAAATGCACATAAAATGAACACCAAAACCATATTAAAATTGCACACCGCTCTTAAAAAACCGACAACAATACAAGAGATAAAAGAGACCAGTGTATGAAATTCCATGTTCTTGTGGAGTCTTATACATATGAAAAACATGTTGTTATGAAAATACTAGGCTCAAAGAATATATTGCCAACACAATACATAATTACATTGCAAACTCTGTCATCGTTGAACATTCTAATCACACCAAGGCTACATATGCCGTCATCAAATCAGAATTTTAAACTCGATCCTACTCCATTAGGTTCATCATTGAAGTGGTTGAAATTGAAAATAACCAAACAATAAGAAAATAAAATGGCTACAAGCATAGCCAATATTGACCTTTGATTATTAATCATCTTTAAAACCACAAAGAACAATAAAATGGCTACAATAGTAGACAATCTTGGCATTTAATTATTAATTATCATCGAAACCAAAAAAATCACTCACAAGTGCTTCCTTCAGTTCTCCTCTACCCTTCTTTCCCCTTTCTTAAGTATAATTCTTTTAGAGTCCTATCCTCCTCCCCTCATCATGGTCTCATTCAACTCCTCTATTTGCTTGGTAGTTTACTTTGATGCTTTTAATGCCATTTTCATATTTCTTTCTTTTACGTGGTTCCATTCTATTTAATTATTTTGGATTATTTCTCTTTTAACTCTTTTTCGTTTAAAGCCTTATTTAGGTTTAAATTCATTGTCTTCCCACATACATTACATTACTTTTTAGTTAATTGATTTTAATTTTGTTTATTTTCTATTATTTCATCACACACCATTACACTTTTAGTATAAACCCTATATATATACCTCCTCCTCCTTTAGAAACACTTCTATCTTTTTGCCTCTTTTTTATTGATGATAAGTGTAGTGTTCACTTGAAACATGTTAACACAAAAATTTGTTCGCGTAGTGATAAACCGAAAAACCCATGAATGATCCATTGGTATAATGTGGAACTAAATTAGAGTAGCTCTTGCTTTGTTTAAATGTATACTAGTTAGTGATGAATGCTTAGTATTGACTTAACTCATTTTGTGGGTGAATCATGGTGATTTAATGGTTTGGAAAGAAAAATGAAGATGATGATGGATAATTAATTACAAGAGAGATTAAATAGTTAAAGTATTTGTTATAGGAAAGGATGCAAAGTTTTATCTTAGTAATGCACAACTATTGATGGATAAAAAGGAAAAATATAAAGAGTTTTTCAAAATTTCTGAGCATCCTTCAATTGGTTTGAAGCAACTATGCTTTAAGTTCTTTATTATGCAGATGTAATGGAAGAAATTAAATTATAACAAAATAACAAAACCAACAAGTTCTTTATTATGTAGATGTAATGGAAAAAATTAAATGATAAAAAAATAACAAAACCAATAAGTTCTTTATTAGAATACCGACTTTGTCATTAAAATCAATCAAATTGTCATTTAAGATGAACAAGGCCAAGATGGAGAGAGGGCTATGCATTTTTTTAATTTTTAGTTGTAGCAAGCCATTGAAGTAGTAAAGTTCATACTAGAATAATGACTTTGTCATTAAAATCAATCAAATTGTAATTTAAGATGAACAAGGCCAAGCTGGAGAGAGGGCTATGTATTTTTTGAAGTTTTAGTTGTAACAAGCCATTGAAGTAGTAAAGTTTAATGTGTACAATATGACTTGAGGGGAAATTAGTTTAGATTATATAATGTTTAGCATTTATTTGGATGATTTGATGATGAATGAAGTGAGATAAAATTGGAATTTGGCCAATTTAGGTAGACTAATCTTTTGCATATATATATATATGTGTGTGTGTGTGTGTGTGTGTGTCCTTTTGCTTTTATTTTGATGATTTGAGGATGAAATAAGTAAGATCAGTAGGGTGTTACGGTGTTAGAGAACTTCTGTATACTAGATATTTTGCTCATATACCTAAGAACATGTTTGAAATGACTTGAAAAAACTAGTTTAGGACATTCACATGTGCATGCATGTATAAGTAGTTTATGGCTATACATATATAGTTGGATAAAAGTGCCTTTTATCTTGGAACATAGTTATCATCTTAATGAGAACTCTGCCGAGTTCAAAGTTGTATTTAGTGGCTATTTTTACCCTCGTTTTGAAAAGTAGTGCTACCAGTAGCACCCTTTTTTTTCGAGGTTAAAATTACCGCCTTTTGCAACCATGGTCTTAACAACATCATATTATTGTTGACAAAAACCTTAAAATCAACCTCCAAATTGAAAAGTTGCACTAACATCAACAATGTGCCAAAATATATCATCCATGAAATGTATCCACCATATGCCAACATGTGCATCTACCAATATGCCAACATGTGCATCTACCAACATGCCAAACAATGTGCATCTATCAATATGCTAAACAAATACCATCCA
>ML793770.1:265052-320440 GCA_009831015.1 Picea engelmannii
GATAATAAGCCTCTTCGAGGGGGTAACCTCCTTTTACCCCACTTAAATGTTCAAGTACAAGATGATTCAAAATGAAAATGTCTCCTTGGTATATATAGGAGACTAGGAGGTATAATTACAACTAATGGCCTAAAGCCGACATAGATGAAATAACATTACTAATATAATATGCCCCAATTAAGGGGTAATGAGCCAATGTTAGGGCTTAACAATGAAACTACACTACACTAGCATGATATGTAGACGGTATTTACAATGGATGCAAATTCCTAACTTACCTCTACTTACTTGTTGGTTGAATGCTAGGTGTAGTCAAATAACTAGTGAATCCATCCTAGAAATATTTCATAATACATGTCTCTATGCTTCATCATAAACCAAAACAATGACAAGTCAAGCACAAAAATAACATGAATTAGAACATGTATCACATAATTGGAAATCATAAATTCTAGCTCATGGAGGTGGGAGGGAGGGAAAAATTTATTCCAAGTCACACTTTTAGGAAAGTTCTCAATCCATCTCAGAAAGGGATCTTTAAAAATCAAAGGCTCAAAAAATTGACCCAAAGAGTCTGAAGGTTGGCTACCCTGAAACCTAACTAGTAGGAACCTAGAGGGTGATTGACAATTTCTTAAGGGAAGGTTGAAAGACTGAGATAATAAAATTCTTCTTAAGCTATTCAACCTACCCTTGAATTCTAAAAGAAGGCTTTTCCCTGGATAAAATTCAAGACAAGGGACATGTTTCCCAACTGCACCCTTAGTGACATAGCAAGATAAAGTAATCGAAGGGGGTTGGAGAACCTTGTCAGAAGTACCCTTCTTTGGGAAATAAATGTCCTCACCTCTATCAAGATATGAACACAACATTGGTTGATAATATTCTTCATAGAATAAATTCAAGTGCTCAAAGGAATACTCATCAAAATCTTGAAGGAATGACCGAAAATCATCAAGAGAAAATAGAACTAGGTCACCCTTGGAGATTTCTGTAACTATATCATTTCCTTGTTGCAAAATGTCAGAATCATTAGTAACCTCATATGATAGATGTAAAGGAAACATCTGGAAATGACCCTCAATGTCATAAATGGGATCCTCATTCGAACCAATCACATCCCACTTATGTCTTCCAACATGTATGAACTCATCAATATTATCAACCATGTCACTACTTTTGTCATAACATGAAGGATTTAAAGAATCCAATGGATCCTCTAATACCTCTTCACTTTACAAATCATAAAATAAGGCATCATCAAAATCTTGGAAAGGGAAATAACTTATTGTGTTCACTTCTTATTGTGCACGAGCATCAATGGTTTGGATGAATTCATCAAATGGAAGAGGGTCTAGTACATCATCCCCAAGACTTGTCTCTTTAATCATCTTTTTGCCTTCATCAGAAAATGAAGGGCCTAGCTCTTCCAAGGGTTCCTTTACTTCTTCACCTTCTGAATCATGGAACAAAGTGTCATAAAAAAACTGGAAAGGAAAATGACTCACCTAATTCTCTTCATATTGTGCAGGAGAGATAGGATCTTGGAGAGCTTCATTAGACGGAGGAGCAGATACTAATGCTTCATCATCATCATTCCCCCATATGCACCTATCCACTGGGAAAAGTCCTGTAGCAACAACAAGTACGCCCTCCACAGGATCATAAGTCATAGGGATCATAGAAATTTCAACCACATCCAATAATCAAATTACCCAAACATGTGCATCGAACCCCCCTTTACCCAGACAAATTCTCAAAGACGTTATGCAGTCTAACAAGTCAGGTTTGGAGAGGGTCTCAAGATGTCTTATTGGGATAATCCTCCTTAATTTTGGAGTGTTTCCCAGGTGAGAGCCAATATAGGTCATGTATGTTTGTGAAATGGTGTAGGGGAAGTGTTTGGGCAGAGGGTGCAATGATAACATAGAAATGTAGGTCTTGCCTGTGGGTGCCTCTGTAGAGGGAGACTTGCACCTTATCATTGACACCATTGTTTACTAGCCCATTCAATTCCTTCTATTATTAGTCTTATTTCTTTTTGGTCTTTTTCTTTTCAAGGGAAAAGCTGGGGGACACTGTCCTGGCGTGGTGACCAGAGGTGTCAGGGTTACCCACAAGAATTTAACGAAAATGAGAAAGTTGGCTCGTGATCAGACCCCCTTTCTCTTGGCTATGCCACCAAGAGCCACTACCCTGGTTTGGTGACCATATATATGGTAGTGTCATACCGCTACATGCCCATGAACCTATTAGGTCTACTCATGATGAGACCTCCCATCCACCAACTACTACTTTGAGTTTTGATTTATCTTATGGGTCCCCTTTTCTTACTGAGAATCCTTTTATTTATTTCTCGGGAATCCCTGGGTGAAGCATCTCAAAGGTTTCATTTTGGATTTTAACTCTTTCCAGCTACTTTTACCCCCTTCTTCCCATGAGGCAAGGTATAACCATTCCTAGTATGGAAAATCCCAATGCTTGAACAAAGGTAGGGGGGGAATGAGAGGAATAAAGATGGAAAGTGGTAAGTATGGAGGGAATGGACGATGACCTTTCATATACCCACGTAGTGGCAATGCATGCTAAAGGGAGATCAACTAACTAGGGCATCGTGTCACCCTTCCAGGTATGAACAAGTTAATGAGCATAATTTCCAAGAAAACGTTATGAAATGAAGGATCATTCAAATGAAACATATTCAAGTGCTTCAATAATAAGAGTGACACATACCATGATACCCAAACTCATTACCTCATGGAGAAAGACTTACTGCTACTTCAGGACTGGGTTGGTGGGATGGACATTGTTGCTGTTGATAGGTGGGATGCACTGAAGGAAATATGGGCCCTCTAGGGCCATGCTCAAGTCATTCGAATCTCTTCAATCCATGTCTAGGACCTGTGGGCCTCGAGACATGATATCCTTAGTTATCCCTAGGATAGGGGATAACATAACCCATGGAAGTACTTGGTGTTCCTTATGCCCCCTCCAGAGGAAAGATGAACACAATCTGTAGATTTTTTCCAAAATTCCTTTCGAGATTCATGTGAGAGACATGTAGTAAACTGTTATTTCTTCCAATATATATTTTACTATGACTAATATTCCTTATCTTGAAAGCCACTTATGGCTCCAAGACTGTAATCTTTTTCCAAGTTTGGCTATTAACCACATCCAATCTTCCTTCATGTAATTTTTTGACTTTAAATGGAATCCCATATATTTGTGTCCAACATCGAAATATGACTTCAAAAAGGGTAGTTTGGTAAGTATATATATTTGCTCCTCCTCTTCTAGATCGAGACAAGAAAAAGGGGATTTTCTGTCAATGATAATCATGCTTGTGGAACGACTTAATAATTCCAATATGCTTACTAAATTGTCCACTTCTCACTTGGATTAGTCACTAAAAATTAAGATATCATCAACAAATAGGAGGGGAGGGATGTGAAAAATGTGGGAGATATATATATCAATGAAGTTACCATTCCTATTTGCATCCCCTAGAGCCCTACTAAGTCCTTCCACTACTAAAATAAACATAAGAAGTGACAAAGGGAAACCTTGTTGAAGACATCTCTCAACATGGAAGAAAGGGGATGTTGCTCCATTTATCAACACTAAAAAATAGACCAATAATATACAACTCATGACCCAGTTTATAAAGGTAACTTCAAATCCCAGATGAGTTAATAAAGGACGAATATATATCCATTTGACACAGTCATAGGATTTAGAGAGGTTAATTTTGACTACAACCCCTTTGAGATTCTCGGTCTTTATGTTGTGGAGTCCTTCTTGAGTAAATCCAATTGCTTCATGACTTCGTCTTCCCTCGAGAAACCAAAATTGTTTATAGGAGATTGATTTCAAAAGAATCTCCTTAATTCAATAAGCACTCACTGTGGACTTTCCTTTGACAATGTGGCTTGTATGGCTGCTACATAATATTTCCTACTATTTTATGCTCTCAAAATACCACTCCTAGCTACCTTGCTCAACTATGGAACAAGTACAATGTTAAAGAATGGACCCCTTTCTCCTCCTAGCGGACCAATATTTTAGATATCTTGATAGTCGTTTAAGGTTAGGGTTTTGACTTCCTCAACCCTCCATTAGTGATCAGGTTTGGACTTTCTATAATCTTCTCAAAATACCACACGTGGCTAGCCCCATATGTGTGAGTAATGGGGGATGACATGGAATCCACCCGTACCATGGTGGTCAACAAGGTAGGTCAACTTGACATGAGAGACATAACCTTTGCATATAAGCTCAGATTGAGGTGATTTTTGGATCGTTGAAAAGGTCTTGGTGTTTAAATCAATGTTGAGGGAGTGAGCACAATTTTTAGACATCATAACCCCCAAAAAATGTTGTTTAATGCCTCAAAATGGATGCAAAAGGTTTCAAATCCCAATTTTCCAAACTGGGACCTGCCACTAAAATGGCCTTGCAAGCCAATTCCTCCAATTTTTCCACCCATAATGTAACAAGATAAATAAAAAATTATATAATGATCCAATTTGGATCATAAATCGAGACAAATATTTAGAGTACAATGATTAATCCTCTACTAATCATTCAATGGATCATAATTGTCTTCAACAACAATAATACAATAAATTTTCCCTTAAATTACCATATACAATCAACCTTTAATCCTTATAAGTGGATCACTCAATCCATTACATTCAAGTACAAATTGCATGTAAATTTTCAAATACTATTCTCTATAAAATAGTTGGAAAGAGACTTGTTCTAGCACTCTTCTTGTAGATATTCTTTTAATTGAAAATTCTTCCCTGTAGGGTTAATTCATATGAACAAAATTCAATTATGAATGCATAAAAGGATATTTCTTCTTCAAATCTAATTATTGATCAAGTGATATAAAAACATTCTATATCATCACTGGTAGTCATTGAGTTTGGAATAATGAGACAAGGTTATCGGGAAATTCAAAAGTATGTATCTACTCAATTACCTCTTCTTTTCAAACATCATATACATGGTAAGAGGTTACATCATAATAACAATATGAATGTAATATTTATTCATATCTATAAAAGTCAATTACTTTCTTTAGATAGGTAAATTGCAAGACCCAAAAAGGGGAAATTCCCAAGGTTTTCTCATTATGGGTTTCTTCTAGATCAAATGATTATTTCTATTCAATAAAAAAAAGGTCTTAATACACTTAACAATATTTTTAAACACTACCTAAACAAGCGTATATTACCTCCTCATTCATTGGGACAAAACCCAAAAAAATTCCCCCCTTAAAAGCCCCTAAATTAAAATTTTTGAGCTTGGAAAACATGCTACAAGATGTATACATTCCTTTAATGAAGGAAAGGTGAGTATGTATGCTACTATTGTTAAAGAAAGGTGTGTGTTCTTATATTTTACAAGAAAAAATTGGTAAAACTACCTGGAAAAAAATCCTATAGGTCCTAATTAAGGTTGAGGTCTTTAGTTAAGTTTGAAACCAACTAAAAAGCTATGTCCTAAACTCTATTCGATTGCTATAATTCTCCCATGCAAGAGTCAATTCACAATTTCTCTAAAATATAAAACCCCAAAGATAATTTCAAGTTACAGGCTCCCTACTTATAAATTGATTTTTCTATAATTACATACCTTCTTCTTGTTTTTTCCTAATGGTTGTAGAAGATCCTCCCTTTATGATTATTTAATTCCAACATTTCTCCAAATATTAGCTCCAATTCTCTCTTAATAAATATACAATTTTCTTACCACTTGACCACCCTACCGACACCCAAACCTGTACTCTTCTTCCCATGGACCCTCGAGCTACAACATGTTGTATAAGAAGAGTACAAAAAATAGAAATTCAGATTGTGTGGCTTGTCTAGAGCATATGAGCTGCCCACCTCCAAAGTACATACACAAATATTGATACCAAACTCAACACCAACTCACTAAGAAAAAATTAAGCATTGCAACATCCATTTAGCATTGGGTTGCAAAAAGGTGGGCTCTCAAGCCCAATCCTCCTTTCTTATATAGCCTTTGAGGCTCATGCCATTTATCTATTTCATGCAAAATTATAATTATTTTAATTACCAATTACATATTATTCACCCACCCATATGTTATTCCATGCATGAGTAATTATTTTATATAAAATGCAAAATATATATTATTCATCACATCTCAACCTCTTCTCCTATTTTTAATCTAAGATGTTCCCTAGATCCCTTTTCTTTTTCCTCATTGAGTGGATGCACATGCAATTGTTATTTTTTGTTTCATTAAAATTGTTTGTATTTCCATTTAACTCACTCTTTTCTATATTATTTCCATTTCCAGTTATAAAGTAAATTCTATTTCCCCTTTTACCAAGTCTGTGCATAAGTCTATAATATCAATCAAACTAGTCATGGAATTCATTCAATTTTTTTTATGATAAAATAAAATGCATATGCCAACGAATACTTTTCTCCCAAAGTATTCATTTATACAAGTATGCATAAATCAATACCAAGGGTTCCATGCCCCCACATACCCTTCAAGTACTACCTACCACTATGTACCAAGGGTGATATGTTCACACATGCCCTTCAAGTATCATTTTTCAATGGTGGGGGACAATGTTATGGTTGGGAATTAACTTACCCAACTCATTCACCACTAGTGAGAGACTAATTGTCATTAAGGAATAAGGATTGACACCTTATTGCATGCCTCTTAGTTAATCCTTGTGAGTGACCAAATCTGTGACCTACCCTCATGTCAATGTCTAATATCTAGGAAAAAACATAAAACATTTGTTTTTCAACCTATTACAAAGAAGGGATTTCAAATTCTCCATGTAGCATTTTAGTAGTCACTGACTATTTGTATTTTTGATCATGTTGTATTAGGTTGGTTAAGGTATTTTGGTCTGTTTGTAAAGGAATATGAATGGTTCTAGGTACTTTTGGTTTTTGTCAAGATTTCCTATGAGGAAGAAGCCTCCTCTTTTGATGATAGGCAAGAGGATTGTTAATGCCTTTTTTATCAGTCCATTTCTAGACAATAACATGTATATTCAATCAATGAATATAACGATTTTTTCTTTGGAAACAAACTAGTTACAAGAAAGGGAGTGATAACAACAAGACTAAGAAACTTAGACCTCCTCTCTCGATGGTACTCTCGTCACATCTCATCATACAACCCTTTGACCATGTATAAGCTTATTTAGCAAATGTTTCCCTATTTTTGCATACACCTAGAGACAAAAAAATCAAATAACGTTGTCTAATAGTCATGAATAAACAATAAGAAATGTAATATACATGTCAATCATACATAACCCAACCCCATCCCGAGTCTACATATTTTGACTCAATCTAGAGTCCATATGCACCTTTGGTTATTACCGTCACATTTGAAAACCATCAATAGAATCATATAACATATTTTATTTCATCATGTCACCATGTGCTTATTTTCAATATTTCATAGCATCACAAGAATACCAAAGCATAAACCATACAAAATATATGTACATATCAAGAAATAATCACATCAAATTATATCAAAGGTATAGATCTCATCATCCATAAATGTATTTGTCAACCAACAAGATCATTCTTGCAACCATAATGCCCTCAAGTAACAAAATCATATCAGTGAAAGAAATTCAAAGAAAAATAGGGCAATACAATTAGTGAGCTACATGAGTTGCACACGACTATGGAGACTTCCTAAACTTCTCTATGTTATTGATTTGTAATTAAAATATTTGGCAACAAAAATAATGTTGGTCTCACAACAACTAATTTAATATTAGCTCAATTAGGGCATCAAGCAGTGAAAGTACTATGCATTCATATAATATTATATAGTATTTATTGGATTGCAAATGCAACCCTTTTATTTTCTATTCATGTTCAAGTAAAACTATGTATAGATAGATACTCTCTTTCGCACGTGGATCTCCCACTAATTTCTTTATAAGCCAAGTAATATCTATATAATTCATTACAATACCTACAACAATCCTTGTTACAAATTGGATTGTTATTTATCATTCATCTTCTTACATCTCTTCATCTTTTATGATTCATTTGACTTTCATCCATTTTTTTAGCAAACCCAGAATAAATCCCTATGACAACTTCACTTGCACTTCCTGTTGTGATCTCTCAACAACCAAAAATGCTCATTTTTTAATCGAATTGTGGTTATATTGAAATTAGATTCCATTTGCAACACTTGTTACTCACCCAAAAAATGTATCTATAGAGATCCCAAAATCTCATTTCAAGATAATTCATTCGGTACAATTCTCCTATCATTTATGTTGTAGTGATTATTGACTTTCTACTCTATAACGAGTCCAAATTGCATTGGAGGGAAGAAGACATTCTCTTAGGTAAACATTTTTATTATATGCCTTTTTTCATGTTGATAATTATTCAGTTACCTTTGCAAACTATTGTAAGACTTTTATTTTTATATCTATCGAGAGATATAACATGTCTGCCTAAACGACATTTTGTACATGCATGAGATATAACTTTGTTTAATATGATGGTAGCTTATGGACTTGATGTTTCTATGGAATTTGATCTGATATTAATTAGTAGAATACATGCTGCCACATAATGATTTAAAATGTGATATCATTGTCTTCCATTGCATTCCTTTGTTGATGTTAAACCTTATATTTACCAAGACCAAGACTAAGACCAAGACTAGGTTTTCATGTTTGAGGAAATAGTTTCATATTATATGATAGAATTACCTAATTTTCTATGCATGCCCAATCATCATCGTCTCCATCCTTTGACCAAAATGGGAAACATGATTGTTATAACAATATTTGCCTCACCTTATGAAAACTTGCACATAAGGCCTTGTTCCATTTCCTATGCAGACTTGAAGTCCATTTTTGCAAATCCTAGAGATAAAAACATTATTTTTCCACATATACGCGCCCTAATAGCTATACAACGTGTGTATACGTAGGTTGCACCACTACAACCCGTGTACATTGGGATTTGTGCCCAAAATATAAAAAATAGTGTCGGGTTTTCATGTCACATCACGAGATCCATGATCCTTGGCCTTCCATATACTAGAAACGTTCCGAATTGACCCTTTAGTTCCACTTGAAGGCTATAAATGGGCCAAATCCGAGCTATGGAAAAGAGGAGAAGAATTCAACTTTGAGAGACAAGTTACTCTGGAAAAATTATTCACTTCATATTGAGTCTTCATCCCTTTGTCCTTTTAAGTATAAACAAATTGTTCAACCCCCAAGCTCTTCCCTACTTGATTGAGAACCTCATTGTCTCTCTTATATGAGCTTTCCTTTGGTGGAGGATTGAAGTGGTGGAGGCCCAACTAGAAGGGACTTAGTTTCTTGGTTCCAAACCATGCCAACACAAAAGTTTGTAATTCATTCACTTCTGTTGATTACATTTTAATAGAAATACTCTTTTCTTGTCCAATTAATGTCTTGCAAATAAATGAATTTTTATTACATGGGCATATTTGTTATGAATATTGATGGATTATGCTATTGAATGTGATAACATTATATATTATCACCATATGCTTGCGTTTCTTGGTTTTTGAGGACAAGTTGCAGGTATATTTCTTTGAGTCAAGTGCTCAATGATGGACTTTATCAAACGCCTGGAAGAGGTAGGCCTTTTATCTTGTCTTGGTAGAATATTTGTTTATATAGCATACCTGAGATTAGAGTTGATTTCTACAGTCATTTCCATTTTTTGTGGTTTACCCCTAGCCATAGAGAGATTTTCCTCGTAACATAATTGGTGACCATACTGGGGATATAATCTTCTTTTTTAGGGTTTGGAGTGTTCTTCTCCTTTGATTGCTCTCGTTTATATTGAGTTTCTTGTCGTCTTATTGCTTGACAACCTCTGTTCATTCTCGGTCTAAGTTTCTTAGCTTTCCCCTTAGCCTATATGTGTTTTAACACATATACGCAGGTTTTTACCTGACAGTCGCGTACATACGTGAGTTGTATTCTTGCAAGGAGCGTATATACACACTTTTCTCCTAAATAGTCGCGTACATAACCCTTTGTTGCTTGGTTGCTGGGTTTGATAATTGTTGGGTGGGTTTTGATGATTGTTGAGTCTTCTTAGGTCTCTGTTATGACTGTTAAGTGTCTGTGGAATGACAAGAAACCTTTCTTTGGTTGGATTTTTGGGCGGTGCCTTTCTCATCATCTTTTTCATTTGATTGTCCTTGCATATTGGGCTAGGTGTTTGCTCCTTGATATCCAACTTGGTTTGTCTTTGTTTACATACAATAGAGTCTTTATATCAAGCTGTTGTTTAGTCCTTGCATTTCCATTCCTTTATATTGAAAATACAAAAATATTAGGCATTTTGCATTGATGGCATTTGATTTTTAGGTCTTTATCATTGATCTTAGTACATGTAAAGAAATATTGCATCTTCTTTAGAATTCCAGAACTGAATTGAAAATTGCATTTTGAAAAGCATATCATTTATTGGGAATTGAAGTTAGGACTTTGCATTGTATTCATATTTATTTATTTTACTTGTTGAGTGATAACATCATTAGTTTCACGATCACACCTTTTTGAGTAAGCAAGGCCACTAAAATTAACGCTATAATTTAAAATTGATTATTTTTCTAGGGTGCACAAACTAGCTTAGGATTTAGATCCTTGGAATAGGATTTTGTAAGTAAACTTCTCCAAGGCTATTAAATCAACATATTTGTCTGACTAAGGGAGTGGAGAAATCCATTGTATAATTGGTAATATCAGGAGGCTCTGCTTACACAAGAGTTAAGCACGAGGTCGCCTGAGGTTGGTTGAAGGGATATCCATTTGATACCTTCTTAGCGTCAGATATATTTCTGGGGATCTTGTTAGTACCTTTACCTCAGTGAGAGGCAGTGCTTTCGAGGTTTCGGGCTTTGTTACCCTACCCATATGGTGGACCTGACTTACGAATTTTCGCCTATGCATCGGTTATACTGTGGTTGCTTGACTTAGATACCACATATGTTACTTGTAGGGGTTATTATGTTGGTACCTTGGGTCAGATTAGGGTGATACAACACACAACCTTTATGGAGGATTACCTCTGAGGGGAAGTGACTGACTGGTTGTTAAGCCCATGAGGGCCCTTATAATCGATTCTATTACCTCTAATATTTAGCAGAGGAGTCTCAGGCCCCTATTAGGTGAGGCATACCTACTTTAGAGAGGGAGGCCCCTTTCAACCACTTTATCATGTTTTTGTGCATATTGGCCTTTTGTTTATTTTACTTTGGTGTGCTCTCTAATTCTTAGTTGACCTTAGGATTTTATACTACGCATTGAGTTTTCATTATCATGGATAGTGGAGTTCCTTTGGCTCCCTCATTTACCGCTACCTCCCCCATGACATTTGCTCATTTCACGAGGATGAATCCATCCGCGTTTCATAATGGTATGCAAAATTATGATACTCGATCAATGCCTTGGGTCTCTAATCATTTTCCTCTTGATACGCAAAACATGCCTTCACCCTTTCCATCCTCTCCCTTGCTTGCTTATATGAATCCTAGTTTTGGATCTGGGAACATGATGGCTCCACTGTCTACATCTTCATTTGATAGGAGTCATGTACCTCAACCAAATCTCACAGTGGGAGGTTGGAATCTCCCTACTTGCGGATCTAGTCCAAGATTCTTCCTTCCAGGAGCTAGTGCTCAAATGGGTGGTTATTCTACTTATTACACTCCATCCATGTATCCTTCATCTGTGATGTCGGTTCCTATGAACACTCTTCCCATGGAGGGTCTCCATTTGTCCTCTGGTGTTTCATACGAAGGAAATCAGTTTTATGGTATGGGCTACCCTCTTCATGGAACTCCTTCATATGGGGGAAACATATATCCTCACTTGACTAATCCTTATCACACTTTTGTCTCTTTGTAGATGTCTACTTCGATGATGATGCCTGTAAAAAACTCTATGGATCATTTAGATGGATGATACTACCTTTCTAGGCAGGGACAAGGGGTGAACCAAGATCCTTCCTAGCCTGCAATTTCTCAAAACCAGTCTTTCCTGGGCCCTTGGTCTCAAATGCCACAACCAATCACTGCCACCAGTCCAGTCACTGCAATTCATACTGGAATTCTATCACCAACCTATGCTAGTCATGTTGGGGATTGGTCGACAACCTCTACAAGCCATGTTGAAGAACAACAATTAGTCGCTGTAAGTCACGTTGGGGGAATCACTCTAGTTGCCACGAGTCATTCTGACATCACATCTCTAACCTATGTGCATCATGTGGGGCATGAACCACCAACCTCTTCTAGTCATGCTGAGAGCATGTCACCAACCATTGTGAGTGATGTTGGGGGAATTCATACGATTGAGAAGACTAGACATGTAAGACGTAAGCCCAAGTTCCTTTGTAGGCTCTATAAAGGAGATCACCTTACTCGCTTGTTCCCTTCTACTGTCGTGGTACAAGAAGTGTGGTCCTTTCCCAGGGGCCCTACGGGTATTGAGTCGTATTTGGTTTCCCAACACTCCATTTCTCCTTTGATTGACACGACAGCCATGCCGATGGAATCATCACCCGACACCACTCCTATTTTTTAGGGTGATACACCTCTTGGCCTTGTTTTCTCACATCCTATTCAACCGAGGGTTGAAGAAGTGGTTGTACCAATGCAATCTCCAGTCAATCCAACTCTTCTTTTGAAGGGTGATGCATCCTTCAACCATGTCATTAAAATTTCTAGTCATGTACCTTCTGAACCAGAGAGAGTTTTACTCTCCCCGAGTACTCTCCCTCCAAGTCTTGGAAAGGTTCCCTTTGACTGGGATGGTCTTATGGGGTATCAAATTCCTTCTTCTACACCCTTCAATATAAGGGGCATTCTTTGATATATCCTGGAGAAGGTAACCTCTGCTAGCAATTTATCCTCCTCGACTTGGAGAGCTTTGGGTTTTCTCAAGCTTACATCAGTTATTCGTAAGTTGTTAACTTTCCACATAAATCCTACACGGGAGCCTTGGCCTCCCCCATGACATGCCACCTAGAAACCCCCCAACGAGTATGATTTAAGCTCTTTTTCGACTCGTCTAAAAAGCAAAAATATTTCCGAGTGAATTTGTCTCTTTCACACTCGTTAATTGGATTTGAAAGGTCATGAGTCTGATTTAATCTCTTTTCTGACTTGTTTCAAAAAGCAAAAATATTGTCGAGTGAACTTGTCTCTTTCACACTCGTAAATTGGATTTGAAAGGATGTATATTTGGTGCAAGTTTATCCCTTTTTCAAACCAAGTAGACTAAGATTATGAAAAAGGACATTTTTTTGGCGTTAAGTTTTAATTGCATCTCATTCCCTTGCTTGCAGTATTGAGCCTATTGTCGGTTCTTTCTTTTGCGTTATAAGCTGTTCACCTCAACAATTTTCATCCTCAAACCAAGAAGAGCCTTGTTTATATCCTTTGCAACTTGAAACCCTATACCCAGGAGGAAACATTCCCCCGAGTGTCCATCTCCCACATGCACCTCCTTGTATTGAGCATATATATGTTCCGCTGTTGGAACTAATTTTTCTTACTTGCGGCACTCGTTTCCTCCTATGTATCATAGCATTTATTTGACTATGAAAAAACAAAAAAAGATAGGCGGGAAGGGAATATTATCTTATATTGGTAGCAGTCGTATCTCCTTTGAACATAACACAAAATTTGTGAGTCCACGTATCATCAAAATTTTGGGTTGAGCATGACCTTAGGAAGATGATCTCATTACAAAGAGTTTACTCCCCTGACTGGTTACTCTTCCAGTCCCTATGGATATTTTGATTGATGCCTCCTGCATCTCAAAGTTTCATCATTGAGTCCGTGCTGCCAGATTCTTCCATATGTCTCATGCTCTTGTTCAAAGGATATCTATCAACCTGTATCAACCATACCCTCAGTGTGTCTCAGAATCACATGAAGCTGTAAGTCCTGTTGCACACACTGGTCCTACTTTCCTCATTGGTAGGTAACCTTGAACCCAACATTCAACATTTCATCATTGGTTGATGACTGGGTGGTTTCCCTTATCTTCGACGACAATAAATCTATTCACACATTGGGATTCATGAAGTGTCTTGGATGCCATTAGCCTTATTGGTGGTTTCCTCACATTTGTCAGCAGTTTTCCTTATTGGTTGCTATTAAGAGGGTATTTTTCATGTACCACTTGCATCTGGCACACGCAAAAGATGCACAAGGTCATTGGTTTGTGAACTTGTTATTTGTCCGATTTCCTCCAAATCATCAAGCTCTTGCTTTGTACCTCGTGCTGAATGATGAGAGATGCCTTAATGTTCTCCTTTCAGTGGGTCTCCTTCCATTGACTTCAACTCATCTACTCTGGAGATGAGACCTAGATTCCTATGAGTACTTCGAGGCTTGTAGTCATTAGTGGCAGGTTCTCCCGCCATCGACAGTTAGGAATATATCAATGTCTCCTAATCGATGGATTCTTCAAGTGTTCGACCTCGACACCTATATTCACACTTGTAAGAATGTACTTGGTGCCTTGATACCTACTTTCATTATCGGTAGGTTGTCTCATGTTTGTTAATGATATTCCTTAATGCTCGGTAATCAAACGATGTCTCATTGTGTTTGAAATCAAGTCCTTTATTCACACGATGTAGAGTTTCACCTTTGGTGGATCGTGTAGAATAATTGAAGACATCAGTTCATATTCACATCTTTCCTGAACTGTTGCTACCTTTCATTGGACCAATACCTATGTGAATTCAATGATCATGGGAGATCAGATTGTACTCCATTGTATACAAATATCTTCAGATTGATTTTGAGACCGATTTTACTGGGCCTTGTTCATGACTATGATAGCCTCTTGCATGTAGCCACCTTTGTATTTCCTATCCATGGCCATGGACAGTTGTTTGGTATATTTTCACATGGATCTACAATGTAATTCAAATTGGAAGCCATGTGTGCAAAGTCAGTACAGAATGTAATATTCTCATGAGCAACTAGTTCGTCGAACTGGGTCTTCATGGTATTATAATATATTTCGGCCATCACAGATACTCCTTTGACCTCACATATTAGGGGCCATCTGTTATATAAATATTTTCCTCACCTTATGCAAACTTGCACATAAGGCCTTGTTCCATTTCCCTATGAAAAATTTAAGTTCATTTTTTCAAATCCCAGAGCTAAAAACATTATTTTTCCACATATATGTGCCCTAACAACTATACAACATGCGTATACGTAGGTTGCACCACTACAACCCGTGTACATCGGGATTTGTGCCCAAAATTAAAAAATAGTATCGGGTTTCCATGTCACGTCATGAGATCCATGATCCTTGGCCATCCATATACTAGAAATGTTCTGACTTGTCCCTTCAGTTCCACTTGAAGGATATAAATGGGCCAAATTCGAGCTATGGAAAAGAGGAGAAGAATTCAAATTTGAGAGAAAAGTTACTCTGGAGAAATTATTCACTTCATATTGAGTCTGCATCCTTTTGTCCTTTTAAGTTTGAACAGATTGTTCTTCCCCCAAGCTCTTCCCTACTTGATTGAGAATCTCATTGTCTCTCTTATATGAGCTTGCCTTTGGTGGTGGATTGAAGTGGTGGAGGCCCAGCTAGAAGGGACTTAGTTTCTCGGTTCTGAACCATGTCGACACAAAAGTTTGTAATTCATTCACTTATGTTGATTACATTTTAATAGAATTACTCTTTTCTTGTCCAATTAATGTATTGCAAATATATTAAGTGTTATTCCATGGGCGTATTTGTTATGAATATTGATGGATTATGCTATTGAATGTGATAACATTATATATTATCACCATATGCTTGCGTTTCTTGGTTGTTGAGGACAAGTTGCAGGTATATTGCTTTGAGTCGAGTGCTCAATGATTGACTTCATTGAACGTCTGGACGAGGTAGGCCTTTTATCTTGTCTTGGTAGCATATTTGTTTGTATAGAATACCTGAGATTAGAGTTTATTTTTGCAGTCATTTTCGTCTGTTGTGGTTTACCCCTAGCCATAGAGAGATTTTCCTCATAACAATGATCAGTGAGGACCTTTAGGTCACATCATAAACATAAGAAGCTATTGATAGATTATATGTAGCTAATGATATTATAAAAACCTTTAGCATTTAAATTTTACAAATTTGTGGTATTAATTTTATAAAACTCCACCAATCTTAACAACCTTATCATAACTAGAAAATACCAAAATGTCACGAGTAGAATGTCATTGCACCATCTTAGACATCTTGTGTATGGACTTGCAATACTAAAACACACTCAAACCCATTCCCTAGTTGCACTTTGTACATCTAGATAGATTTATCATGACCACATGTGGGAAGTAACATACCAAACATAATCCAAGACAAATGTTTGACTTCATTCTCATGAAAATGAATAGTATAAGAGTCATGTATTTACCTACCACTCTCTGCATAAACCAATATTTATTTCTCCAAAGCCACAAGTTGGAGCTTTGAACTTCATTAGCTAATGGATTTCAATGTTTGTGTCTTGCTTGCATACTTAATGACCTTCTATATTATGTCCTCTAAATGTTCCTTGATGTTGACATTGCTTGATTGGGCCTAATGGTTAAGAACATGTGTTTCCTCCTAGAGGTCACATGTTTGAATTCAAAGGGGGCTATGGTATGTGCACCTCTATACACTATGTAGTCAAATTGTTTCATGAAGAGGGTCTTATGTCCCATGAACAAGGGGGTCTTGAACACCAATTTGGCATCTGGGTAGGTTGTGACTGTAAAATTATATTTTTATTGTTTATTATTAAAATCTATTTACTATATACTTTAGTAGTGTAGGTTGGTTACTCTTTAAGTTGTATTTCTTTTACATGTGACATGATCAATTTTTTTCCTCTACCTTTTACAGTAGTTGCACCTATTCCAGCACATCAATCCTTCATAGTTCCTTCACAATCACAATAGTGGTTCACATAAGGTGTCAGTGCATCAAACCAACCATCAGGTTGAGGATCATCTATACAAGGAACACCTCCATATTGATATGAATATTAGTGTGTATTCCTTAGGAAAATATGAATTCATTGGGTATCAAAGGACCTCTCTTGCATGGGATAATTTTGTTTTGCAAATTTATATTCATGTGAATTAGTTGGTAGTGTCCTTCTTTGAGGAGGATTACACAACAATTTTCTTCAAGATTCTAAGGTTCTTTCATTTCATGCTTGATAATTTTGGTTATAATGTATATTCTTTCAAATTTCAAATGGTTGAGCCCATGCCTTCATTTTTCATTTTGGTATACTATTTTTAATCTTCTTATTCTTGATTTCATGGGGATTTTGGTGATTTACTGAAACAAATATTATGTTGTTTGGGATGCCAATCCACACAACCTAGTTTCCTAAATATTATTAGCAACATCAATCATGATTGTGATCTTGGAAATGACAATAGTATGGACAGTAAATTAACAATTTGAAATTGACTAGCAATGGAAAGCAATCCTTTAAGGGTTGTCACTAAAAAAATTGAAAATCAAATCAAAATGTTGACAATCCTTTAAGGACAATCACTTAATTTTTTTTTATTGAAAATGATGTTGGTCCTTAAAGAACCATCACTATTCATGCATTAAAAGACAACAATTAATGACTCAATAAACTATTAAGTATACTATATACCATGGTTAGTAGTATCTCTGTTGGAATACTCACCAATACTGAGAGGGAGGTGAATCAATATTAAGAATTTTTTACCATTTTTAACCTTAAGCATATCAAGTAAACATTAACAATTAATAATTCCATTCATCATCACAAAAAACCATACACAGAACACAATGAGTTTTACATGGAAACCCAACAAGAGAAAACCATAGAATTTTTTTCTTATATCATGTAAAGATTAGATTCATAGGAAGAACTAAATTCCAATATTCTCCAGCACCAACTGGAAGGAGGAACCAACCTCTTGATTTACAAGAACCAATCTGAAGGAAGCTCCAACTCCCTGATTTACTATCACCGACTGGAAGGAGGCACCAACCCCATGGTTTTACTAGCTCCAAATGGAAGGAAGCACCCACTCCCTAAAGCACATGAACCAACCCTCTAGTTTTACCATCTTCAACTAGAAGGAAGCACCCACTCCCTAAAGCACATGCACCAACCCTTTGAATGAAGACACCAATCTTCTCAACTGAGCACCAAATCAATAAGATATCACCAATCCAAGATATTCATACACATAGTACTTCTGACTTCACCTGCATGCTTCATTCCATAGATAATCCTTCAAACCCTAGCAAGCCTCATAACATCATTCCTAGAATGTAATCACTGATAGAAACATCCACTAACGACAACATCCATTCACAATAATTTCTATTAATGGTAACATCCACTCACGACAATATCACAACCTCATAGCAGAGAATACAATAACATCATTGTTGAGAACTGAAATTGACATCCCCATTACCCTATTATACTCTTCATCTATACCTTTTTGGCTTACCTAAAGCTTGGGTGAATGACAAGAATGCTACCATTAGCCAGTAATAAGGTCATAAGGTAAAGTATGGTTAATTCATGCATTTTGTGGTTTATTGAAGTTAAGGAATTAAATATTTCATGTACTAATGCTTTAATTTACCATGTATAATCTTTAACCTCTAGATATCCAACCTTCCTATACCAGCTTAGCTATCTGGTACTTGTGCACCAAGACTGCCACTGTCTGAATCCGGTACCAAACGCATCCGGTACTAAAATCTCATCTGTTGCGATCCGGTACCAATGGTCATGGACCGTCATGATTTGGTACCACCATTTGCGCACTGTTGTGATCCGGTATCAATGACCATGGACTGTCGTGATCCGGTACCACCATTTGCGCACTGTTGTGATCTGGTACCATCTACCTGTCACGATCCAGTACCAATATAGAGAACCAAATGTACCAAGTTTAGCTCTAGATTTCCCAAGACAATTGGTGGATGTTTATTTTCTTTAGCAAGGCTATGTTAGAATAGTTTGTTGCTTGCCTCATCCTCACGCACTTCGTGTCATGAGGATGAAGCTAAAATATGTAACCAAATAATTAAATTTAAACATTTGACTGATTTGCAAATAATTTCACCTCCTTGTGTTTCACGACTAAGACTATTAAATAGCCGTGKCAAGGATGGTGGAAGTGTAGGAGAGTTAGCATATTACCAGCATGTGAAACAACRTATGATATTGCAGGACATATTYTGAGTGAAGACTAATAGAAGAATGCCATTTATCTCCATGTCTTGATTGTCTATGATTGAATATGAGTTGAGTTGTTAACAAAAGTTTGATGTTATGTTTTGAGATTTGAGTGAGAGTAATGTGTGGGTTGAAGACAAGCTTACTGTAAGACTTCAGTAGCTGACCTGTTGAAGCGGCAAGGCCCCACCACCCAACAAAGGTTAGCATCTTCGTACATTAGCATTATCATTTGTTTTCAGTAGTGTAAACATTAAATCAACTGAAGCTTTAACTCTGTTAGATGATAGCAGTACAACTTAGACTAGGATTTCCATTATATAAATGTTTAGATATCTTTGCTTGCTCTGTTTTTGCATATGCTCTGTTTTTATGACTTTGGTTTTTAGACATGAATGTTGGCAGCAGTGGTCAGACATATTTGAAGGAGAACTAGTGAAGTCCACAACAACACATTGTGAACCACATCATACTCAGTATATTGACTATTGAACTACCCATGCTATGTCTTGATGATTGATGTGTGATTTACCTTTCAGAAGTGTGGATTGCATAGTTAGTTTTCTGGGTCAAATAGCAGAGTTGATCTGTCAAACCAACTCCATCTCATACTTGCATGTGCCATAATGGAGTGGATAGCCTCTCTATGAAAGACAACCAAAGTACATTGCAATTTTCTATTTTGATTTGTTTCCAACATGCATAATCTAGTTTAATTCTATACTCGTGACATTAGAAATTACCTTTCTTACTGGTGTCTTGTAACTCTATTGATTACGAATCCCGGATTGATAATTAATGAGTGCATTATACTAAACATATAAGAAGCACAACAATCAAAACCTCACGAAAACATCACAACTTCATATTAGATCATACAGAAGCATCACAACCTCACAACAACATCACAACTTCATAGCAGAGCATACAACGACATCACAACCTCATGACAACATCACAACCTCATCACATACCTTGAGAATAAGAAAGACCCAAAGAAAGTTCCTTAGATTTATTTTTCATAGCAGAAAGACACCCCAACACCTTGAGCACACCTCAAACTTGATCTCTTCATTGTTTACACAAAAAAATGTGAAATTCTATCTTGTATTTATCGTAATTCTGTCCCCAAAAATTAGTTGAGCCAACCTCAATTTTTCGGCTGGGTATCGAACAAAAAAAATCATATCTCTTCATTCCTAGGGATTTAGAGGGACTTGCATATACTGTTGTAAAGGTATCAGAATAATATTTCCCACCATGTTACTTTTGTTTCCATTTCAGTTATTTATGTAGGGTAAAAATTCCCTCAAATATAGGGTATCCAAATTGGCCAAAAATAATACTTTTAACAATATCCAACTTGCAATATTTATCTTGGACATATGTAGGCTTGTAATATTTATATTGGACATCTCGTGGGATTCCTCAAGGCTCCATTTGTGTACAACTCAAAGTGGTCATGTGGAAACAGTGACATGCTATCTCATCTCGTAAGGGCCATGCTTAAAAGCTATGCCATAAGGGGACCACTTTCGGGTTATATACACTTATGTCAAAGCTCCTTCAAGGCACTTCAATGATTCTTCAATTGGACACATCATTACTGATTTAGAGGCTTCTTCAATTTGTTTTGACATTGAATTGTCCTCATGGCTTGAATACTACATGTTGGCTTCTCAAGGCTTCATCAAATTTTCTCCAAGGCTTCTTCTCTTGGATTCATGGCTTCCTTACTTGGCTTCATGGATTCTTCACTTGGCTTCATGGCTTCAATACTCAAACAATTTCAAGGATTATTTACTTGGATTCATGGATTCAAGGATTCTTTACTTGGCTTCATGGATTCAAGGCTTCTTTACTTGGCTTCATGGCTTCAAGGCTTCTTCACTTGGCTTCATGGCTTCAATACTCAAACAATATCCATTTTTCACTGTCACATTATCATCATCATTGTTGCATCCTTATAATTACTACCACATCATCGTCATCACTGCCACTTTGACATCAATGCCATCATTTTATCAACAATCTCTTCTAGTAATTAATTTCCTAACATTATTTGTTAGTAAATTTAGTCCTATTACAAAGGACTACGATTATACCACCATTAGTAGTTTTCCAAAAAATAGTAGTTTATACACATGTTTTAGTGTTTTTTTCAATCACAAATTATTCAAATTGTGCTTTTGAGCTAACTGATTGGGTGAGTAAAATGAAGATATACATTTCTTCTATTAATAGAAACATGAATCATTTTATAAGAAAAAATCTAAGGGGTATTTATTGTCTCAATATTAACTAAACTTGAAGCTTGTCTTATTCATTTGAAACTCATATTATATGAGTGGGGTTACCTATCAAGAATAACACCTTTGTTCCATCAATAGGGGTATTCTGTAACTGCTTAGGTGAGGGGGATATGTAATGTAATGAATTCATGTGATGTCAACGTGGAGTAAGTTGGCCAAAAAATAAAAAAATAAAATAAAAAATTATAATTAAAATAAGAAAAGTTGAAGTCAAACTGTTTAAAATGAACTAACTATCCTAGATCCATCTATACCCCAAATCTATCAAGCACTGAGAGGAATCAAATCCCTTGAGGTGGAAACCCGTGTTCAATTTTTTGCACTTTGAAGAATTTTTATCACTCTAAATGCTTAATAAAGTTGATGTTTAAATGAATATAGGTTGTTAAGTAGCTCAATGCTTCATTAGATGTGCCATGAAAATAACAATATTTTCTTTTTAAGTCATGATAAAATAAAATAGAATAACAAAAAATTGTAATATCAAAACATATTTAATACACAAGAGAAAATCAAAATGCATGGGAAAACCTCCTAGAGAAGTGAAAGTAGTTATTCTAGAATTGAATTTTTTTCAAATATGACCACAATTTAAATCTAGTGAGAATGCTTAGATTTTTAATTAATTTTTTACTAAAGGAAAAAATAATGGTTAAGGCACTTGCATGCCCTATCTTTGATTGCCTACTAACCTTGTAACTCAAGCAACCCCCAAATTGTTCACCTTAATTTTCCTTTTGCTTCCATTTTCATCAAATAAACCTAATCCTTGTGTTTATTTAGTGTATGTACAGACAAGAAAAAATTGAATTATAGAGGAGGAGGGCATTGGGTTATTGGTTCTTCTAGGTGCAAAATTGTCTCATGTTATTTCATGTTTTTCTCAACATTTGGACTGTAAATTTCATGAATATAAGAGTGGTATATTCCTTTCTTTGAAACTCTCATGAGAACTTTGCAAATTCACCACATTGACGATCCTTTTGAGTTTTTATGAAGAAATTTATGATAAATATCTTAAAATTTGAACAGTTTGTTGTAAGCTTATTCAATTCAATGAATTTAGCTTCATTTTGGCATAATGTGGGGTTTGTGAGCTTTATGGTCATTTAATAGATGACAAAAATGATTTAAACATATTTATGTGTATGAATTGTTATGATTTTTTCTTTTCTTTTTATTTTATGACCAATGTACCAAAATTTGTTGATTTTCACCCTTATATGGAGAGTGAAGTTGTACAGATTATAAATCTAACAATTTTGTATCTAGGGACTTGATTTTTGGACTTTAAATAACTTGGTATGTCCTCTTTCCAATGTCACTAGTCTCACTTCAATTGGACCTCACAATATCAAGTTATGGTAATTTTATTAACCCTTAATATGATAAGCCAAGTTTATTGACTAAAGCACTTACTTGTACTGACTAACACTTTGATATTCCTAGGCCTCCACCAATTAACTTTGGAATATATATAGTTTAGTCTTTCTCCTTTCCAACACTTCAATTCTCATTTGATTTAGAGTTCTCTATTAAACATTATAGTGAAAACCACATGAGATGTTTTGAAGTCGCCAACCAAGGATCATTTCCTCTAATACCAAATGTTATGTACAAAATAACCAAACAAGCATAAGAAACACCCAATTTGGTAATGGATTCCTAAATGAAGTGAAAATAAGTCTCTTCAAGGGGGAAACCTCCTATTACAAAGTATTAAAATACAGAACACAATATGATTATTCAAATGAATCTCCTTGATCTATATGTATGTGATGAGGAGGATTAGAAGGAATCATATCTACACTTAATATAATGATATTGATGAGTCTTAGGCCTATGGGGTTCAAATATAACATACTCACTAGCCTTTATTTCCACTTCAAATGGCTTATGCAAGATAGGTAGTGCTTGGGTTGGGGTTTGAATAATTTTTGCTTCGTTTATTCAAATGATTTACGCAGATTCTTACCCCACTGGAAGTTCTTACCACTACTTATCACATCATGAAGTGGTGTTTCCACCATTGAAAATGACACCATGAACTTCCTCAAATATTAGGAAGTTCCCCAAAAACTCCTAACTTCAATGACATGGATAGGAATGAGCCATTTAAAAATGGCCTCTATCTTTGTAAGATTTGTTTCCAACTCACCTCTACTAAGCACATGCCACAAGTGTGTCATTGATTGCTTGTCAAAATCATACTTCTTTATGTTTTATAGAGGTAAGTGTTTCTTAAATGTCTCCAACACCTTCTTTAAATGTATAACATGCTTCTCCCAAGTAAAACAACAAATCATTAAAATGTCATCCAAATATGCTATGATAAACGAATCTATGAATGTGTGCAATACATCATTCATTAAATGCTTAAATGTAGCTAGTATCCATAAGAGGTTAATAAGGTTAGTGAAAGTGGGGTATTATATTATCCCCCACTAGGTTCAAATCTCACAAAACTGGTTATCTCACCCTCCAAAGGATGGCCAAAAATAAATACAACCATCATGGTTGTTAAATTGCGCTAGATGGTATCACACCCTTTTAGATTGAAATATCACAAATGGTATCCCACCTTCAGGTGATGGCCATAGGTTTGTGATATTTAGAATCTTGTATGGTTTCTCTAGAAGAATTCTCAAATCCTATAAAAGTAATTGGTGCATTATTTAATCTCAAATCCTATAAATTTAGTTGGTAAATTACTCAAACCAAAAGCATTACTTACTAGTTGTATCGACTTTGCCTTGCCTTGAAGGTAGTATTCCAACTATGGTCTTCATTGATTCAAACTTGATGATATATAGATATCACATCCATTTTATTGAAGAACCTTTCATGTTGCAGTTGATCCAATAATCCATTGATCCTAAGCAAGGGGTGTCAATTCCTGAGAGTTATCTTGTTGAGACTCTATAACTAATGCACATTTTCCTATTTCCTTTTTTCTTTGGTAGTAAAATAATAGGGGAGAACCACCTCGTGAGGCACTTGATATCATTATTATTTTATCCAAAAATTATTGCAATTGATTCTTACCTCATATGACTCTAATATGGATTGCATGCACAATCCTATGTTTAGCACATGAAAGTCTACTAGTACTTGTATTTTGTGTTCCACTTCCATCTTAGGCGGAATACCTTTTGGCCCCTAGAAAAATTCTCTATACACCTACAAAATATCTTCTAGTTGAAACTTTCATTATTTCATACATCCTTCCAAGGATTCTTTCACTCCCATCGATTTAGTGTCTATTTGGTTTTATCTCAAGAACAATAGTAGATACTTCTTTCTTGATCTTACCAATCTCTTAGCTTGGTGGGTACTCACCAATGATATATTAGAAATCCCCTTTTATTCATCGATGATAATAAAAAATAATCCTTCATGGTGATCTTATTATACCCTTCCATTCGATATGGCATCCTCAGACATGTAGGGACTAATAAACACTACACTATAGACACTAAGAATAATTATCTTGACTGCTACTTCATCAATAAAATTTGCACTAATATCAAATCTAAGCTTAGTACACTACTTGGTAACTTTTAAATCTAGATCCTTATTCACCCATCCTAAAGGATATCAATGAGGATGATCATGTAACACTTAGCCTTTACCATGTCCTTTTCAATGAGGTTGGTGTGTGAACCATAATAGAACATAGCATCTACCTTATTCTTCTTGATCCAAATATTGATATGTAACACCTATTTCATCATCTCATTTTCCTCATTGTGATGGAGGATACTTAAGTTCACCTCCTTATACATTGTAGTGCATACAATTTTCTCATCCACATATAAGTTTATTTTTATATCCCTCTCTTGCTTCCACACATAGAAGATTCTTCTTCTTGGACTATGCTTGATCATGGTTCTTGGAATTCATCTCTAGATGTAGCTTCTGACATTTTTCTTTAGTGTGGTCATCAATTTTGTAATGATCAAAATGATTGATATGGTCCTTGAAAACATGTGCAATGGCAACAAACTTCTAATTTTTTCCCTTTCCCTTCTTCTTTTCATTATTCTTGGAAGTGCCTTACTGGTTAGGTTGCTTCAAATCCCTTGCATGCCTCATTTTCTTGTCAGATTCCATGCAATGGGCCTACATATATGATTTGTATACAATATTGGTATTAAATAACATATCTCTCTTCCTTATGTCACTGTGAAGGCCACCCAAGTACATGATAACCATGTCTAGGTGCTCTGTAGAGAGCCCCAACTAAATGACTTGCTTCCTAAAATATATAGTGTAGTCTTGTACACTATGTCCTTTCATCTTTCAATGATAGTGCCATTGAAAATGTTATTCTTCTTCATACCCAATAAGGTAAAATTGGGACTTGAGGAGGTTTCAAATACCTCCCAATCAGTTATTGGTAGGGCTCCCTCAAGTGTAAGTGTCTCAATGTAGCTTTCCCACCAAGTCTATTGATGGCTTCTAGATTTAGTTTGACAAAAGCTAATTTCTATTACTCTCACACATTATGCACATCAAAATATAATTATAACTACAATGATCCAATGATTTAAATTAAATACATCTATCTCACCTTCACATGGATTAATATTGACATTTTCCTCCACTTTGAATAGGGGCTAAGATGATTGGTCAGTAGCGTTCTCCTTTTTAGCTTCAAATCTTCCTTAAATCTTCTGGATATCCTAATTTCTCATGAGAGTCAGGATTCTTTAGAAAGGCATTGATATTTCTTGCAAGAGAAACCATCAACAATGCCACACTACTCGAGTGTCAAAAACTTCAGATTCTAAACTTGCAAATATTTTTTTCAAACAAGAATGAGATATTTTGTATTTGAAAGTTGCTACAACCACATTGTTCATCATTAAAATGCAAATATATGTTAACTTTATAATACAAATACTTTCTAGAAATTGTCCAAAAAATGAAATTTACTATGTAAGGATACAAAACAATCTTTCACAAAGGATTTTGGGTAGCTACTCCTAGTGTAGATTTTGAAAAGTACTCCTAAAATCAACCAAAATTACAAAACATTAGGCACTATTACTGAATAAAAGCATGGTGGTTGTAAGCTTCCTCTTAGTTCTCTATGTTGGACATAAATTTGTGACCTACATTCAATATTTCAACATCATATTGTTTTCATTGTACTATCTCATATTCTTTTACCTCTTCTACTATAGACCTAATTGATAGCCTAGTATTTGAATTAGCTAAAGTATTGTTTCTTACCAAACCCAGAACTAGTTGTTGAAGAGAAGCACACTCATATTGAATTTCTTCAATTTACCTCTTTTGACTATGTAGGATTTCCAATATGAAGGTAGATTCATAATGTATGACCTCTTATTGAGAATGCATCCTACGAGTAAATGAGAAGATTTAGTTCTTATTATTAATGATAAAATCCTCTGGTACTCTTCAAATATTATGAAAGTCCATGGTTGCACAAAAAGGAAATATCCTAGAATTCTTGTGATCCATATTGGAGACACTACATAATATATAGAGTAACCCCTTATCTCTATATCTTAGCATCAACTTGATGATTAATGACAAGTCCCCTATTACAATAAGTATTTTGATATGATTTTCATCAATAATCCTCAATCATTGGTATAAATCCAACGCTTATGTTTGGTTGTTTGAAGCTCTACCTTGTACCCATTCAAAAGTGTTTTCTTGGTTTTCTTTGAGATCAAGGATGATCCCCCTCACACCTACCACCCCTTCCAAAATTGAAAATCTTAACTCATCTTCATCAATAGGTTTTTCCATGTGATCATTTTACATATTTGGCACTCTGTCTCTAACTCAAAGAGAGTGTCAATGTGGTTAGATAAAAATATGGTGCATCCCAACTTTTCTTAACGGACAAATCTTAAGGGAGGAGTTATTTTTAGGTCGAATTCTATCCTATGGCACTATATTAGGATCAAATCCCAACTCATGGAGCCATATCCTCAACCATTTCCCTTATTATCTCATGGTGGTTGAGCCTCCCAATCCTATAAATTGAAGGCACTTCCATGGTGAAAGGGGAATGAAATTGTTGAAGTATCATCATTTTGATCGTAAGATATTCATGCAAGGGGATGGGCGAAGAGAGATTGGAGAAGTTACCGCATTGTGAAACATGATTTTTAAGTACTTTCCATTGGAATATAAACTTGTCTTATTCCCTTCAAGTTCATGTGTTCTACATTTTCTTGTCTATTTTTGTTTCAATCTTCGTAGATAGATTTTCTTTATCTAATCATATATAGTAGGAGGAAGAGTTTCTTCATTGGTATTTGTAGAACTTCATATGCATTGAGGATCTTGGATATCAAGCCCAAGGGTTGGAGTAGCAAGGAAAAACACAAAATAACGTACGTTATATTCTTCTTCTCTCTTATTCGATTGGTTAAGTTAGATTTAAAGGGAATGTAGCAACCATTTGTTTTATTCTGTATTTGGACCAAAGAAGGGTTCTTGTTTCAAAAGGAAGCTTAGCCTCTTCGCAGGGTAAAATTTCTCATAATAGAAAAATGGTGACTCTATTGGGGACGGACTTTGACTAGTATTTCCTTTGGTTCCTCTTGAATCCTTTCTTGTAATTAGATATTGATTGTTTGATGCTAGATTCTAAGTTATTTCCCCTTCCATATTCTTGATTGAAGAGTTTACAGAGTCATTGACTAAGTCTCTGTTGAGTTTTAGCTTTTGGAAGAAATTTTTAAGCTTTTTCAGAACCAACGCTCCCCTCTAGTGGCTACCAGGGTGCCAATGGACTGAATGGTGCTCCCCCTTAGCCTTCTAGGTAGAGACATAGTGATCTATATATTTGGTTATAGGAGCCCCACTCCTTCTGTTTAGGTGGATTTATGAGTTTTTTCTTGGTTTTGTTCAGTCTTATGTTAAGAGGATTTAAGCCTAGATTCTTTTGGTTTGTATTTGACTTTGTTTTGATTGATCATTTCATTTCCTTCTTTGAAATTGAAAACTTATTCTAGTTGTGAAATTGTATGGTTCTCTTGGGTTAACAATATCCCTTGGTTCATCCTACCTTTTAGTTCTCTAATCTTCATCTCACAAAGATTTCAGATTGCTTGATCATTTAGGAGTTTTCATCAATTAGAGTTTGCAAAGGTTGTTTGGTATTGAGCCCTTTTTGTATTTGTTGAAACATCTCACTTTCTAAATGATTAAGACTCTCTTGTTTACCACAACCTAGCCTTGAATATTGTTTCTTGTTGCTCATTTTTTGAGTATTTTCAAGAGTGTTTGTCTTCTTTCTCTTTTACATCTTCGAGTCCTTGATTGAATAAGTTGTATCATACTTGTTCTCATAAGTTTTGAATGCACTTTGTTTGATTTATTTTTTTCCTTGTATTCCTTTATGTCAAACATTGATCTTTTCATTTCACTTGAAAGTTAAGAAGCGAAAATTTTTGCATATCTCATTGCATACATAATCGAACAATTTTTTTTTGCATTCTTAGGAAATTGGTTTTGGTACATGTTTGGAAAAAGAGGTTGTTTTGCATCTGCATTTGGATTTCAGAAACATTTTCTTGGTAGTTTGGCATCATATTTCTCCCAAAAATTGAAAGTTGCGTAGTTTTGAGTACTTTCTTGTGTTAAGAATAATAGAACTCTTCTCCTTCCCATACATAGAATTCATAGAAAAGAACGAATTACATCTCATTCTTTTGCATTCTATTGGATTTGAGTCTCACACATCATCAATTTTTCATCTCCGTGAACCTTGTGATTAAAAATACATTAAAAACAACCACACACTAATAAAATCCACTAAACATTTTTGGTTTTTAGCATACCAACAATAACACGAGATTAGGGTATTTGGACTAGGTAAAGTGAGTAAATCGTCCAAGAGTACTAAACATATTGTAGAATACTAAAGAGTGAACAAATCCAATTTTCATATAAGCATAGCCGAGAATCCCCTCTAACACAAGGGCTAAAAACGAGGTCCTCAAGAGTTTTACTGGTCCACTTGTCTTAATTCCTCTAGAAAAATTTCAGACTCTGATATCTTGCCCATGCGTTCAGTCCCGACTGTCAACTGTACCCACCCGGATGCTGACTATGAGTTGGTAACCTTAGTGGCCTTTCCTAGGTATCTATAGAGGTGATTGTGGGAGGATTCCCACGGTACTTAGGGCATACATCATATCATAGTTTCACTACCCTTAGAGGGTGATCCCACAAAAGTGAGGGTACTTGCACCGAGAAGGGTTGTTATGTGGAGGTCAGGGTAATTGGTTCTCATTTCTTCACCGGCGGCTTGACATCTCGTCTTCAAAATATTTTTGAACCTATTGTTGCTTGGTTGATTGCTTTTAGTTTTCTTAGGAATGTGTTTCTTTGATTTCTGTAGTTAGCCTTAGGATTGAATATCTCACAGTATACAAGGTATGGATCCTAAAGTTCAAGAACCTCAACACAATGTTTCTTACGAAGGAATAATTGAATATAAAACTTTTGAGACTAGGAGTGTAGCTCCTGGAAGTGGCCAACATGTAGAAGAACTAGTGACAACCTTCGTTGAAATCCTTTCATCTTACGTGAATCCTATTTTTACTGATCCACTCAGACTACCACTCATTAATCCACCATCCATGAGATATATTAATGCATATTCTTCTTACAATTTACCACCCGGTTCAACCACTAGACAATATTTTGGCATGAACCCACCGATTTTTGGTTTTTATGAAGGACTTGGGAATTTATCTTTATCCAAAACTTTTGTAGTTTATACTATTGGTGCTTCTTTTTATTGGGAACATTCCTAACCCAGGTAACCCTGACACAACCACTTGCAAATACATCTCCCTTCGCACATGGGTCAAGTAATATTCCTTCTTCACTATTTCCACACATGCACACACCAAGTGATTGACTTGGTCCCATTGGTCAGATGGTCTATAATCAAGTCGTTCAATCAACCATGGTTACACAAGCTACTCAGCCTCCATATCAAGCCTTGCAGATGTGTACACCCTACATTGGAGGTCAATCTATAATGGGAGGCCAACCTATAGTTGGAGGGAAACCTTCAAATGGAGGGAAATTTTTTAATCGGGGGAAACCTATTTAGTTGCAACATCAACAATCATGGGGGAAAGGCACTCCTACAAGTCCTTCTATCCCTACTTCCAGTGGCATGTATCCTGGAAAACCATATATGGGAGTTTCTAATCCTTTGTGGGGCCAACCCAATCCGACGGGAATTCCTCAGAAAGGAACTTTTCCCTATAAATCTAAAACCCCATGATTCCAACACAACAGTCCCTTCAAACAAAGTATATGGTAGGTCCATTGGGCCAATCACAATACATGGGGGGACCATCAGGTCAATCTCAGTACGTATGAGGTCCATCTTTTCAATCACAGTACATGGGTGGACAACTAGGATAACCACCATACATGGGTGGACAATCAGGAAAACCACCCTACATGGGTGGATAACCCGGATAGTCACCGTACATGGGGGGACCTTTAGGTCAACCACCATACACGGGAGGACCATCTAGTTTTTCCATCTCGCCGCAACCTAGATATGGTCGTACTGGTGTTCCCATGCCATATGGTTACCACTAGTATCCACACAATAACTGATAACTTCCATTTTTGGCTACATTAGATTTGCTATATCTACCGTGTTTGAAAAACAATCCCATTCAACATGCACCATTTTGGCCATCCATCCCTGCCAAATTACTGTCCGACATCCCAAAATTCGACGAAAAACCTGGGAAATATCATAGCAATCATGTTATGACTTTCCATTTATGGTGTTCCTCAAACTGTTTGATGGATGACTCCATTCATCTAAGGATTTTTCAGAGAACACTTATAGGTGCAACAACCAAATGGTATATTGAGTTGTCATATAACTCTTTTCTCGACTTTAATTCTCTTTCCATGACTTTCCTGACTCATTTCCAGTTGCATATATGGTATGAGACCGGTACATAGCTTTTGACCTCACTTCGGCAATCCTCTTCCACCCACATATCTGATCATATTCATGAATGGAGGTGGAAGAGATGGTTGATAAAAGATCCAATTCTAGACTAACTCCTCGCATATTGGTTTACAAACTCACTCTTACCACCCATAGCCAAATATGTTGCTATGGGAGGTGTTGTTACTAAGGAGCAGGCTATTAGCCGTGATCAATTTTTGGACTTGGTATATTCCCAGTTCGACACACTTTACAATCTGATCCCTCATTCTCCTCACACATCAAATGATCCGACAAAACTGGCTCCTGAATTAATTTATGTTTCAAACACTAAAACTACTTCCTCTCCTACTCACACCTCCAAGGTGAATGCGGTCCAATCCACTTCATCTCAGCAACCCATAGGTAAGAATAAAAACAAGGGTAAATCCAAGAAACCTTATGACCAACAAGATACTACAAAGACTATTGATACACAACTGAATAGGAAAGCTAAGTTTCCTTGCAAGATTTGTGAGGAAGACCACTACATGAAAGACTTCCCTCGTCGAGAGGAAGTCAATAAATTTCTAAAAGGTAATTCCCTACCAACAACATTAACTGACTAATTCCCAGTTCATTAGCAACAAATGGTTGCACAAAATCAAGTCCCCTTCGCAAGGGGAAAACACAGGTCATTCCCACCATGGGGATGCTTCCTCAAGCGTCTCTGAGGTCTATATGTTTAATATGGTTAATTTAACAACTCGAGCAAATACTTATGAAACTCTTCCAGGTAATCATGATAATGGAAAGGCTATTGATCATCCCTCCACATCCACTCCTCCTCCATCTTCCACCCCTCTTTAGATTGAGAAGCCAACTTATGACGCAGTGTTGTGCTCGCCCAAGTGTACAATTTGAAAAATGTCATTTAATACAAGTTCCCATGCTTCCCAAAAATACGATATTGTTGAATATTTGGTGGAAGCACCTTGTGCTATGTAAACCCTCGAATTTATACAGAAATGTCTAAGACAACGTAGAACCCTGCTGTCAGCCACTGGAGCTATGGATCTAGAGGAATCAAATCTGATTACGATTAATCTGGACTATTTTAAGGAGAAGATCTCACCCCACCAAGCATTCCAAACTAAAATTTTGGTTGGTGGAAAGAACATCCATTGCACTGTTTTGGATGAAGGATCCTCTACCTGTGTCATGTCTTTCTCTTGCTGGAGATCCATTGGTTCTCCTAAACTTATCCAGTATATTACCACCCTTCAATCATTTCATGGACGTGGTTTCAAACCTTACAGACTATTGCAATATTTCACTGTGACATTGAAGGGTAAAACCATTTTAGTCGATATTGAAGTGGTTGATGCACCCATGTATTAAAATTTATTACTTGGTCGTAGTTGGTTCTATGCAATGATTGTCGTCTCATATTCAGTGTTTCATATTTTACAATTTCCCCATCAAGGGAAAATTGTCACTATTGACCAACTTGAATATTGCACTCCAGATCTCCATAATTATGCAGCGAATAATGTTCCTTTTCTAGGTTCTAGTCTTGGGTATGAGAGTGTAGGAGTAGGTTTCCTTATAGATTCCTTTCTCATGGGGATTTTTCCTTTACCTCCTCCTGACACTCCATAGGTTTCCACGTTAAACATGATTTCGACTCATGTGAAACAATCCCTAGAATCACTTCATCCTTTGGTAGTACCTGGTCTTTACGAGCATAGTTCATTTCCCCTGTCAAGCTCATTAAAAAATGAAACAGACCCCCCTCCATTCGAATTCAGTCTTCCTCTAGATAGATACTTAAACTTTATTTTCCTTTGCCTAGTGAAAATATTCCTATTAGTAGCCAGATTCCTAAACGGGGAAAGAAGAAGAATCGATGGAGAAAACGACGCTTTGGGGGGAAGTCTCCAGCCTATGGACATCATGATGGAGCGAATCCACTATATTCTACCACACAGGATGGGGGAAAAATACCTCTAGAGAGATACACTGCTAGGAGTGATCCTTGTTTGGGGGTTGTTCCCATCGTAACATAGTAGTCTTTTCTAGAATGAGCTTAGCCTTTATTCTTTTGTGTGCTCGTAAATACATGAGAATAGGTTATCGAGCTCAGCCTTTTTTCTTTCTCGTGCTCATTAATACATGAGAATAGGTTACCAAGTATACTTTTATCTCTTTTTCAGACTCGTAAAATCTATACGAAAAAATGAACTCTTTGGAGTCTCCTTGAAGCTCTTTTTAGACTCCCTAAACATGAAAAGATTGTTGACTAAGCTTGCTTCCTTCCACACTCGTCAAAAGGTTTGAAAGGGCATCTTTCGAGTGGTATTTTATCATTTTTTCAGCCTCGTGAGACTAATTACGAAAAATGAATACTCTAGTCAAACATGACTAGAAGAGTTCTCCCTTGTATTGTTTTACACTTTTTTCGGGCTTGGGAGACTAAAATTACGAAAAAGTCATGCATGGAGTTGTCTTTAAGTTCTTTTAAGACTCTCTAAATGTGAAAAACCATTGATTTTACCTTCTCTGGGCTCGTATAATTATGGATTGAAGGACCTATGTGATGCAGGAGCATTGGTCCAACTCATCATAGCATTAGCAACCATCACATCAACGCACTAGGAGGGAGCGGATCCCAAGGAGAGCGAAGCTCCAGTCTTCTCATTTTTTAGTTTAAATCTCAAGTTTTTTAATGTAATTTAATCTAATTAAAGTTTGAAAAGGCTTGAGGAGGGATGTGCCTTTATAATATGTAAAGTTGAGTGTAAAGTCTCCTTTAATGGGTTGTAGTTGTACAGATCCTGAGCATCGCCTCAGATCTGAAGATGTAAATGAATATTTACTATAGTAGCTTAGTGATAGGGAGGTATTTAATTGGATGTGATAGCACTAGAATAGTATGGAAGGAAGGTTTGAGAAGCCCCCTCATGTATAAATCAATGTAATGTATGCCCAGATGAGAGTTAGTCAATTTGTTGAAGAAAGACGGTTAGTTGGTAGTTGTTGAGAGAAAGAGTTGAGACTATGTTGCAGTCCAGTCTTGTACAAATTGTAGAGACCATTCAATATTAATAAAAAAGGAATATTTCCCTGCATATTATTTTCTGTGTGTTTTATATGTGTTTTATGAATTCATTTGAATGGTTACTGTGTATATTTGTGAATTTTATGGATGTTTAAATGTTCTCTTTGTAGGAATATATATAATTATTTGTCTGTAGTTTCCTGAGTGTTTTCTGGGCTCTCACGACTATGCAAGGAGTGCAACTTAGATTTGTTAGAAAACTCTAAAAGACCTGTGCAAGGAGTGCACAAGAACTCATTCAGGAGTTTTGTAAGTAGCATGCCAGGTGGACACACTAGAATTTTTTGACAAGCTAAGAAGGAATAGTGCAAGGAGTGCACATCATAGTTACTGAATACTCTGAGAGCGAGAAAAAGGAGTGCACCTACACTCTGAGTAGTGTAAAATCTCAAGGAGGAGACGTTAAAATAAATTACAAGTTCAAGAGAACCTTTTAAGGTTCAAATTGTGTAAAGAGCGCAAGGAGCATGTGGGTGGTTTTCATAAACCGTTAAGTTCCAAGGAAAATTCCTACAAGGATTGCACCAGAGGCCAAGTATTCCAAGTGCGAAAGATCAGGAGAAAGAGCATCTTACTTCCAGGAGGCCAGAAGGATTTGTTAAAGGTAAAAAGGGCCAAGTCCCTTTCAAAACCCCGAGAGAGTCGACCCAGTCCCTTTGAAAACCCCAAGAGAGTTGAAAACTCAGGAGGGCGAGCATTACAGTGAATGCAGACAAAGGCTATATCCTTTGAACACCTTCAAATACCCAAAGTTTGAAGGCGAGTGGAGTTGCAACGGAGGAGGAAGCTACAAAATAACCGTCAGATTGATGGTAGAAACAGATATGGACCATTGGATCTAAGTCCAGACAGAAGGAGGAGCACACAAAGAAGGGAGAATAGATCCAAGTCATCGGATCTGAGCACAAATATCAACAACCATTGGATCTAGATAAGAATCATGGGTTTTAACCCTTGAAGTCCTTCAGACTTCATGAGTTCGACAATTTCCGTGTGTTGGGTGTAGAGGAGACAAAACTCTCGAAGTAAATCTGGGTCGTTTCTATTATAGGGGCATGTGTCCGCATATAAAATTTTATATGGAAGTACGATTGTTCGATGAATTTGAGGTGTAATCAAAAGAGCGTGCAAGTTTCCCGAAGCTCTGAAGACCGAAGAAGATCCTGACCATTGGCGTAAGGACCACGTGTCAGTATATTTCCAATAGTTTGGAAGACCAACATTCCAGGAGAACGGAGGTGTGAAGTGTTCTGGAGCAGAAACTCTCGAAGGCTCAAAGCCAAAAGGCCATCATGACCATCCATTGGAAGAATGCATGGACCACTGATTGAATTGCTCGCATATTCAAAGTTCATCCATCTGGGAACCAATGAGTGTTGACATATCGAAACTCCGGAAGCTAGGAATTATGAAGAGATCACAACCGTCAGTTGCTGATAAGGTGAGGATCGTTGATATGTGAGCCTTTGTAGTAACCTCCGTAATAGTTCATCGGTTCAATATTCATAGGTTTTGAAGGGTTGTGCAGTGGAGAGTTCCGATGTCTCAGAGCTCGGAGTGATCCTAGAACGTAGATCTAGGATAGAGCAGGACCGTTGATCCCCAAGCCTATCCGACAGTTCAACATTAGCGCATTTGGGAAGAAGTGTGGTTTGTGTTGTGAAAAGATCTGAAGCCTTGGGCATGGAGTAAGTGTGGACCTTCGATATGAGGTGTCTAACAACCATATGATTTGCTACTTCGGATTTTGACACTATGAAAGTATTGTGTGTTGGAGCAGGGAAGACTCTTGAAGCCCAGAGTCCTGAAACCTCTGTGAACCATAGATCCGTGGCACAGATTGGTGATTGTTGATCTCTTCCTTCATTCAGTTGTTCGGTAGTTCACGAGTTGAGATATTTTGGAAGGTGATAAAGGTAGAATACCTGGAGCCCGAAGCTCTGGAGCACCGAAGTAGCACATGGTTTTAATCCCATGGTCATATGCGATTTCTGCTGAAACAAAGTGCTAGAACCTGAATTTGATTGTTAAAGGTGAAAGGGGCCAGAAGAATATTCCCATGGGGTTTATAACTATACAAACCTTTAGAAAAGGAGGTTTTTAGAGGGCCTATGTGCATTCAACAGGGATCCAACAAGGATTCGAGAGCTGATTCAGCTCTAAAGATGAGTGATCCTAGACTGGGAGGTCGTGCGAGCCCTAGGTGAAAGTGGGGTTTGCATCAAGTGGTATCAGAGTTTAATTTTGTCTATAGATAGAAAACAAGGGAGAAAAAGACAGAGTGATGATGCTCTATTGTGTATGAAGATATGTTTGCAAGCAACAAAAATGGAACTTTCCAGGAGGGCGGGAAGAGAAAGAAAATGGTTGTTGAAGGCAAAAAGTAAGGCCGAAGAGGAGACCGCAAGAAGATGAGAAAGGAAGAGATGGACAAAGAGATCAAGGAGACTCGAGAGAGGCTTGATAGAATGATGCAGAAAATGAAGAAAGAAGCACGAGGAAGCTGGAGGTATGAGTGGCCCATGAAGTAGAAGGTGAAGTGACCTATCCAACAACTGATTTCCAAGAGGTAGAAGCATATGTTGAGGAGATGGTTGAGGAAAGATAAAAAGCTTAGTGACATAGAGGAGGATATGGTTTTCATTTGTGAACCATAGGATGAAGAAAACCTCAGCGAGGAGGAAGATAGATTAGTTGAAGATCTCGCAGATTTCCAGGAGGGCAATGAGAAGAGGTCAGATGAAGATATCACAAACTGCTATGAGGGAAGAAAAAAAATTTAGGTTTCCAAGTGGGAAAGGAAGACGAAGTGAGACTGTCTGAGAGTCTCAGGAACTCAGAGGAGAGTTCGGATCAACAAGGAGTGATGAAAAGAGAGGAGGAAGATCAGAGGCGTGTTCCAATAATTGGAGGAATCAATATATTCCTACCAGTTATCCCAAGAGAGGTCGGTTTATCTGTTGAGGGTGTAGATGAAGAAGGAAAACTATCAACGACTATCATAAGGGAAGAGAAGAAGTAGACATTGACATCTACCTGAGTGATGGAAAAAGAAGGGGGGGAGAAACCAAATAAAATGCTCACTCAATGGGAGAAAGAATTCAAGATGTCAGAGGACTGGTTAAGAAATACAGAAACAAAAGAAGACTGCTAGAAGGATGTGGTCGTGAAGAATGGAGAAGAATTCTATCATGAGGAGCAGTTGGAAAACATTGAAATTATGCCAACACAAGGAGATGATAGGAGAGAAGAAGAATTGGAAGAAATAAAGTTGTCAGGGGAGATGACTGAGCAACAACTCATTAACATCATTGTAGAATTGGAGTCTGCAGTGGAATGGCAAGGTAATTCCACAGGGGATGAAATCAACATAGAAGTTCAGAATGAAAAGCAGGAGATGTAGCAGTAGAGTATACTGCACGAGAGAATCCATCTAGTAGACTAGTTGGACAGGGAGATAGAGGAGATGAGAAGGTTGATGCTGGAATCAACAAAGAAGACATTCAACAACAGATGGAGGCTGACCAAAGGAGATCCTGCAGCAACAACATGACATCAACAAGAGAAAGAAAGTAGAAGAGTAGGTGGACAACTCAGAATTAAAGTTTAGGACCCAAGAGGATCTCAATAGCAGCAACATAGAAGCCGTGAGCAGGAGCTCACGATTATTGTCAGCATGGGAGTATGATGCAGGAGCATCACTCCAACTCATCATAGCGTCAATAAACAACACAACAATGCAATAGGAGGGAGTGGATCCCAAGGAGAGAGAGACGTCAATCTTCTCATTTTTAGTTTAAATCTCAGGTTTTTAATGTAATTAAAGTTTGAAAAGGATCGAGGAGGGATGAGCCTTTGTAATATGTAAATATGGGTGTAAAGTCATCTTTAATGGGTTGTAGTTGTATAGATCCTGAGCATCACCTCAGATATGAAGATGTAAATGAATATTTACTATAGTGGCTTAGTGATAGGGATGCATTTAATTGAACGTGATAACACTAGAATAACCTGGAAGGAAGGTTCGAGAAGTCCCCTCATGTATAAATCAATGTAATGTATGCCCATACGAGATTTAGTCAATTTTTTGAAGAAAGATGGTTAGTTGGTAGTTGTTGAGAGAAAGAGCTGAGATTCTATTGCAGTCCATTCTTGTAAACATTGTAGAGACCATTCAATATTAATACAAAAGGTAGATTTCCCTGCATATTATTTTCTGTGTGTTTTATATGTGTTTTCTGAATGCATTTGAATGGTTACTGTGTATATTTGTGAATGTTATGGATGTTTAAATGTTTCGTTTGTAGGAATATATATAATTCTTTGTATGTAGTTTCCTGAGTTTTTTTTGGGCTCTCACGGTTGTGAAAGGAGTGCACCTTAGAGTTGTTAGAAAACTCTTAAAGACCTGCACAAGGAGTGCGCAAGAACTCGTTTAGGAGTTTGGTTAGGAGGATGTTAGGTGGGAACACCAGAATAGTTCAACAAGCTCAAAATAAATAGTGCAAGGCATGCAAATAAAAGTTACCGAATACTTTGAGAGGGAGCGCAAGGAGTGCACCCACACTCGGAGTAGTGTAAAAGCTCAAGGAGGAGATGTTAAAAGAAATTACAAGATCAGGAGAGATAGTGCAAGTGTGCACAGAGTCCTTGAAAGGTGTGCAGAGGTCAAGAACCTTTTAAGGTTCAGATTATGGAGGGAGTGCAAGGAACACGTGGGAGGTTTTCATAAGGCGTTAAGTTCCAAGGAAACTTCATGCAAGGAGTACGCTAGAGGCCAAGTATTCCAAGTTCAAAATCTTAGGAGAAAGAGCATATTGTTGTCAGGAGGGAAGAAGGATTTGTTAAAGCTAAAAAGGGTCAAGTCCCTTTGAAAACCTCAAGAGAATCATCCAAGTTCCTTTGAAAAACTCAAGAGAGTCAAAAACTTAGGAGGGCAAGCGTTACAATGATCGTAGATAAAGGTCGTAGCCTTTGAACACCTTCAAATACCCAAAGTTGGAATGGGAGTGAAGTTTCAACAGAGGAGGAAGCTACAACAACCATTGGATTGATGGAAGAAATAGATTTGGATCGTTGGATCTAAGTCTAGATAGGAGGAGGAGCGTACAGAGAAGGGAGAACAGATCCAATCTGTCGGATCTGATATAAAATATCAACAACCATTGGATCTAGGTAAGAATCACGTGTTTTAACCCTTGAATTCCTTTGGAATTTGCGAGTTTGGTGATTTCTGTGTGTTGGGTGTAGAGGAGACAAAACTCCTAAAGTCTAGTATAGGGGCACGTGCCAGCAGATCAATTGTTATCTGGAAGTCTGGTTGTCTGGTGAAGTTTAGGTGTAATCACAAGAGCGTGCAACTTTCCCAAAGCTTCGAAGGCCAGAGTAGATCATTATTGTTGGTTTCAGGGCGATGTTTCAGTATATTTCCAGTAGTTTGGAAGATCGGTGGTCCGGGAGAATGGAGGCGTGAAGTGTTTGAGAGAAGAAACTCCCGAAGGCTCGAAGCCCAGAGGTCGTTGTGACCATCCATTAGAAAGGACGCATGGACCATTGATTGAACCCCTCGCATATTTAGAGTTCAGCCATCGGGGAATCAGTGAGTGTTGACATCACAAAACTCTCGAAGCCCAGAATTCTTAAGAGATCAAAACCGTCAATTGTCGATAAGGTGAGGACCGTTGATCTGTGAGTCTTTAGAGTAGTTCATCATTTCGACATTCAAAGGTTTTGAAGGGTTGTGAAGTGGATAGCTCTGAAGTCCCAAAGCTCGGAGTGATCCTAGACCATAGATATAGGACAGAGCGGGACCGTTGATCCCCAAGCGTATCCGACAGTTCGAAATTTGCACATTCAGGAGGAAGTGTGGTTTGTTTTGTGAAAATATTTGAAGCCTAGAGTGCAGAGTAAGTGTGGAATGTCGATCTGAGACGGCCAACAAAAATTTTCTCTGCTACTTTCGAGTTCGACACTCCATAAGTATTGTGTGTTGGAGTAGGGAGGACTCCCGAAGCCCGGAGTCCTGAAACCTCTTTGAACCGTAGATCTGTGGCACAGATTGGGGACTGTTGATCTCTTCCTTCATTCAGTTTTTCACTAGTTCACGAGTCCAGAGGTTTTGGAAGGTGATAAAGGTATAATTCCTAGAGCCCAAAGCTCCAAAGCACCGAAGTAGTGCATGTTATCTAGGCTCCTAGTTTTAAGTCCGCAGTCATATGTGATTTCCGTCGAAACAAAGGGCTAGAGCACGAATTTGATTGTTAAAGGTGAAAGGGGCCAAAAGAAGAATCTCACGGGGTTCAAACATGTATGGACATTTAGAAAAGGATGTTTTTAGAGGGTCTGTGTGCATTCAACAAGGATCCAACAGGGATCTGAGAGCTGATTCAACTTCGAAGAAGAACGATCCTAGACTGGGAGGTCGTGGGAGCCCCAGGTGAAGGTGGGGGTTTGCATCACTGTGTGAGTCAAATATCTAGGACCCATATGGGACCAAACCCCTCCTTATTGAGGTTCATTAAACACATGTCGAGGGACTCATCGAAGATGAGCTATATTGAGCATATATTATCCTCCTCAAGCTCATTAAAAAATAAAGAGGTTCTCACCAATCATGGTGGGGGGGAATTGAAAGAAGTGGGACACGTTTTTTGGAATCCATTATGGTAGCTATTGTTGTCACCCTTGAACATGGCACATGTTTGCGCCTCATATTACAATTGGGTAATCTTCTTGTCTCTAAGTCATACCAATTCCACGTGTCTTTATACTTTTTCGTTCCAATCAAAGAGTGCTCTTATTATTGTTACATTATGTTCTTGGTATTGGTCGAGTCAATGTTTCCAAGTCATTTGCTGTGCCTCACAATTTTCAAGGGAAGTTTCACTCCAAACCAACCATCTGCAGTATTACCAGTTTCCATTCCTATGTCAGTCTATACTCATTTAATCCACCATCTTACATCACTTTCCTATGACAGTTTCGTGTCCATGATGGGGGATGCATCATGGCGCTCCTTCGACAAGTCTATTTTTGTCGACTTCAACACATTATCCAAGAATTAGACTTAGAAACGAATTAGTACCTTGGGACCTGCATGCCTCAATGGCAAGCCTCCTTGCTTTTGAAAATAGGTTTACACCATTGGCCTTTGATTGAATGATTCCATGAATGTTCGACCTCAACTCATTTATTCACATTCGCTGGAATGTACTAAAGGTAAATTTGGAATCATTGTCATCATTGGTCATTTCCCTCGCACTTGTTAACGATATACCTCAATGACCAGTAATCAAGTGGTTTCTACCATGTTCGACATCAAGTCATCTATTTGCATGGCTAGATTCGTACCATTTTAGGATTAGGAGGAAGACCCTAGGTTGGGCGCTCACTCTGTTATGTGATTTTCCTAGGCTATGATGGAGATAATTTGAGAATGTAAAATATTTTATTACAATCACCATGCTGGAAATCTTACTGATATATATAATGTTACATAGATCCACATTGTATTGATCCGTGGCTATGTTTTTCTTCTCGTAGATCCACTATGTATTTTCGTGGCTGTGATTAGTTCATGTCATGGAGGTATGGATCCAAATTGTATCTCTGGTGGCCATATACTTAGTCAATATTCTCATGGATCGACATTGTATTGGTTGGCGGCCATGCTTTGAGTCAACTCGTATTCCGAGCATAAGTATGCCTGCCTCGGGAATGAAACATATATTTATATTGATTGATGATTGTTTGCAGCTTCTTCCAGGTTATCCTACTCTAACACCCTTGCATTGAAGAATTTATAAAGTGTTTTGGCCATCAATTTCTCTTCTGAACTCACACTTTAGGGGGCATTTGTTACACATCAAAATGTCACACTTAAGTGTTGCAAGTGTCGCAAAGTGACACATGCACCTTGTTAAGTGTCACATGCATTGTCTCAAGTGTCGTATACACCTTACTAAGTGTGACATTCACTTTTATAAGTGTCACAACCCATTGACACCATGAAATACATTTGTCACAATCCCTAAGTCAGTTTGGAAGAGAAAACCCACCATTTGAGGTTCAAAACCACACCTTTTACTTGGAAAAATTGACCATTTTTGGGAATTTATGAAAGGTGGCGCTCCCCTACTCATTCTTAGGGAGCACCAATGCTCCCCCTGACTTGCTTAGGGAGCACCAGTGACATTCTATCTCTAACTCAAAGGGAGCATGAGTGTGGTTAGAGAAAAATATGGCGCATCCTGATTTTTATTAAGGGACAACTCTTAAGGGAGGAGTTTGTTTTGGGTCAAATCCTATCATATGGAACTATATTAGGATCGAATCCCAACTCATGGAGCCATATCCTCAACCATTTAACTTATTAGCTCATGGTGGTTGAGCCTCCCATTCCTATAAATTGAAGGCACTTCCATAACGAAAGGGGAAGGAATTTGTTGAAGTATCATCATTCTGATCATAAGAAATTCATGCAAGGGGATGGACGAGGAGAGCTTGGAGAAGTTACTGCATTATCAAACATTATTTGTAAGTACTTTCCATTGGATTTCCAATAAATATAAATTTGGCATATTCCCTTCAAGTTCATGTGTTCTACATTTGATTGTCTATTGTTGTTTCAATCTTCGTAGATAGATCTGCTTAATCATATAGAGTAGGAGGAAGAGTTTCTTCACTGGTCTTTGTAGGAATTCATTTTCATTAAGGAGTCTGGAGATCAAGGCCAAGGGTTGGAGCAATGAGGACAAACATTGAAATGAGGTACCCTATATCCTTCTTCTCTCTCATTTGATTGGTTAATTTAGATTTAAAGGGAATGCAACTACCATTTGTTTTATTCTGTTGTTGGACCAAAGAAGGGGTCTTGGTTGAAAGGGGAGATTAGCCTGTCCATAGGGTAATATTTCTCATAACACTAACCGGGCCTTGTTTCTTTTAACGTTTCCATATGATGCATTCTTAGTTATGTACACCCATTTACATTTGAAATGTTTTCTTCATTTCAGAAGAGGTACAAGATTGAAGTATCGTTCTCCATTAAAGAGAGATACTCTTCATTCATTGTTGTGTCCCAATCTGGATGACCTGAAGCTTTTGCAAAAGTGTCTGGATCATAAGTCTCTAAAACTTGAGCCAAAAGAGAATAAGCTCATTGGAACTGTGAATGTGTTTGATGTTGATATGAAGGATCACTGACAAGATCACCAATTGCTTCTCATGTTGAACAGACCCATCTAGGAAGCAGTTTTGTTGGTGCATGTTCATGTTCAATGGACTCAATTGAAGGAAGGTAAGCATGTGACAATGTATTTTCATCCTTATTGTCATCATCTAAAGAAGAAGAAACCAGAATAAGAACAAAATATGCCAAAAACGTCGAATTAGGCTCGTAGGCCAATATATTTTTGTCAAATTTGACATCTCTTCTAATAATAATTCCATTTGAATGGGGTTGAAGAAGTCTTTAACCTTTGACATCTTCATAATATCCAACAAAAAATACACTTATCACTTTTAGGTGGTAAAGATTTCCTTTTCTCATTAGGAATGTGATCCCATGCTACACTACTAAGTACACAAAAGTGGCTTACATATGGCTTAATTTTATTCCATGCTTCGTCCAATGTTATATTTTTTAGAGTCTTTGTGGGAGCACAATTTACTATGTAATTTGCACAATTGATGGCTTCCTCCAAATAATGAAGACTTAATCCCTTAGATTGGATCATACAATTAGCTATTTCTTTTAATGTGTGTTTCTTTCTCTTAGAAACACCATTTTGTTATGGTGTATATGGAATAAAATGTTTCATTTGAATTGCCTATGTAATGGAGTAACTTGTAAATTTGTTTTTCACGCATTTGCCTCCATTATTCGTTCTTAACCTTTGAAGTTGATGTCTAGATGGTTTTTCTACAAGGGCCTTGTAGGCCCAAAACTTGTCAAAACCTTCACTCTTAAGTTTTAAGATGTAAACCCAAGTGCATGTGAATAAGTCATCACTGAAAGTTAAGAAATACTTGCACCCAGAGAAAGAAGCAGAAGAAACAGGGCCACACAAATCACTGTGAACAAACTGCAAAGGGGTCGAGGCATGCCAAGAGACACATTTATCAAAACTTTCTCAATGATGTTTTCCAAGAACACAACCGACACAAACACCATCTCTGCAAGAAATGAGAGGAAGACCGGTCACCATATGTTGATTACATAGCTATTGCAAAGAGAGATAGTTTAGATGACCAAACCGATCAAACCAAAGTTTGCTTAAGTCATCGCTATGAGCAACGAAAACTAATAGAAAATATGATGACCCAAAGTTGTCAAATTTGTACAACCTGGTAAAATCATCAACAATTCTAGTTGCAAGGACATGGTAACTTAGGATCTTTTAAATCCTTGATTGCAACTTGGTGAGGTGAAAATTCTATGGTTTTACCTTCACTCAAATGAGTGATCTGATACATAGATAGAAGGTTGTAGGAAATACTTGGAACACATAATACATCATTGAAATGACCATTATGTACCTAAATTGTTCCAGACCCTACACCACTAAGAAATCTATCATCAACAACAAATATTTGTTTGGTGTTACATTCATTTAGAGCAGAAAAAATGGTTGTATCCTTAGCCATATGATAAGATGTTCGAGAATCAATAAGCCACTCATTAGAAAAAGAAGTAGAATTTTCATTGAAGGAGAAACCAGAAGCAAAAAGTGCATGTCTATGAGAAGAAGAAGAAGAATCAATATTGATGTTTTGCTTCTTCACTGCTACTTCTAAGGCTTCCATATTTTTAAAACATTTATACTTCACATGGGCATCTTTCCTACCAAAGTTGCAATGTTTTTCACTCTTCTTACTTTTGGATTTTTCTCCTTTGTCACCATTAGGAGTAGAAGCTAGTTGAGAGGGTTTGGGACCCTTGTTTTTCTATTAATTGTGGCAAGGATATTGCTTCTTGGGATTCTTGGATTATCTTTCTTCTGGGCCACTAAGGTTTTGTTTGATGTACCTGCAGTGTTGATCAATCCAAGTCACACAAGGTTATCTTTCTCTTGAGTTAGAGCATCACAAAAAGACTCGAGAGAGTTCTTTATAAGCAGTCCCTAGAGCTTCTCTGGTGGCATAAAAGGTAGATACAAGGATATAATATGCACTACCAAGCTTAACAAGAATAACATAGATGCATCGGTCTTCCTTCAGATCTATTTTGCAATCTATACATAAAAGTCTAAGTCTTTTGAACTTAGATAAATAATCTTCAATTCAAGGAAATCATTGGGACTTAAATTCATTAACTGATTTTCTAACTGGTGGAATCAAATAATATCGTGTTTACCAAACACAGCTTGAATCTTTTCCCAAGCTTCATCGGCGACATTAATTCCTTGAAGGTGAAACCATAAATCATGAGAGATGGACATTCTATTTAGTCCACATGCTTTGTCATTATTATTATCCCATTTGAATTTATTTTCATCATCAATGGGTTCTTGTTTTTTTCCCAAGGTAATCGGGTACAATCCTTTACTTCTTAGTAAATCCTTGATATGGGATTTCCATGAGAAGTAGTTGGTACTGGTAAGCAAAAACATCACTAGGAGAAGCCATATTAAAATATGCAGAGAATATGGATGTAAAGGTTGAAACTAATGGTCTAGATGGAAATATATCGAAAACATAGGCTATTTTAAAAAAATAAACGACATTGAAAATGGACTTCGAATGTGAAAGTTATACCCTTTTGAAAAAAAAGCATAAACGATAACCAAAGAGCCACGTGTCAAGTAGAAGTTGGTCTACGTTGTGATGCTCATCCTTATCTAACTTTTCCTATGTGCTCACTTTTAAATAATTTACTTATGAAGTGACCTTCTTTTATAGAGTAAGTGGGAATCACTTTTACAATGAAGTTACTTTGTAAATTAAAGTTGCATGCAAAAAAAGTAACTAAAAAGAATATTAAAGCTACTTATAATGATTCAATTTTATAAATTAAGTGAAATTAACTTACAATGAATGCATGAAATTTTTCAAAAAAGTAACAAAAAGGACGCTTGAACTCAAAGACCTCTTACTTAATAAAGCAACTTTCAACCAAGTCAGCTAGTAAAAAACACATTATAATCTTAATAAGGAGGATGGGGGGTGTTGTTGTTTTTGTTGTTGTGGAAGACGACCCTGAAGTGCATGCTAAAACAAAACTTATTTTCATGTGTTCACACACACAAAAACATTGTTTCTCAACATCAACAAGGGGTTATATCTTGGTTATCTTACTCGAAAAATGCAAGTTTTTTCTATGTTTCCAATTTACTGAGATCGCATAGAGCACATGAAAAACAACATATGAAGGAAAGAAAATACTTTTCGCTCTATTTTTAATTTTTCCGAGATTGCACATAATGTAGGGAAAATAGCATACACAGAACGAAAAGAGTAAAAACCCGGAAACAAAAATAGAAAACGGAAAATTATCTCTATAAAAATAAAAATAAAAGGGGCATATTTAGACTTTATACATTTGGATCTAATTGAAATGGCCGTATCTTGGGAAAACAAAAACCTTTTTAAGTGAAATGAAAAGTGTTTCTAACTGAAAGGAGCACTCTAAATGAAATGGAAAAGTCCTCCCATCCCAAAAATGTACGAAAATAGTAGAAATTAGAGATGTGGAAACACGACTTCAAGATCTCGATTTACAATGGGAGTGGGTCTTCGAATGGGCTCTGATACCATGTTCGACAACATAGGGTATTCCAAAAAAGGATGAACACCTTCAGTAAATACTCACACAACTAGATCATAGATCTACATGTTAGCACTGAGAGTCACCCTCTGATTGTAAGAGGATAATCCCAGTACCCATAAGAATGTTTGATGGATGTTGGTTTTATGAGTGGAGGTCAAATGGAAAAAACTAGATACAAGAATGATTTTAATCACAGAAACTGGAAAAGCAATGCACAAGGAAGTGAGATCCTCCTTAACTTCAATCAGTGATTTGAGTTTAAGTGTGAGCAGAAGGAATACTTAGTGAGAGAGGTGAACAAGACTGTTATGGGCATCCAAATTTCAAGCAGCTTGGTGAAGAAAAACTCAGGTTCAAGAGCACTCTTGAACCCAAGTTTCAAACACTAAAATATGTCGCAACAACATAATAATAAAACCTACATTATCATGCAACAACAACAAATCGACTGGATCCTCCATGCTTGAGCCTTTCAGCATAAGGGGAAATAAGGTAACAAGGAAGTTGACTAAAACTAGTCACAACACTATTGTAATCAAACCTACATTACAATAGAACCACAACCCTCGATTGGATCCTCCATGCCCAAGTCTTTCAACATAGTTTGAATAAAGAGATGAAATAAAATGACTTCTATTAATGAGAAAGTCTCAAGTTTGATACATAACTAGAGAACAGTTCTGGCATAAAAAATTACACAGTAGGGAGCTTGGCTCAACCAGTTGACGACCTTAACAAAATCTTGAACTGGTCTATTTATACTTAGATCAGTCCAAAACTACTAGGGGTGTGATCTGGCCATTCCATTCAAAGCCTTTTGTCTACGCCTTCTTCTGCCAGACTGTGCGTGTATCCTCCTGTTAGATGAAAACTCAGCTCAGCATGGGCCCGCAGGAAAAATCGTCCATTGTGGTACCTCGGGCTAGCATTTCTGACTCCATGGATAGATCCTCCATGCCTTCTATTTATGGAGCGAGTTGAGGTTTCAACCACCACTCCTTTTTCATTAACTGATCTCTCATCGGGATCAGGATGAGACTTAACACCTAGGGGGCTGCCACACACTGCTCTTGGATTTGTTGTCATATAAGCATGTGATTGTGGGGCCTTCAAAGGAGGTTTAGATTTACATCACTTTTGAGCCCACAATTCACCACCAAATGCCATGTACCTCCCTCGCTATACCATGGTCTCGATTGCGGGACCGCTCTAGAATTTTATTGATCGGGCATGTTCTATCCCTGCAATGAAGCATGGTCATCAATCTGATGCAAATCCGAGATTCGAGAAACCCTGCTACTTTTAGCGCCACCATTAAAGTTTTTCCACCCACCATCTCTAGGATTCATAAAAAAATCGTGCTTGGAGATGGCGCTAATCTTGGCGCTTGAACAAGAACACCTCACAAAGGATGATCTCTCGCAGCTGACGGGGCGACCAGACGTCACTATGATGACATGTCGCGGACAGAGGGGTGACACGTGTCACTTGAAAATGGGTTGAAGACATGCCTAAAAATGCTTGAAATGAGTGCCATTTGTTAGCGCTAAATGGATGCCACATGTCTCTAATAGATGGGTGCCAAGCGTCTTCGGCGCTTGGAGCTCGGGGGGGAAAGCATGTAGATTTTATATATTTCCCGGAGTAATATGGGCCCAGAGTGACATGGTGGCCTGAAATGAATGTTGAAGCTTGGAAACAAACCATGACCATTGATTTGAGGAGGACACATGACATAGATCTGTGGAATTTGGGAGAAATCACTTCGGAGGAAAATGGGACTGGGGAAGTAGAAACTCCCGAAGGAAAAATTCCTAAAGTTCCAAAGTAAATAATGATCGTTTGATGGAGAAGGACACGTCACACTTGATCTGACATGCCGAATACACGTGAGTTGTTAATCTAATCATGATCTACAATATGGGAAAGCTCCACTTTTGCTGCCACGCGCCACTCTTGGATGGATCCTACTTCCTATTGCGAAGATCAACGAATCACAACTACTTTAGGAATTCGGGCTTCGAGCCTTTTCATGCATATCTCTTATAATCCTCTGAAGTGCCAAATTTCCGAAGTGTGGGATCTTCCTCCTTGTGTCCTCTAGATTTGGACGACCGAGATTTACTTCGGGAGTTAGGGCTTCGGCTCTTCGGGGCTTTTCAACGCACAACTCTTACAATCCTCTAAAGTAAATCTTCTAAAGTGATGGATATTCCTCCATGTGTCCTCTATATTTGGATGGCCAAGATTTACTTCGGGAGTTCGGCCTTCGGTAGTTTTCTTCTGCTTGCTCGCGCAATCCTTCGAAGTAAATATTCTGAACTACGATATTTGTTGACGTGTGTCCTCAGCCTTCAATGGCTCATATTTACTTTAGAACTTTGGCTCCTTTTCCTAGTTGTTAATCATTGCATGACTTTGAAATCCTGACCGTCCGAGAGCCGCTGATCCAAACTGCTTATGGGATCTCCACCATTGAAAGTCAAACCTACTTGTTGGCAATTCAAGCCCAAAATGGACTGCTCTGAATGCTGCGCTTTGTGCTCAAGGATTATATCTGTGCATACCACGGACATGGTCATCCTGCGACCTCTTGAAAATTATATGTGATAACAGTTGGCTCCACAGGGGATGGCATGCTCCCTACGAGCTATCAAGAACACGCAGTTCCAGTGTCTTAGCCTTTGGGTTGTGGATTCGAGATCAAAAACATCCTGCTAAGGACCATAGGCTGATATGTACACTATCTACTTGAAAAGAAATAAAACACACATGCTCCAGAAGGAGCTTATTTATGTACAATCCTATACTAACTGACTTTTTACAATGTGCTAGGTGAAAGCAAACTTCCACCATAACCACCCAAGTAACTTCCTAATGACAAATTTTCTTACTCTATCATTGATCAGCAAAGGATAATGAAAATGTGATGGTAAATTAATTACATTCTTTAGATTTCTTCCTAATGTTGAAGGTAGGATAAAGCTTGGAGGCTTCAATACATGGAGAAAATGCAATTCTGTGTACTCCCCCACATGATCATAAAATAGGTGATAAAACCTACTAGATTTGTAACAGAAATCCTGCTATGATTTACAGCTGCTCATATGGTTGAATGTTGTGGCAAGCACATGTGAGTGAAAGGATGATGCAGGTTTTTGGTCCACTTCTCCTTTGTCTGCTCCGATAACATCTACTAGTTGATGGCAAGAAATAGCCTCATGTATATCAATGGATGGATATTTATCTTTATCATGTTTCTCTTGGTAAAAGCTTTCACTTTCATTAGAAGGTTGGATGCTAATGCCTTTCTCTTCAAAAAACACCTTAGCCTCTTCATCACTGTCTCCATAATGATCAAATAAAGGAGGAGCTTCGAATGACATGCCAAGAGGTAACTTATGCCCAACAAGAGAAAATTCCTCTTCATTACTAAACACAGGCTACCTTTCAAGATCTAACCCATGAAGCAACATATAATCATCATCATATGAGTCACAATTAGGCTACTCATATCTAGGCTTTTTAGAGACAAGGCTACAAATAATATCAGCTTCCAGAACAAACTCAATTTCTGCATTTTCCTTGCTGAGACATCAAACACAGTTTTCATCAGATGTAGATGAACAGGGAAGAGAAAAAATTGATTCCTCATCCAAGGAATCTTCTTAATTCTCACAGCCTTCATAAGAATCGGTTATATCCTAAACACAGTATTTATACTCCTCACAACAGCTATGCCAAATTAACTCAAAGGAATAAAACTTTGGACAATGCATATTGAAAGTTGCATGAAACTATTCCAGGGAGGAGATGCTAGCAGGGGGCAAGGATTGATACCACTTACGAGCATCTCCTTCTAATGAGTACATGAACATCTTCATTAATACATCCTCATGATGTATTCTCCACTGATGCATGAGTTCATGAAACTCAAGCAGATGCTCTACAGGGTTGTCATCTCTATTGTCTCCAAATATGGGTAAAAAATCACCCCACTCATCGATAGTAGGAACAACATTTGGAAAATCAGGAACATAAGAGAAATTAAAAGGAGAAAACCTCCGAGACAAAATGGCTTCCATTTGAAAATATGAATTCTTAAAAATGTGGAGTCACCATTGGATTCTTTAAACATGGAGTCGTCAGGTGAATGATATGCAGTCTGAATGTGTCTAGTCTTTGTTCACCATCAAAGATCAGATCTGGTCGTTGTCGTTCTCCCAGGGAAGATATCTTCACTTTCGCCCCCGAAAATGGTGCCATGAATGTTAGCACTGAGATTCACCCTCTAACTATAAGAGGATAAACTGAGTACCCATCTGAATGTTTGGTGGATGTTGGTTTTATGAGTGGAGGTCAAATTGAAAGAACTCGGTACAAGAATGATTTTAATCACAGAAAATCGACAAGAAATGCATAGGGAAGTGAGGTCCTCATTAACTTCAGTCAATGATTTGAGTTTAAGTGTGAGAAGAAGGAAGACTTAGTGAGAGAGGTGAACAAGACTGCTACGAGCATCTGCCTTTCAAGCAACTTGGTGAAGAAAAACTCAGGTTCAAGAGCACTCTTGAACCTAAGTTTCAGACATTGAAATATGTCACATCAGCATAATAATCAAACCTACATTATCATGCAACTACAACAACTCGAATGGATCCTTCATGCCTGATCCTTTCAACAAAAGGGAAAACAAGGTAACAAGGAAGCTGACTAAAACTGGTCACAACACTACTGTAATCAAACCTACATTACAATAGAACCACAACCCTCGACTGGATCCTCCATTCCCGAGTATTTGAACACGGTTTGAACAAAGAGATGAAAGAAGCCAACTTCTATTAATGAGAAAGTCTCAAGTTTTATAAATAACCAGAGAACAGTTATGGCATCAAAAATTACACAGTAGGGAGCTCGACTCAACTAGTTGACGATCTTAACAAAATCTTGAACTAATCTATTTATACTCAAATCAGTCCAAAACTACCAGGGGTGTGATCTGGCCATTCCATTCAAAGCCTTTCATCTACGCCTTCTTCTATCAGACTGTGCATGTATCCTCATGTCAGACGCAAACTCAACTCAACATGGGCTTGCAGGAAAAACCGTCCATCATGGTACCTCAAGCTGACAGTCCTGTCTCCACGTCCAGATCCTCCATGCCTTTTATTTATGGAGTGAGTCGAGGTTTCAACCACCACTCATTTTTCATTAACTGATTTCTCATCGGGATCGAGATGATGCTTAACGCCTAGGGGGTTGCCATGCGTTGCTCTTGGATTTGTTGTCATATAAGCACGTGATTGCGGGGTCATCAAAGGCGGTTTGGATTTACACCATTTTTGAGCTCGAAATTCGCCACCAAATGCCACGTACCTCCCTCGCTATACTATGGTCTTGATTGTGGGACTGCTCTAGAATTTTATTGATCATGCATGTTCTATCCCTGCAATGAAGCGTGGTCGTCGATCTGATGCAAATTCATGATCCGGGGAACCCTGCTACTTTTAGCGCCACCAATAAAGTTTATTTGTCCACCAACTCTAGGATCCATTAAAAAATCGCACATGGATATGGTGCTAATATTGGTGCTTGAACAAGAACACCTCCTAGAGGATGATCTCCCGCAGCTGACGGGGCAGACTAACATCAATATGCTGACATGTCACAGATGGAGGGGTGACACATGTCACTCGAAAATGGGTTGAAGACATGCCTAAAAATGCTTGAAATGAGTGCCATGTGTCAGCGCTAAATGGATTCCATGTGTCTATAATAGATGGGTGCCAAGTGTCTTCTACGCTTGGAGCTCAGGGGGAAATCATATAGATTTTGTGTATTTCCTGGAGTAATACGGGCCCAGAGTGACATGGCATCCTGAAATGAATGTTGAAGCTTGGAAATGAACCGTGACCGTTGATCTGAGGAGGACACACGACATAGATCTGTGGACTTTGGGAGAAATTACTTTAGAGGAAAATGGGAACGGGGAAGCAAAAAATCCCGAAGTTCCAAAGTAAATCATGATTGTCTGATGGAGAAGGACGCATGGTGCTTGATCTGCAACTTCGAGGTTTCTTCCTAGTCACTAATCCTTGTGCAACTTTGAAATGAAAAATACACGCGAGCCATTAATTTGATCACGATCTACGATCTGGGAAAGCTCCACTTTTTCTGCCATGCGCCGCTCTTGGATGGATCATGCTTCTTGCTGCGAATATCAACGACTCACAACTACTTCGGGAGTTCAGGCTTCGGGCCTTTTCATGCATAGCTCTTACAATCCTCTAAAGTGTCAAATTTCTGAAGTGTGGGATCTGCCTCCACGTGTCCTCTATATTTGGACGACCGAGATTTACTTCGAGAGTTTGAGCTTTGATCAAAATCTGGACCAGGGGTCAAATTTTAGCTCAAAAATCAACGTTCTCGGAATTTCCTCAAAACAAATGAGAGCGTAGCCCTCGTCATCAAGAACCCAACGCAATTCGTTTCGTCCCAAACAGACATCGGGAACAAGAGATATCGCGATCTGTCTGAATCGTCAAACAGGGAAAAAAATGGATGCTGACTGTGCAATCCGTACAGGATAACATGGCAGAGTCCGTACATGTTGACATGGCGACCATACGATAACATGGAAGTTGATGATGTGGAAGTTTCATAGTGGCAGATTTGGGCGAATGGCGCTTCGACACGTGGCATCATTTTGGTTAATGGTAAGGTGCCACGTGGCCCAGTCATGGGCTGCCACGTGGCACCCCTTTATTTGGCTTTTGGTTTGTAAAATTTTACTGGAGTCCGTGGGGTTCGACCCCCAAACCTCCCACACCAGCTAAGCCTTAAAAAAGTCCGCCCAACCACTATGCCATACGTTGGTTCTTATTAACCATATGGTTTTTAAAATATTTGAGTTTGAATTAATGTTAAGTGGCGGGGGGTCGGGCCGGGGCCTAGCCCTGGCCCACGGTTGTATTGTGTACCATGTGACTCTATATGGTGGTGCATTAATACATATTTCAAATGAATCCCTGGTTGCATGTATTGATATATGACCACCACTTTACCATATGCATGGGAGTCGTGTTTCAACCGGAGCCTAGCCCCTGGTCACACTATTATTGCATATGCCCATACTCTCCAACGACGCACGCACGGGATTTGTGTTGAGGTTTAATCCACGGTTCTATTGTGTGGTATGTGACCACAACCGAGAGCGCGCAGGAAATTTGAAACAGTTGGTATGGTTGGCACGGTTTTGACCGTTAGCCCTTTTTACAAATGCGCAAGGTCATATGACCTCCACGTGACCACGGTCCTTGGCAGTTAGGGGCTGGCGCGCCCATAACTGTTCGAAAGTTTGCACCATTGGAACGGTTGCGTCTGGTGCCAGGTTTTTGCGCTTAAATAAGTGTGTGTTCTGGGTTCAAGCACACAGAGGTGCGTTTTGGCGAACCAGTTTCAACAAGCTTGAAGGAAGAGAATGGCAGGAGGCCTATATTTCTCATTTTTGGGCCGATTGAGGTGCCCTAAAAGCCCAACTAGGGGTTTTTGGACGTCCCAAATCCATTGGAACTGTTATCAAGGCCATTTGAAGACTTCTTTTGCAGGTTTTTAGCCATTGAAGTTTCAGCAAGCTCTAGGGAGCTTGAAGCCCTCATTGATGGAGGACATGTTTTGGTGAGCCTATGTTTGTTTTCTGTGATTGAATAATCATTTTTGGCTAATTGTTATGCTATGAACACAATGGGACATGTTTCAGAGGATTTTGAGGATTTTTACAGGTGCTTTTTCCATAGAGAAGCTCATGGAAGCTTAAGGCCACATGTAGAAGAGGTCATGCCCGGATGAGTCATGATCCGTTTTCAGAGTTTTATTAGTCATTTTTGGGGTTTTTATGTGTTCTGATCCCAAT
>ML793770.1:332353-367139 GCA_009831015.1 Picea engelmannii
GCCACTAATGTGACCTATAAAAAAATGTGAACTCTGGAGATTTCTCGTTAAGTTGGTAACTTTGTTTTAGGTACTCATTCTATAAGGAGACTTGGAAAATAGTGCAACTCTAAGAACAAGATCAGAAATTGATATCCCTATTTGGTGGAATCCTTGACACTTCACCAAGGAATATATCCTTGAAATTTTGCAATAAAGGATAGTGTTCAAGATTGGGACCTTTATCTTTTGTTGATTCTAATATATGGGATGCATGCAACTGGCATGCTTTTTTAAAACATTTCCTCAACTACAAAGCTAGAATTTGTCTAGTAGAGATTGCTTTTGGAATGCCTCTCATTGTCCTTGAATCTCCATCTTCATTAATGAAATACAATTTTTTGTTGTAACAATCATGTTTAACTCCATGTGCTTCCAACTACTCCATACCAATGAAAACATCATAAAAACCAAGTGGTAAAATATTCAAATTTTCCCATGTGAAGAATGCATTAAGTTCTAGTGGATACCTCTCCATAATTTCACTAACTTTTCTCTTGATTCCAATGGCTAACTAACCTAGCCATGACGTAGTATGCTTGCACTTATTAAGAGCACAAGAATTTTCAACAACTTTAGAAGTAACATAATTGTGAGAAGATACCAAATCAATTAAAATGGAAATAGATCTATTAACAATCTTACTTCAACTTCATCCACATTTAATTGGTGATTTTCTTAGTGATCTTCTAATGCATCACATATGTTAGGAATAGTCATTGTTACATCATTAATAGTAGTAGCCTCCTGGATATTGTAAGCATTTCTAGTGTTCTCCTTTTGATGTGGACAATTTTGAGCAAATGGTCTTCACCACACCCCCAACATTGAATAGGTTGTCTAGGACTTTTCCCCAAATATTAGCTAGCTTAGTTTCAATGTGAGCTAGCTGATTTTGCTAAAAGTCCTTTGGCTGATTTTTAAAATGAAGAGTCTCGAACCCTTTATTTCTCTAGTTAAGCTTCTAGTCCTTCTTCTTTTCCTTCCAAGTCTTCTAGATTTGTTTTGTTCATAGTAGTGATTAGCTTTTTTTATTGATTCATCTATAATATGAGGTTCATCAAACTCAATTACGTCTTTGTAGGATTGAGGTGGCCCATTCAAGAGACAATGAATCTTTACCTTCTTATATTTGATGAATTTAACATACCTCAAAAATTCTAAAAATTTATTTACATATTCATTCGTGGCCATTTGGCCCAATTTCAACTCATGGAATTATTTAATTTTACCTTCATAACAATGGTTAGAGAGGTATTGTTGTTAGAAATGTTTCTTGAACTACTTTTAGACAATATTTCTTTCAATTTTTTTCTTGACTTGTCTAAGATGTTCCCACAAAATTGAAGCTCTTCCATTCACATTGAATATGGCTACTATGTCCTTCATGTTTTCGTAATAATCATGGACTTGGAAATACTTCCTCATCCCAGGAAGCCAAACCTCAACTTCTTGTTTAGATTTAAATTCACCATGAAATATATGTGACAATATTGCCTATCAAAAGTCTCCATGTAATTTATCTCTGAAATGATTCTTCCACCCATGTATGAGAAAAGAAGCTCTTGAACTGCTCAATGAGTCTTTAGAGGCCTATCATTGACTTTTAGAGGATTCTAATGGTGTATATGTCCCCTATTTTATGCTATGGGACCTCTCATTAGAATGAATTTTTGAATTGTTCCAGCTACCACCATCTTTATTTCAACTCTATCCATGATGCATTTGTTTCTGTATATTTGTCAACTTTTGGAGAATGGCATCATTCATCTAGTTCTATTCCTCCCAAGATTTAATTAACCTTTCATTGTTTGCTTAGAAAGTTTGTAATTTCACTCGCATACTTCTCAGTCTGTACAATGTCTAGGGGAGTCACTTGATTTCTACATCCCTTGGATTCTTTCTTTGCATTTTCAACTTGTAGGTTTTCACTCATGGCATATGTTCCAAACCCATAAGGGTTTTGTACATCGTATATGCTAAAAATTTATTAGACCAACAAAAATACTCCTAGGTTATTTTAATTATATTGATAAATTAGAAGCTTTTATACGAGGATGGAGTGCTCAATTTTCTTCTCCTTTGAAAGACCCTTCCAATGACTATACATTTTCTCAATTTTGACATAGAAGCCCAAATTTATAGGCCTTGGAATATCATTGCCTATTATGTCTTCTACACCTTTGTTGTAGCTTATTAATAGCCAAATTGAGCTACAAGAACTATGCACAACAATATTCTATTAGCTAACAACAACAATACGAAAGGCATCATCATAGTAATTATGATTATGTCTTTCTAATCCTTCATGTGATAATTAAATGCAATACAACATAAGGGTCCTTCCCATTTCCCAATGTTGACTCAAGGAAAATTTTGTGTAGGGGTTTCAAATTCAAGGGGGACATTGTAGGGGCCAAGTAGGCGACAACCCCCTTGTGGACTCTTTATGCCATTGTAGGGTTGGTCAATGGTAGTTCCCTCATTTGTTTTGTAAATCCATGATCAATTTCATTTAACTCTACATACAAATTTACTTATTTTTCATGTTTCCTTGCTAACTTAGAGCCTCTATGGATGTAGGCTAATTTCCTTTGATTTCATAGGTTATGGTTGTCAAGCATCATATTTTTCATTGGTTGCATGTAGTCTTTATGTACCTTTAGCTTTTTGTAGACTCAATCCATCTAGATAATCTTTTCATGGTCTTTGATTCCACTTCATGTGGGCCTTAGGCCTTATTATGCTCTCAATCCTTCCACATGGCACAATTTCCCAAGCTAATGATATAGTAGACCCCTCTTTTTTGTTTCCTACAACTATAATTTTTTACACTATGGATGAACAACCCATCGATGGGATCTAGGCCATTGATCTAGATTCATAGCTAAAATCTTGGTTTTTCACAACAAGCGGGTTCTCTCTTCTCTCTAGACTCTCTAATATATGTGAGTGAATGTCAATCATTGATAAAAAAAAAGAACTATCTCAACCATTTTTTATAGCCATGTTTCTCTCTCCATCCAAAGCCTTTCCACACACAACTCATCCTTGACTATAGATCTAAATCTATGGGCACGATCTAGTCATTCACTACAATGCCCACCTCTCCACCCAAGTCTTTTCCAACCACTACGAGAGATCTTGAGCCATTGATTAGGATTTGTGGGTAAAATTGTGGCCATTCATGGTAAAGCAGCAACTGTTAAGGTACATTCAAATGAAATGCTACAATCAACTATTGTCCATCGATCTCAATGTGTAAATGAAATATTGCCCCTTCATAGTAGATATGCCCTCTAACTCACATTTTTTTCCAAAATGTCACAAGGGAGAATCTAGGTTGTCGATTTAAATTAGTGTATGCAATCTTAGTCCTTTGTGGCAAAGCACCCCCAATAAGGTATGAGCATGTAAAATGCCACAAGTTTCTCTTAGTGATTGATCTCCCTCTATCAAATTTGTCAATTCTCTTTAGGCCAATAAATCCTTGTTATTTATATTCTCTCTCTTGTCATAGACATATTAATGAAAATAAATAAATATGGATGTATGTATTCATCAAGAACTTAAAGATAAGCATGCCCATTTCACCTAGATCCTCTATGCAACCTTCCAATAGTGAAAATTTCTCAATTAGACCATGCATACCAATGAAGAATGTCATGTTCTTCTAAAAAGCTACCCAAATTTGGCCCATTGTTGAAGCTCAGCTATGATACCATAATATGGCATCCCCACCCAACACTCCTAGCCATGAGATAGAAAGCCACAAACAAAGCTTTCAAATTCCACCCCTCAAAGGCCATTTCTCTGCAATAACAACTAAGTAAGCCTATGAGGGATGACTAAAATTCAATAAAATGCATGCACATGTGCAATAATTAAAATGCAATACAATTACACAAGAATGGTTTAACAGAGATTCATGGCAACCATGAACAAAATCAAGCATATTCACACACAATGTGTAAGATCATAGATTTCCATAAGAAATAATAACATAAAATTTTCATAGTCATAAACAATGATAAGACACATATATTTTACATGATGAAATTCCAAGAAATTGGTTGCACAAGAATAATTTTCACCCAATCACAGGTGTCTAGTGTAGATATCACCTTGAATTCAGGATATGAGGCCACTAGGGAAAATGAAACAAGCTACATGCTTTTATCTCTCTTAGCCCAACCCATTTTCTCTTAGCCTCAACCAATCTTCTCGCTCCAATTCATTATAGGCATCCCATCCAACCAAGAAATAACCACGACCCTCTCTTCCAATACCCCACACAACACACAAAAGATCTCCCTTTTTTTGCTTAATAGTCCCTTAGAGATATTTTTCCTTCCAGTGTCATTCAATGTTGATAGAATGAGCCCATTTCACTGTATGCATTTTGGGATTTGCTTGCAAGGTTAATATTTGACTCTCAAGCATATAAAGAGAAACGAATACATAGTGGGTAAAGGGTTCCTAAATTACCTAGCATCTATGCTCACCTACATTTAACTATCTTTCATCCACGGTCTACAATATCCTTCTCATAGTATTGGTTTGGTCAATTTCCCCAATTGGTAATGGTTAGCCATGGAGAACATAACATGAACAATCTAGAGTATGGATGTGAGAGTGGTGGAACAAGTACTAGAGTGAATGGATACAAGAGGGTTGGGGGAAATGATGATTGATGTTATTTATGATAGGGAAAATGTAAGACTCTTACACTTCCCATGATGATTATACTCAACCCATTCTTCCATAACTATGTGAGAAGACTTCCCCACCAACCTCTTACACACGCTCAATGATTAGTTTGATTAGTGAAAGGAGGTGGATGGATTTAATATTTAGGGGACATGGTGGAAAAAAGATGAGTTCTAAGGTTGGAAATAGATGATTCACTTTCCCATAGGTCCCTTTTTCCTCTATCCCTCTAGTGGAATCATAACCCCTCTTGTTCTCTCCATATCCATCTTGGAACATTATATATTATATTCCAGCATTCATATTTATAGAGTTGAATTCTTCGTGGTAAGCCTACCACATCTTTCATATACGTTTAGTTACACCACACATGCCTAGCCATTCACTAGCTAGGCATTAGCCTTGAGTTTCACATTAGGAATCCATACTAGCATATTTATATCATTTACAAGTGGGGCCATTTATTTAAGCTCACATTGCTTGATTCCCATCTTAATTATAAACTCACATCTACAATTTATACATAATACGATCCAAAAAAATTTAGGGTCTAAACTAGGGTATTACAATATACCATGGAGAAACCCAATGTGGATAAAAGCTTCAACAAATTAAGGATGTCGTCCTTCTTAAAAATCAAAGAGTACAATGCAAAATAAAGAGATCACCAAGCCCACTATGGAGCTATGAGTTGGTATGGTCTGCTTTAGTCCCCTACATATTTATCTTTCTTCTTTTCTCTATTATCTCTTTACTCCTCTTAGCTGCTACTCCATTATCAAACATCAAATTGCCATAATATGAGTTGAATCCCTTTGCCTCCTTTCAACGAGGGTTTTAACACCCTTTCTTGGTCGTTAAAATTAGGGTATTGGAATCTCTTGATACTTCTTGAAGTCTAGTGAACTCCATATGTTCAGATGGGTGAACCATGTTATGTTGTGACTTCAACATGGACCTACAAGGAATAATAAATGGTTACCTTGCTAAGGGCATTACTTTCACAAATGAACTCTACTTGGGGCGCACTTAAAAAAAATGAAACTCTCGACCTAGATATTGCTTTGGAGACCTACTAGACATATGTTTTCAAGGTCCAAGACCTCAAAAAATTATTTGAAAGCCTCAAACCAAAGGATTTTCAATTTTGGTTGGTTAATGTGGTTTTCATTTTTTGACCTAAAGTGCTCTAAATAGGTCTTGAATTTTGTATTTCCCATTATAGAGCATTAACAAAACAACATTTAGTAACTATAAAAATTCATTTTTGATCAAGTAACCATGGGAAATTTCTTCACAAATTGCAAGATCTTTTTTATGGCACTGGAGGACAACCCTACCAACACAAGAACACTATATATTGAAGATATAACATTTGTCCCACAGAGCATCACCTACTCTCTTTAGACACCATATATCTTGCAATATTATAGAGATTTAAGGTTTGACAATATGAGCTTAAGGGGTTGCTCACCAAAAGTGAAGGAGAGAAGAGATACACAAGAAATCATCCAATAGATGCTATGACCAAAGATTCTGTTTAGGGAAGTGTAGAATTCTTACGTGGATTTAAGGTTTGAGAATATGAGTTTAAGAGGTTGCTCACCAAAAATGAAGGAGAGAAGACATATACAAGAAATTGACCAACAAATGCCATGACCAAAGAGTATGTTCAGGGACATGTGTAGACTTCTTATAAGGCATCCAGAGGTCAAGGAGGTGGATCGAGGGATATGTGTATTACTTTGACCATGGCTTGAGAGGTGCATCTCCCAAGGAAATTATGTTAGGCAATCCAATTGACCATGGCTAGAGAGGTGCATCTTCCAAGGAAATTATGTTAGGCAATCCAATTGACCATGGCTAGAGAGGTGCATCTCCCAAGGAAATTATGTTAGGTCGTCCAACTCATCAAGTTGACACACCAGGTATAATAGAATGTGGAAGGATGTAGGTGTTGACTCAAGGGCATTTTTGTATAACCCATTTCAATGGAAATGAGCATGAATAAAAGATTCATTTGAGATTATTGGGACTCATGAATGACATTAATTGAAAGGTCTTTATTGTGCCCTTGGTGTCATAGACAACACGTGTTAAATAACCACTCATATACACCCTAGGGATTGCATAAGGTTAGCATGGGGCCTTTATTAGGCGTCTAAAGAAAATTATAGTGTTTAGCATGTGGTTGTGGGTGGTTGTTGAAATTTGAGACACCCATGGGACCACCCATTCCCCCCCCTCCCCCCACCCCCCTGACTTTTGTTGAGATTGGCTCTCTCCTTTGAGATAATATATTCTAACACAACAAGACAAGGGATTGATGAATATCACACCCAAGTGCAGTTCATGAAGCAAGGCCCCATGCATCAATCCCTTTCTTGATGGTACAACTTGGGACTCCATTACAACATGGTATCCTTCTTGAGAGAGCCATAGAGAAGATGTATACTATGAATTAGTTGTCATTATAAGGATGGTAGAGATCCTTGTGGTAGCCATAATGTTGTTTTTCCCTTAACAAAACTAATAGAGAAATCATGGAACTAATAAGCTTCTTTAAGACCATCAACAACTGATGCGTGATGGAATATTTGATACAACTAAACTCAGAAGACAACTATGAATATGTTAGTGACCCTAATGACCAATTCTAGAAGTTAAGAAATGCCACTCCATTTAATCCAATGCTTGAAAGATTAAGCTAATGGCCTTGATAGTTTGAAGGCTTGGATCCACGAAAAATTTTAGGGGCTAAATTTCACCCATGGGCTAATTTACCATGTTTTTTCTAAAAAATGATTCGCTAATTTGTAAGATGATTCACCCAAATTCTATAGGATAAAAGTATTTTACTTAAAAAAATGCCAAAATTTTCTAGAAGCTATATAAAATCCTTACAAATTTGAATATTTTTACAAAAATATTGTCAAACATTTTATAGTTGGCATTTGAAGAATTATTAAGATTCACCAAGGTTTCTACACTTTAGGATACATATGAATCCTTAAAAATTTCCCTACTTGGATCCATGACTACAAGGCAATAAAGATCAAAATAAATTTCATCAAGAGACTCAAATCTACCCTAGCATCAATAATTAAAGACAAAGAATGAGACAATACAAGGGATTCTCGACATCCTCACCATTTTCCCTACTTGATTATGGAGAATACTTGAAGCATATTAGAGATGGGAGTCCTAAAGATTTTATTATTGCCTTTTCATCATTCCTGTGATTTGTTGTTACTACTTCCTCCCCTATACTCCATTTCAAGATCGACCATCTTGGGTTGGATACAACCTTTTTCACTTCTTTTCTCGTTCTCATAAGGACATACACACACTTCTTTGTTTTGTGCTCCCACATAGTTTGTAGAGATACCATTTTGTATATGTAATAGTGGGCCTAATGGTTAAGAATATGTGTTTCCTCCCAGGAGGCAATATGTTCAAATCGAGAGGGGGGTATGGTATGTACACCTTTATAGACTTTAGTAGACAAATCGTTACGTGAAAGGGGTCCCTTGTCCCACAAATAAGAAAATCTCATACACTAATTTGATGTTTGACTTGACAATAACCTTAAAATTAAATTAATTATATTATGAAGAAATTTATAAAATAACTCCAAATACCAAATACATACATAATATTTGGTATTCCTTCAACCACCTTGTTACAAATACATAATAAAACATTTTGGATATAAACGAAGTCTTTGGGGACCAAAAATCCCATTAGAGATTTTTGTCCATCCTCCTCTTTTTTAAAATATTTATTTGGTCAATATTTCTTAGAGCTTCACTCTTTTTGACCATAACGAATATAAAAGCCTCGCACGAAACAAATAATATTAACATTAACATATATTTCTATATGGTAAAATAAAATTTCTAATAACGAAAAAAACATGGACAACCCTCGAGAGAAGCGAAAGTAGCCGTTGTAAAGTTGAAACGTTTTCAACTCTGACTAAAATTTAAATGTAATAACAATGATTGGTTTTTTAATTAAATTTTCCAGTAAAGGAAAACTAGCCGTTAAGGCGCTCGGCTGCCCGGTCTATCGCTGCCCGCTAACCTTACAATTCGGGCAGCCCTTCAAACTGTTCGCCTTAATTTTCCCCTCTTCCAGTTTCTCTGCATTTTCATCAAATCAAACCGCTCCGTGTTTATTTAGTGTATCCACACACAAGCAAAATCTGGCAATTACAGAGGAGGAGGAGGGCACCTTGGCTTTTATTCGTCCAGGTGCAAATTTTCCCTTGTTATTTCATATTTTTCTCAACATTTGGACTGAAATTTCTTCAAAATAAGTGCAATAGAGTCTTGCTTTCGGAACTCCCGTAGCAGCTCTGCAAATCCGGCGGACTGAGGGTACTTTCGAGTTTTTCGAAGAAATTTACGGTAAATTTCTTCAGATTTGAAGAAATTTGCGGTAAATTTTCTTCCGATTCGGCGCTATTAGCTTCATTTTGGCATCCTGCGGGGTTTGTGAGCTTTCTGACCGTTAAACGGATGTCAAACTCTTTTTAAATCTCTTTCCACCTGCGATTTGTTAGCGGCCTACAGAGTTGGGCGAGTTATTGGTCTCAAGGTCCAGAACAGGTCATACTTCCATCCGGAATCAAGGAGGACTGAAAAATTAGCAAGTTTCCCTGAATCTGTAAAGCTGAAAGACCGGAAACTTGCGTTTGAAAACCTAGCGCAAAGTCTGATGAAAAATAACTTATTGTAAATATTCAGCTCGCCTTGAGTTATGCCGGTGGAAATATGGAAAGTATTGAGAATGTGAGCCGATAATGGTGCAGTCTGGATTCCGTAAGCAAAGCGAGTTTGGCTGAGTTTCTTTTGCAAAACTGCGAATTTAGCAAGTTGCTGTGAAGTGAGCAAGTTTTTAGTAGGTTTAAATAAATAAAGATGACTGCGTCTGTGGACAAGAGCCCCGGGACTCCGCTTACAAAGGTTGAAAGGACTCCGGCATCGACTCCAGGAGGAGCAGGCGGTAGAGTGAGGGAGGAGAAGATATTTGTTACCGTACGTGTCAGGCCACTGAGTAGTAGAGAACTGGCCCATCGCGATTCGTCGGCTTGGGATTGCATTAATGAAAATACTATTTTGTTCAAGCACTCTTCTCAGGACCGATCTAACTGTCCTTCATCCTATACATTTGGTAAGAACATAATAAATATTTTATTTTATGCGTTTGCTCTGTTTTTATTCTGTTTTGTCTTAGCAGTTTATTTTCATGCTGTATTGATCTTGGATATCCCGAAGCATCTTCAAAGGTTGAATTGGAGATGTTTGTCCTGCAGATCAATAAAAGTAGTTCTTTAAAGTGCGGTCTTTATCAGGGTTTAAATCATTTTTTTGCCAATAAGGTTAAGATTTTTTTTTTTTGCCGATTGCACGCTTTGGAACAAGAGCATACAACCTTCAATTGTTGTAAAACTTTTGGTGTTTAAATCTGCAAGTATTTATGTGCAGATAGAGTTTTCGGGCCTTCTTGTTCGACAGAGCGTGTTTACCAGGAAGGGGCAAAAGATGTGACCTTATCAGCACTTACAGGCATTAATGGTAAGTTAACTAAACGGATCACTCCATTTTGACAATCTCATACCAAGTTATCTTCCAAGTGTAATTGGTCCGGTGCTAGTTTTTCCTTTTCAACTATTGTCCAACTCCAGAGCGTCATTTGGTGCCTTGCTTCCTACAAATGTTACTTTGAAATGCAATCATTGGACATTTGCAATGTGATTGAAAAATTCTATATTTTGCAATTCATTTTATTGCATTATTGTTTCTCCACCCCATTTAGTTTATCTTCGATGATCTGTATTGGTTGCCACAGCCTCTCTACTAATTGTAGGGAGTCTAGTTTTCTGGAAATATACTTGTACTTATGGTGTTGATCGGCATTTCAGTCTGCAATGCGATTTGGAATTTTCATGTTTTGCAATCCAGTTCCCTTACATTCTTGATTCTCCATCCTGTTAGTCTATCTTTGATGGTCTCTGGATTGGTCCCTGCAACCTGTAAGGAGTCTCAAGATTTTTTTGAAACATACCTGTACCTTTGGTATTGGTGGGTAAGTGGGTATTCGAATTTGAAATGCTATTGATTCTCCACCCCATTTAGTTTATCTTCGATGATCTGTATTGGTTGCCACAACCTCTCTACTGATTGTAGGGAGTCTAGTTTTTTGGAAACATACTTGTACTGATGGTGTTGATTGGCATTTCAGTTTGCAATGCGATTCAGAATTTTCATATTTTGCAATCCAGTTCCTTACATTCTTGATTCTCCATCCTGTTAGTCTATCTTTGATGGTCTCTGGATTGGTCCCTGCAACCTGCTCTACTGATTGTAGGGAGTCTCAAGGTTTTTTGGAAACATACCTGTACCTTTGGTGTTGGTGGGTAAGTAGGTATTTGAACTTGAAATGCTATTGATTCTCCATCCCATTTAGTTTATCTTCGATGATCTGTATTGGTTGCCACAGCCTCTCTACTGATTGTAGGGAGTCTAGTTTTTTGGAAACATACTTGTACTTATGGTGTTGATCGGCATTTCAGTTTGCAATGTGATTCAGAATTTTCATATTTTGCAATCCAGTTACTTACATTCTTGATTTTCCATCCTGTTAGTCTATCTTTGATGGTCCCTGCAACCGGCTCTATTGATTGTAGAGAGTCTCAAGGATTTTTTGAAACATACCTGTACCTTTGGTGTTGGTGGGTAAGTGGGTATTTGAACTTGAAATGCTATTGAGAAATTCCACATTTTCAACCAATTTTCTTACATTTTTTATCCCCCATACCATTTGTTTATTTTTTATGATCTGGATTGATCCCTGCAGCCTCCTCAACTGATTGTACGGAGTCTATAGTTTTTCTGAAAAATGCATGTACTTGGTGTTGGTCTGCATTTCTTTTATCCTCTTTTCATTTTTAGAATATTTTCTGAACAACTCAAGGCACATGCAATTTCGGTATGTGCCATTGCAGGTCCGTACTGGTGAATTGTGCGTTGGGGCCTTGAGTTTTCTTCCGTTCTTTACTGATGTGTTTTTCTATGTCATTTTTCAGCAACTATTTTTGCATATGGCCAAACAAGCAGTGGGAAGACGTTCACAATGAGAGGCATTATAGAAAATGCTATTAATGATCTCTATCGCTACATAGAAAATGTACAGTCATCCTCATCTTATTGTTTGTAATGCTCTTTATGTTTTCTCTTGTGGGAAAATTGCTAGTATTTCCTTCCCTGGTCCCTCTAATTCAATTTCTTTCTACCTATGTAAATGAAAAGAGATCTGGTTTGTGTGGGATTCTTTATTTAAATTCAACATTGTGCTTTGCAGAATCCAGATAGAGATTTTGTGCTGAAAATTTCTGCTCTTGAAATATATAATGAGATTGTGAGAGACCTGTTGAATCCTGAAAGTGGAGCTCTTCGTCTCCTTGATGATCCAGAGGTAACTCTCATTCATTGTTTCAATGCTTCGCTTTCATCATAATTAGATCTTCTCTGTTTTTAGTACTGAAGGTGATTGATTCGGACCCAGAAAGGGACTATTGTTGAAAGACTGGTGGAGAAAACGGTGAAGGACAGCAGACATCTCAGACAAATAATTGCTGTTTGTGAAGGTAAAATAAGTTCTTGAGACACGGAACTCTTCCTGAATTTCTTGCAGAGAAATGGTTATATTAGCTTTAGAAATACAATTTATAGAAAGTGCCAAAAAATTGCACCATTGTGTGGATACACCAAAGAAAGATAAATTATCTTGAAATTTCAAGTGATTCGAAAACCTACCCTGCTTTTTGCAAGTATGTTTTTTGATGAGGTGCTTGTGACTTCTGCAGCTCAAAGACAGGTCGGTGAGACAGCTCTGAATGACAACAGCTCAAGGTCTCACCAGATCATCAGATTGGTGAGTGTCATGGACTTTCAACATATAAAATGCTGTCAATCCTGGGATAAAAAATAATATGGTGTTTTCTCTGTCTCATATTCTTATTTGCTCTGTAGACTGTGGAAAGTACACTGCGCGCAACATCGGGCACTGTAAAGGCCCTGATGGCTAGTTTGGTAAGTTGTGCTTTTAGCTGCTGTTCTTTGAAGAATATCTGCAATATTTTCAAGCAATTAAGTCAATGCAAATTTCTACAGAATTTTGTTGATCTCGCTGGGAGTGAGCGAGCATCACAAACGAATGCTGAGGGAGCTAGGCTTAAGGAAGGGTGTCATATAAACCGCAGCTTATTAACACTCAGTACTGTAATTCGCAAACTCAGGTATAATGCTGTATGATATCTTTCCTCTGTCAGTGTTGCTAAAGTTTTAAAACTGTTTCCTTGAAAGCTTTTTCTTTTAAGACTGAGCATGCCTTCAGGCTGAAATCAATCCATCCTCATTTAAGATGAAGATTGAGCCTTATTGTATATGACTTTGTTTTATCATATATAGGACGGAGTAACCTTTTTTAATCCAAGATCGAGCATACCTGATCAAATGCTTATCTGTCTTTCTTATGTTGAAAAAACCCCGTTTTCATTAAAGATAAAGAATGCCTGGGCGATTTTGAATTATAGCATTTATTTTATTATATGTAAAGAGAGGAACCCTTTTCATAAAAGATTGAGCACACCTGATTTCGAGCTCTTATCAGGCTTTCTCTTTTATCTGTTAGCTTTGCTTAAATGTAGGGTACATTTTGCATGTACCCCACATCCATAAACATTGAGAATGGCTCGGATGTTATTTGCTATTGGTTTGCTAGCTTAAGTTATTCTTGTTCTATGGATGTAGCATTATATGATTTTATGTGCCATTTCATTTTATGTATGCAGTGGTGGAAAAAGGAACGGTCACATACCTTATCGTGATTCAAAGCTCACCCGGATTTTGCAGCTTTCCCTGGGAGGTAATTCCAGGACAGCTATTATTTGTACCATGAGTCCTGCACTAAGTCATGTGGAACAGTCTCGGAATACACTTTCTTTTGCCACTCGTGCAAAGGAGGTTACCAACTCTGCACAAGTTAATATGGTATGCATTATTTTCTTTCTTAGGTGTTACATAATAAAAATCCCAGCTTTTTAGGTTTTAAACTCTGACTGCTGTAATCCATGTTGCCAAACAGGTAATTTCAGAAAAGGAACTAGTGAAACACTTGCAGAAAGAAGTTGCAAGGCTTGAGGCTGAGCTGCATACGCCTGAGTCAACTACGGCAGTCTGTTCAGAGTCATTGTTGATGGAAAAGGAGCTACAAATCAAGAAGGTATTGTCATTGACAAAGTTAGTTTGGCTAAAGTGGTTGACAACTGTCTTTCAGAGAACAATTTGGCACTATGAGAAAATTCCCATTTTCATACACAACATTGATGCCAAAACCGATATGTCCAAAAACAGGATATGTGGACTGGGATGTGTCCCACAATTTTTAAACTCTTATGTCAACTTTATCACTTTTACTGAACTTGGGCCTATTTCATTATAAGATCTCATATCACATTTAAGGAGCTTGGGCTTTACACATTTTACTCATTATCTTAAAGAAGTTTTCAGTTCTTGATGCCTTTAGTTTTCATACATGCAGATGGAGACAGAAATGCAAGAACTCAAGCTCCAATTAGACTGTGCTCAAGCTCGACTTGATGAATATCGTAGAATGCAAGATGATCAGCAGCAAATAAAGACTCCAGTAATGCTTCTGCTTTGTTTGATTAAAGATTGTTTTTTTTTTCCTTTGCCTAAAATGTTGCCCCTCATTCTAATCAATTGTTTTTTCGTTGACAGGAAATAACACAAAGTGAGTCACCTCGTGCGCTTACACAGGTCTCTCCAATGTCTCCAAATCATGGTGGGGAAAGGGATGCAGAAAACAGGGCACTTGTTGTCATAGGCAGGTCAAGAAATAACCCAATAAGGCAAACGATGAGGCAGTCGACGATGAGGCAATCAACGACAGCACTTGTGCTTGTACAGGAAATTCGCAAGCTTGAGCAACTGCAAGATGAGCTTGGTCAAGATGCTAGTCGGGCTTTAGAAGCACTTCAAAAAGAGGTAGTCTGTCTTCGTTTGGCCCAAGCTGGGATGAATAATGATGCAGCTCAAACAATTGCTAAGCTTCAAGCAGAGATAAAGGACATGAATGCAGTGCGTTCCACCAGTGCTGCCAAAGATGTGGGGCCTATTGTCAATGTGGATAGGAAGAGTATGAACACTAATTTAATGGAAGAAATTAGCAGACTGCAAGCAATGGGAGACACAACCATCGCTTCGTTGGAAGAGCAGCTGGAAAATGTACAAAAGTCCATAGACAACCTGGTGTTGCCATCACCTGACCCAAGTCGTCCATCTAATGAGGCATCACCATCACCCGCCAAATCGAAGTCGCAATCACGGAAGAAAAAAATCCTTCCATTATCTTTGAATAATAGTTGCAACAGGCAACATTTGTTAAGATCCCCATGTTCTCCTCGATCCCGTCGATACCTTGGTTTCGAAAATGAGAATAATCCGCCAAGGAATGCTAATGTTACAACCACCACGCCAACCAAAAGCGAGGATGGTGAAGGAGTGTCCTCTAGGGAGGGCACTCCTTCCCATCGTAGGTCTAGCTCTGTTAATGTTAGGAAAATGCAAAATATGTTCAAAACAGCAGCAGAGGAGAACATTAAAAGTATAAGAACTTATGTTACAGAGCTCAAAGAACGTGTAGCCAAACTTCAGTATCAGAAACAGTTGCTTGTTTGCCAGGTATTTGCTGTCTTATCCTGATTTTGCATAAAATTAATTAATCAGTAAATTAATTATTATTCTCTTTATTCATTGCAGTTATGCTTCTTTTCGTGCCCTCGGATAACTGGGTTTTTTTCTCTGATGGTCAGATAGAATATTTTTTTCATCTTGCTTGAATGCTGCTGAAGATTATGTACATCCCTTTCTTCTCTTTTAGGTACTGGAATTGGAGGCTAATGAGAACACTCACATAGAGGAAGGGGCAGACGGGGAAGATGGAGCTGTTGAAGGAAGTGCAGTGGAAATGGATCTTACTCCACAGTCCCCCAGAACAAGGCGTTCTTTCTTTGAGCAGCAACAGGAACACATAATTGAACTCTGGGATTTGTGCCAAGTTTCTATAATCCATAGAACTCAATTCTACTTGCTATTCAAAGGAGATCCAGCCGATGAAATATACATGGAAGTAGAGCTGCGCAGACTGACTTGGTTGGAGCAGCATTTTGCCGAATTGGGCAATGCAAGCCCAGCAAGTGGGCCAGATGATCACGTTGTCTCTCTAGCTTCAAGGTACATCTTCAATAATTATCAAATTTCAGCAATTATTTCAGTGTTACACTCAAGTTTATTTTTGGAGGATAGGCAGGCCATATTAAAGCATGATGATATTAAATGACATTAGTGTTTCATGTATTATACAGTGCACGTGCTCTGAAGCGTGAACGGGAACTCCTTGCTAGGCGCATGCGCTCCCGCTTCTCATCTGAAGAGAGGGAGATGCTATTCACTAAATGGGAGATTCCTCTCGAGGGTAAACAACGAAAGCTTCAACTAGTCCAAAAACTCTGGACTAATCCTCACTGCAAGCGACACATTCAAGAAAGTGCAGAAATTGTAGCAAAGCTGGTGGGCTTCTGTGAGCCAGGCCATGTTTCCAAGGAAATGTTTGAGCTTAACTTTGCTCCTCCAAGTGACCAAAAAGCCTGGCTCTTTGGCTGGAACCCCATTGCAAAGTTGCTTGATCTCTGATTCATTGATTTCCCCTTTGTAGTATGTATTATATAGGCTTCCATCTTCAGGTTTATTCTTGGACTGTAATTAAGTCCACTCTTAATTACATGTTGCAGGCCTTCTAATGCAACCACATTTTGTGTGTAGATAGATGTAAGGCTTTGATTTTGAGATTGTTCCTCGGAAATGTAACATTTTTATCTCAGATGATTGATACAGTAGACTGCATCTACTAGTTGTATGTGAGGCCTTGGTGGATATAAGCAGGAATGGTCTTATGAATGGGCATACCTACCTGGAGTCCAAGATTCATTATTCTTGTTGTTTAATGTAATAAGTGTTTTGCAGTTGTCTCTCTTAATTACATCTTGCAGGTCTTACAATGAATTGTGTACAGATTCATTTAATGGTCTGTGTGGGATTGTTTTGGGATTGTCTTTGAGATCTGATCCAGTAGAGTACATCATCTACTAGTTGTGAGTCCAGGATTATCACTCTTAATTACATGTTGTAGGCCTTATATTATAAGTTGTGTAGATACAAGGCTTATAATTGTGAGAGATGTATAACATACAAAATGCTAACATGGCATAGATTGGCCAAATATAATAGTTAAATAAAAATATTAAATTGGCTTAATAAGTATACACATACATATTAAGTTGTGTGTATATACATACACACAACACACACATGGATGAAGCCCAAGGGGTTGACTCAACTGGTTGTTGCCAATGTTGTTGGGCATTTAGCTAATTCTCTGTGCTAGTAGGTTCTTGGTTTGAAGCCCCCCAGGGTGAGGTGTAGTCTATGTCAATGGGTTTATTAGGGATACCATCCACAGATGTGGAGAAACATTCCTTGGGTTTTCCCCGTGAGGTTTTTGTTGGGAAAAACATAGACACGTGGATGAAAATAGAATAACAAAATACAACATTATTAAACCAGTCCAGATCCATCTTAAGCATGGATTTATCAAGTGCCAAGAGGGATTAAATCTATGGAAGTGCAACACTTCCTCAATTTTTTGCTCTAAAAAAGGTTTGCACTTCCAAAGATTTGACCCCTCTCAGTTGTAGATAGATCTGTGCTTAATATGGATCTAGATTGATTATATGTTTATATCAGATAACTCAACTGCATTTGATCATCCTGGGTTGGGCTGCCTCTGGGTGCTTTTGTAATAATAGGGTCAGTGAGCAGAGAGGCCACCAAAACTGGATGTCTATACGTGTCTCATAGAGACCCCTAGCGGGTTTGTCCAGGGGAGCTCATTAGGTTCAGACTGAAGGAACTTAAAAGTGTGTGCCACTCATAATTTTAATAGGAGCTGTGTACAAAGGGTGAGCAGGAGTTCATTTCAGAGGTTATTATCAGTATGATTCACTATAAGAATCTATGATCTTGTGCCCTTGTTTCAAGCCTGTATTTGTTGGGCCTGCTTCCTAATATGACTCAGATCTTATCTAGTGTTTCAGTGATTTTCTGTACATGATAAAAATCAGGGCAGCTAAGAAGTTGAATCAAAAGCCTTCCCAAGAAACGAAAATGAGCAAAGTCCACAACAATGACCCGGGTTCGAGTGCTGGCAGGCATGCACCACCAGATAAAGGGCTGTGAGAAAGCGGAAATAGGCCACATTTATGCAATTTTGTACCCTCTACCAGAACAAGCCTCCCACATGGAAATGGTGTGACTATCACAACTCTGCTTGGCATAATGCTTTTGAATGTAATGCCATGAAAGAAACCTCAAGTCCACAACCAATAGACAAAGGGAGAGCCATTGTAGAAGAGAAGCCAAATATAAGTACATTACTTGCATTCTCTGAAATTCTTGCAAGTTTTGTTGTAAAGCTAGAAGAAGAAAGAGAAAAACTTCCATTCTCATATATAGGTAAAGGGCAACCCATTTATTTTTGAGGAATAACTGAAGAAATTGGAGGCACACGAATCATAATCACCAGGGAATATTGATTGCCTTGTGCCATTTAGCCATTCTAGGAAGAAGTGCTTTGTCTGATGTCCTTTTCAATGACAAACGATGCCTATGGGATAGACATGGAAGCTACCAAGCAAGACCACATAATGCAGTGATTTGGGCTTAAGTTAACCAATCCGAAAATGGGCCATTATCCCCACATGTATCACTTCAGGTCTACTTCACAAGTGGTTCAGTTTGGGACTTCAAGCTGCTTTTAGGTCTTTCAAACTCAAGCTTCTCGAAGCAGACAGTGGGGTCAACTATTTGCATTCATTGTGGCATAGCGAAGCTCAATCTACCATGTGTTAACCTACCAACGTCAACAAGTGGCGTCAACACATGTCAATGATTTAGGAGCCCAAGTGGCCATCAAAGCAACTTGCCATATGGCCCAATAGGAGATGATAATACCCTATCCACGTTTGCTAATTCTACCCTGTGTAATTCATTTGTTGAAGTAATTCAGAGCAGTTGTCTTTAGTGTGCTTTTCAATATCACCATGTCAAGTGAAGACTTCTTATGTGTAGAAACTAATGCATGGGGAGATGCATCAAAAGAAGAGGAAAAATAATTTTGTGATAAACTCTGAATCTCCTCTTGTAATGTGTCAAGTACTACCGTCTCCCCCTAATTCATCATACTTCTTAAAAACATAAAAAATAAAAGTTTAATTATATTTTTCAAATGCAATAATTTAATTAACCTTTGGTACCTCCAAATTCACTTATACGATATTTTAATTTAGGTGTTGCAAATGCTGCATAGATTTGTCCTTCTAGACCAATTGTTGAAGTAGGAGATCATGTTCATTCTTCAAGCCCCGGTACTCATAAAAAAAAATAGAAGTGAAATGGCCCTTTGAATCTAGGTATTAGTGTAATTGCAAATTATCATAATTCAAAGCTGCAAAATTGTAAACTAGAAACATGTATTAGTTTATTTGTTTCCATGTGCAAAACACTTATCAATCGCCATGCTATGTAGAAGTTGTGATTAACACAACCAAGAGTTGCCTAACCTGCTTTAATATACGTCCTACCATTTCAATCACCATAGCAAGCAAGCCTCAGATTTTCTAAGGAAAGGGGAAATGGGTATATGCAATAGTTCTAGTGTCCAACATAGGGGTTTTATCTAAGTAGGGCAAGGCCCTGGATAGCTTGTTTTATGCAACACCTTGGCAATATTGTAATAGTTCATTGTAGCTGCAACTTCTTGTTTCCTCCCAAGGTAGAAATGGATCTCACGGTTTAGAGCACTATACCAAATCAATTCATTCAAGTTGGCGGTGCCTTCTCCACTAGCCTCAAATACATTATCTATTGTAAACCAATAATATATATTTATTATGTAACAAGACATAGGTTTTTTAAACTTAAAACATAATTTTGAAAACACAATTTTTACATGGTTTGCCTCTTCAACATTTCATAGATGTTGCAAATGGAAAGCAAAGCAATAAGATACATGTTAACTTGTGCTTTGGCTCCATCTTCAATTGCTTGCCAGCTATATGTTAGGAGAAAAGTGTTGTGGCCAACATTATGTGATGCATTCAACATAGCATAGGTAGGAGGAAAGTGTTGTGGCCAACATTATGTGAAGCGTTCAACATAACATAGGTCCTTGACGAGCTCAACAGTATCGGGCTCATCAATTACAGAACTATGTGGAACTATGTTGCATGAGGAGTATAACAATAACTCTATAATTAGAAAGATAAAAACCCAAAGGGTATTTAGTTGTGTGTGTGTGTGTGTGTGTGAGAGAGAGAGAGAGAGAGAGAGAAGCATCAAGCTTCTCTGCTTCCATAGATCCCACCTACTCTCAAGGGATTGTTTTCTAATATCAAAGGTGACATTCTCCTTGTTTAGAAAATGAACCTCTGTCAATTGTTGTGCTTCCTCTAGGAACTGTTAAAGGATTATCCAACACACCGACAAGAAGACCAAGGTAAAGAATGTCATTGTTTGGGCTTAATCAATGTAAACAGTTGGAAAGTCTAAGTAACTAACAATGTCCTTTGTTTTTTATTGACTGATATGAGAGAGTGGTATGTAGAGGAGTACTCTCTATGGTCAAGGGCACGATGAAGTATCTCATTTTGGGAGTTCTAATGCGATAGATACATATATAAAGTAAAATAAGCATTCCCACTAGTACAAATATGATATATTTCTAAGTTAACATAGAAGTCGCACAACACTAATCTCAATAACAAAAATGACTTGGGAAGTAGTAGAAAAAACTAAACTCTGAAATGATTAGTTGCAAGCCCTCATCCCAAAGCCAAAGAAGAAGAAAGAGAAGACCCCTTGCCCACTCCTAAGCCTAGCACCAAAAACAGGTAGGACCTCAAGAGCCACAACCAAACCACCACCAAAATTTGAGTTACCCAACATAGTCACAAAAAGGAAGGAAAACTAGTTTGAAAAGGAAGTCGAGGAAGGAGTTATGGAACTAGTGACAACACTGACAAGGATGCCAACAAAGAAACAAATAACCCATCCTCCTCTAGTTGCGACTCATTGGTTGATCGTAGAAGCACAATAAATGGCAGTGGTAGTCAAAGATCTTTGGGGAGAAAAGAACATTATAGAACCTACTAGCCAGGGTGTACCATCAAGTATAATTTCAATTCTCCCATTTAGTATCTAGTGTTCCAATGGTTATGTATGAAACACCCTTTGGAGACATTGTACAAATTACATATGAAGATGAGGCCAACAAACCTGAAGCAAGTGTGCATCACAAATGAACAACAAGAGGCCATTGGTGGTCACCAACCCAAAGATGAAGAGGTTCAAGAAGGAGATTAGGAATGAGCTCGAGACTGAGAATAGAACCAACAACCAATCCATACTCCATTGCCTAGCCTAGGCCAAGAGTCATAGATGATGGATACAATTAGTGGTGGGGATGAGGAGAACACAAAGAAACTCCAAATTTAATTGTCACCCACCTCGTTCCTCTCATTTAATTGTCAAAACAGGTCTAAAGGGAAATTAGTAACCATTTGTTTTCCTTCTGTCTTGGATCAAAGGAAACCCGATCCAAGGGGGATTTCACTTGTTCACAAGGGGAATTCACCACAACAGAAAAAATGGCGACCATACCGAGGAATGATTTCTCCTATGTTTTTAGCCTGTTGGATCTTGTGTGTCCATTGATGTTTTTGATGTTGATGCTTGTTAATTGAACTCTTCCTACTTTCTGTTGAATCTGGGAAAAAATTGGTGTTGTTTCAACCACTTCCAAGCATCAATGCTCCTCCATAGTGACCCACAGAGCATTGAAAACCCTTATCAATGCTCCCTGTTAGTGTCTTGAGGAGCATTGATCTATGTTCAATGCCTTGTCTGCCTCATGACAGGAGTGTTGATCTCCTTCCTAGGTCAATTTTCAGCTCATTTTTCTTTCTTCCCCTCAGATTTTTCACTCAGATCTTTGCATTAGAGTCCTCTGAACTTGGTTCTTACTGTTTGATTGAAACAATTGTGATCACAAAATTTTCTTGCCTCTTTTGAGATTGCAAGTCCTTCAAAATTATGGAATGAACATGATTGCCTTGGGCCAACCTGATCCTTTGGTCAAAGTCTGTCTTACAAGTGGTTTGATCCTCATCATGAAGGTTTTGAAACTTTTGTTATCCTAATTCCAAAACCTATTTTGAAGTTTTCTTCATTGATTTGGAATTACAGTTTGGAATTTTGATTATTGCTACTCATTTTTTGAGGTTTTCAAACAATGATTTCCTTTCTCTTTTACAATTTGGAGTTCTTGATTAAACAAGTTTTCTCACACTTGGATTCTTTCAGTTCTCATAAATCTTTTGAATGCATTCTTGTTTGGATTCTTTTTTTTTGCTTCGTGTTCCTTTGTGTTAGTATTGATTTCTTTCATTCTAATTGAAATTAAGGAAGCATAAAAGTTTTGCATTTGAAGAAATTTCATTGCATATACAATCAAACAAAGATAATTTTTTGCATTCTTAGAAGTTTTGTTTTGGTACATGTTTTGAAAGAGCTAGCCTTGTATTTTCTTTCAGATTTCAGAAACATTTATTCGATAGGTTGGCATCATTCTTCTCTTCATTTAAGAGGAAAATTGAAAAGTTGCATGATATTGAGTGCTTGTTTATATTAAGAAGAAAAGAACTCTTCTCCTTCTCACAGATAGAATTCATCGAAAAGAAATGTTTGCATTTCATTCTTTTTGCATTCTATTGGAGTCGAGTCTCACACATCATTAGTTTCATCTCAGTGGACCTTTCTGAGTAACAAAAGCCATTAAAACCAACCAACGCGCTTATAAAGTCAACTAGACATTTTTTGGTTTATAGAACACCAACAATAGCATAGGGTTAGAATCTTTGGACTCGTAAAAGAGAGTAAATTGTCCAAGGTTACGAAACATTGTAGAAAACTAAGAGTGACAAAAACCAACTATTGTATAGGCATAGCCGAGAACCCCCTCTAATGCAAGGGATAAACACGAGGTCGCGTACAAAAGGGCAGCAAAGATTAACCCTCCAAAGCTTGACTAATCGTAGTGGAAAGAACACATATAGGGGGTTTTTCTTGATTGTTATTGGTTCATTTGGTCTCGGTGCTTCATGAATCTCGAATCCATTTGAGTTCCTCAGGAGTATTAATGGTCCACTTGTCTTCAATCCTTTGGAAGAGCTTCAAACTTTGTTATCCTGCCCATACGTTCGGTCCCGACTATCGACTATTCCCCTTGGAGGCTGACTGCGAGTTGGTAACCTTAGTGCCCTTTCCTAGGTATCTACAGAGGTGATTGCGGGGGGATTCCAACAGTACCTGGGGTAGACGTTGCATCACACTTTTAGTACCCTTGGAGGGTGACCCCGTGAAGTGAGGTTTGCTTACACCGAGAAGGGTTGTTATGTGGAGGTCAGGGTAACTACTTCACATATCTTCGCTGACGACTTGACATCCCATCTTCAAAAGATCCTTTTACATATTTTTTGTTTGGTTGATTACCTGTAGATATTTTTTAGGGGTGTTTTCTTTCAGAGTTCGTAGTTGGCCTTAAGGATTGTTATTTTACTTTCACTGTGGCCGATCAAGGGCTTCGAAGATCTCACAGAATGCAAAGTTTGGATCCTAAATTTTAGGAACCTCAACATGACTTTTCTAACGAATGAATGGTTGAAGAAAAAACTTCTGAAACCAAGAGTGTAGCTCCTAGAAGTGGCCAACACGTAGAAGAAATGGTCACATCCTTCGTAGAAGGTGTTGTACCTTATGCAAATCCCCCTTTAGTTGATCCTCTTGGCCCACTACTTGTTGAACAACCCTCCACGATATTTCTTGATGCTTATTCTTCTTATCATTTAACGACTAGTTCAGCCAATAAGTTATCCTATGATTATGCAGATGGAATACTGATTCCCCCAATGGACCCGAAGATAGCCGCACTGACACATATCACTACTATCGATGCTTCTTCTTTACTAGGAACACTCGTGACCCAGATTACTCCGACACAACCACTTGCGATTACATATCTCTTCACACATCGGTCGGGTAATATTCCTGCTTCACTAATCCCACATATGCACACATCGAGTGCTTTACTTGGTCGTCCCATCCGTTAGATGACCAACAGTCAAATTGTTCATACAACCACAATTACACAAGTTATTCAACCTACATATCCAACTTTACAAATGGGGAGTTCTTCTATACCCTTCACTGGAGGTCAATCTTCAGCTGGAGGGAAACCTTTTGTTGGGGGGAAACCCTCAACTATGAGGACAAATCCTATCTGGGGGAAACGACGACAAACTTGGGGGCAAGCCGCTCATGCAAGTCCTTCCATTCCCACTACTAATGGCCTGTATTCTGGACAACCATATCCAGGAGTTGCAAATCCTTTATGGGCTCAACCTAATCCGACGAACATTCCTTAGCAATGAATTTTTCCCAATCAATCTGTGAACACCATGATTCCAACATAATAGCCCCCTCAAACATAGTATATGGTAGGTCCATCGGGCAACTGAAATAAATAGGGGGATTGTTAGACCAACCGTAGTACATGGGGGGACCATCAGGTCAACTGCAGTACATGGGGGGACCCTTAGGTCAGCCACAATACATAGGAGGGCCATCCGGTCAGCCACAATACATGGGAGGATCGTCTGGTTTTTCCATCCCCTCGCAACCTTTATATGGTCATACTGGTGTTCCTATGTCACATTGATACTACCAGTATCCACAGGTTAACTAACAACTTCCATTCTTGTCTATAGTAGATCTGCTTGATCTGTCACGTTTGACTAATGATCACATATTGCATGCCCCATTTTGGCCTCCAATCCCTACCAAAATGCCTTTTGATATCCCAAAATTCGACAAGAGACCTGGAGAAGGCCCTAATAACCACGCAATGACCTTCCATCTGTGGTGTTATTCGAACTCTTTGATGGATGATTCCATTTGTTTACAACTTTTCCAGTGAACCCTCACAAGAGCGACAATGAAATGGTATATTTAACTGCCCCGACATTCCTTTAGTGACTTCAACTCTTTAGCTATGGATTTTTTGACACATTTCCAACTACTGATTCAATATGAAACTAGTATAGAGATTTTAAATTCACTTAAGAAATCCACCTCCACTCACATATCTGATCATATTCATGAATGGAGGCGGTGATGATGGTTGATTAAAACCACTATTCTGGACCAACTCTTGGCAGATTGGTTTACCAAATCACTTTTTCCACCCATCGCTAGAGATGTCTCCATGGGAGGTGTTGTCATTGAGGAGCAAGCCATTAGTCATTCTCAATATTTGGACTTGGTATATTCCCCGTCCGACACACTTTATGATCTGATCCCTCATGCTCCTCACCATCAAATGATTCGTCAAGACATACTCTAGAAGCCCATGTCGATGGCGTGGTGGGTTCCATTACCAACACCAAAATTAATTCCTCTCCTGTTAAAACCGCCGATATGAATGTGATCCATTCCACTTCATCTCAGAAACCTGGAGGTAAGAAGAAAAACAAGGGTAAATCCAATAAATATTCTAACCAACAGGAGAGTCCAAAAACTGATGATACCCAATCGAAAAGGAAAGCTAAGCTTCCCTGCATGATTTTTACGGAGGACCACTACATGAAAGACTTCCCTCATCGTGAGGAAGTCACTTGATTTCTGAAAGGTACCTCACAACCCGTAGTGTTAACTTTCCCTTTCCCAACTCAACAACAACAAATGGTTGCACAAAATCTTGCCTCTTTGCAAGGAGGAAATGTAGGTCATTCCCACCATGGGGATGCTTCCTTAAGTGCCACTCATGTTTTTATGTGTAAGGAAACAATTAGTTTAACAACCAGAGATAAGATTTATGACACTCCTCCAGAAAATCATGCCAATGGAGGTGCTATCGATAATCCCTCCACTTCCACTCCTCCTCCATACTCCACCCCTCTTCATATCGAGAGGTTGTTGCTGACTCAGTGTTGCGCCCACCCAAGGGTACAATTAAAAATTTGATTTTCAATCCAAGTGTCCATGCTGCTCAAAGATACAACATTGTTGAATATTTGGCACAAACACCTTGTGTTATGTTGACACTTTAAGTTCTACAAAACTGTCCAAGTCAATGTAGAACCATGTTATTATCCATAAGAGTTGTGGATCTAAAGGAATCAAATATGATTATGTTTAATCTGGACTATTTTAAACAGATGCTCTCCCACCACCTGACATTCTAAATTCATGCTATGGTTCGTGGGAAGAACATCCATCACACTGTTTTGGATGAAGGAGCTTCCACATGTGTCATGTCTTTGTCGTGTTGGAGAGCCATTGGTTCTCATGAACTTCACCAATCTCCTACCACCCTTGAAGCATTTGATGGACGTGGTTTCCAATCTTATGGACTCTTGCAATATTTCGTTGTGGACTTAAAGGACAACCATTTCTATCAACATTGAAGTGGTTGATGTGCCCCTGGATTATAATTGTTACTTGGTTGCAGTTGGTTTTATGTGATGACTGTTTTCGCATCTTCAATCTTTCGTATTTTGTAATTTCCCAATCAAGGGAAAATTGTGACTATTGACCAACTTGATTATTGCACAACAAATCTCAATAATTTTGCAGTGAATAATATCCCTTTCTTGGGACAATTCGATCTTAAGTAAAAAAGTGAGGGGGTAGGTCTCCTCAAGGATTCCTCACTCATGAGATTTTTTCCCTTACATCCCCCTTATTCCCCACATGAGGTTGCCACGTTAAATATGTTTACGGATACAGTGCAACGATCCTCTGAATCATTCAATCCTTAGGTAATGCTGAACCCATCTGCCACTGAAACACTAAGTGACATCATGACACTTAGTCTAGTAGAGTCTCGTCTTCCACAAGATCTAGTACCTAAACCTTCCCTTCCTCTGCCTATATCAACTGATTCTCTTTCTTCCTCCCTCTCCAGTGAACCCATACCTATTAGTAACCAGGAGTCTAATTAGAAGAAGAGTTGACAGGCGAACTGAACCTTGGGGGGCATGTCTCCAACCTCTAGACATCATATCGAAGTTAAACCACCAACTTCTTATGATGACATTGGGGGGAAAGTACCAACTTTTGAACACCATGTTGGAAAAAAACCCGCCAATAGGTATCGATCAACGTACCAACCTCTAGACATCATGTTTGGAAGAGGCCCATTCATGGGTATTATACTGAGCATAGTTTATTCTCGTTTTCAAGCTATAAAAAATGACACCAACTCCAAGCAAAATTCACTTTTTGTTTCAATCTCATTGAAAAATGAAGTAGACTGCGAGCATACTTCATCGTTTCTCGAGCTTGTTAAACCACGAACAGTCATATTTCGAGTGGTAGTTTACCCCTTTTTTGGCCTCATAAGAATAGCAACGAAAAATGTATACTCTAGTCAATCATGACTAGAAGAGTTCTCCCTTATATATTTTTACACTTTTTCGGGCTTGGGGGACTAAATTTACGAAAAATAACATCCATGGAATCGCCTTTAATATCTTTTTAGACTCTCTAAACATGAAAATACCATTGAGTTTTCCTTCTTTGGACTCGTAAAACATGCATTGAAGGACCCATATGGGGTCGAACCCCTCCTTCTTCAAGTTGGTTAAACATATGATGAGGGACTCATCAAAGATGAGCTATACCGAGCATCTTTTATCCTCCTCAAGCTCATTAGAAAACAAAGAGGTACTCACCAATCATGGTGGGGGAAAAATTGAAGGAATTGGGTCAAGTTTTTGGAAAACATCATGGAAACTGTTTATTTTCACCCTTGAACATGTCACCTGTTTGCGTCTTGTCTTACAATTGGGTAATCTTCTTGTCTTTGAGTCATACCAATCCTATGAGTCCTCATACTCTTTCTGCTCACCCGAAGAGTGCCCTAGTGATCTTCATACTATGTTTTGGTCTATCTCTTAGTCGATTCAATGCTTCCAAGTCACTTGCTGTGCCTCACAATGTTCAAGAGAAGTTTCACTTCAAACCAACCACTCTGCAATATTACCATCTTTGATCCTCATGTCAGTCCACACTGATTTAATATATCATCTTACATCAATTTCATGTGTATGTTTCATGTCGATGATGGGGGAAACATCATGAACCTCCTTCGACGAGTCTGTTCCTGTCAACTTTAACACATTATCTAGGAATTAGACTTAGAAACCAATTAGTACCTTGGAACCTGCATGCCTCAATGGTAGGTTTCCTCACCTTTGATAATAGATTTAAATTATTGGCCTCTGATTGAATGATTCCATGAATGCTCGACTTCATCTCATTTATTCACATTCATTGGAATGTAGTAGGGTACCTTGGGATTCATTCTCATCATAGGTGATTTCCCTTACACTTGTTAACGATATACATTAATGACTGGTAATCAAGTGGTTTCTACCATGTTCAACATCAAGTCATCTATTCACATGGATAGAATCGTACTAATTTGGAATCGAGATGAACACCCTGGGTTGGGAACTCACTCTATTATGTGCTTTACCCAGGCCATGATGGAGATTATTTGAATATGTAGAAGATTTCACTATAACTATCATATTGTCAATCTCAGTGATTTATATGCTTTCACATAGATCCACTTTGTATTGGTTCATGGATATGTTTTTTTCATATCATAGCTCCATTGTGTATTCTTTCGTGGCTACAATAAAATCATGTCATGGAGGTATGGATCCACATCATACCTCTGATGGCCATATCCTTAGTCAATACTCTCATGGATCCGCAATGTATTGGTCGACATCCATGCTTTGAGTTAGTTTACTCTGAGCATAGGTATTCCTTACTCGGGGATGATACATATATTGTTTGATGTTTGTTTGCAGCTTCTATTAGGCTCTCCTACTCCAAAACCCTTGTATTATTATTTTGTAAAGTGTTTTTGCCATCAATTTCTCCTCTAACCTCACACTTTAGGGGGCATCTGTTACACACCAAAATGTCACACCACCTTGTCACACCTAAGTGTCATAAGTGTCATATGCACCTTAATAAGTGTCACATGCACTTTATCAAGTGACATATGCACCTTACTAAGTGTCGCATGCACTTTATTAAGTGTCACATCTTTGACACTGTGGAAGAACATTTGTCATAATCCTTAGTCATCGTGGAGGAGAAAAACCCATCATGAGAAGGTCGAAATGATGCCTTTTACCTTGAGATTTTGACCATTTTTGAAGGTCAACACTCCCATTCCCATGTATAGGGAGCGTTTAACTCTTATCAATGCTCTCCTGCCCATGTATAGAGAGAACTGAACTCTTATCAACGCTCCCCTGCCCATGTATAGCGAGCATTGGCAACGCTCTATGCTTAGTACTGGGGGAGCGTTGAAGTGGTTAGAGGGAGTTATGACTATCCCATCTTATTCTAAGGGTTAGTTCCTAGAAGATGGAGTCAAGGATTCGAGTCATATCTCGTGGCTCCATATAAGGTAAACTCAATCCCAACTTATGGAGCTAAAACCTCGACCATTTCCTAAAATACGTCATGGTGGTTAAGCCTCCAATTCCTATATAATTAGTGCATTCCAAGGTGAAAAGGAGAAAAAATATTTCTAAGTGTCAAACCTTTGATATTATAGGAAGGAATCCATCAAAGCATCATCATTCTGATCTTGAGACATTCAGGAAAGGGTTGGATTGGAGATCTTGGAGGAGCTGCTGCAACTTCAACATTGGTTTGTAAGTACTTCACCATGTTTCTCCATTAATATAACTTCACCTATTCCCTTCATGTTTGTGTCTTTGATTCATACATGTCTATTGTTGTAAATTCATCATAGTTAGATCTATCTTTAGTTGACAATCTAGTGTAGAGGAAGGTGGTTTCTTTGTGTTCTTTGTAGGATCTCTCTCGTGCCTAGGAGCTTGGTCAACAAGGTCGGAAGCTAGAGCAGCGAGGAAAACCAACGTAAAGAGGTAAGTCATCCACCTCGTTCCTCTCATTTAATTTTCAAAATAGGTATAAAGAGAAATTATTAACCATTTGTTTTCCTTCTGTCTTGGATCGAAAAAAACCCAATCCAAGGGGGATTTCACCTGTCCGCAGGGGGAATTCACCACAACACATATGGAGGTTTTTGAGTTTTAATGACTTGGCACTTTACTATGGTGTCTATTTGTTACTATTCAACCTTCTACCTTGGGATCCACCTCATATACCTCATTCTATGGATGATTGGAGCCACATGTGCCACTTGGAGGTATTTTTACACATTCTTGGGAGTTGGTTATCTTGGAGCTTGAGCATTGATAATGCACTTCACTTGAGCACTCCACTTGTTTAGGTGTCTATTTCCATGATGAGGACTCGAGGATGCCTTGCGCATATATCTATTGATTTCCACTTGAGGAGGGTGATTTTACTCTTGTACATGCACATTGATAGGGACATTACATCACACATGTTCCTATGCTTCATTGGTTAAGGGAATCCACATTCATGAGGAATCTACTTAGTATTCCATCACTACTTCTATCTTGGGACCATGCATACATCACCACTTGGACACCTATTGACTGATTCCACACCTCATCTCTCTCATTCCACATCTCATCTCATGGAAAGACCTACTCAACATGCCACACATGTGGATAAGGTTCACTACTTGCACATCTACTCATGGAGATACCTATTCAACATGCCACATGTGTGGATAAGGTTCATTGCTTGCACATCTACTCATGGATCAAGTTGTGTCTTACACATGGAGACATCTACGAGGGCACACTTGTGGATAGGCATTCATAAGCTATTTTTGGAGCCTAGACTTGGTCTTACCCTCAAGCAAAGAAGGCACCCTACTTATTGGCTCTATTTTTGGATTAGTTGTAATTAACTCCATATTTTAGTATTGTTGACTTGTTTATTGGATTTTGTTAGATGAATATAACATTATTTTATTTTCCTAGAATATTTTATTCGAGGAAGTCACTGATCTCAACAAACTTCTTTTTACTTTTATTAAGCAAGTAGTCGAGATTACTATTTTATTGTATTCCTTTGAGAGAAAAGTGGATCTAGGAAAACAAATACTATTTTATTGTATGAGAGAGTTGAGATTAAACCTATATAAGAGTTTTCTCTCTCCATTTGCAATGGGGATTGATTGAATGGAAGAACTTGTGAGTAAGACAACTCCAAGCATTGGAGGATAAGACATTTAATTCGTCTAAGTTATGCTCTAGATTGTCAACGCTAATCTAGAAGCCACTTTGTTAATGCACTAGACATCCATTGTGAGTGAATGCTTAACCACTTCTAGGTTTGTTTGTTTGTGGTGCATCCCCTTAGAGAAGACGTCCCTCATTAGGGGAATTTTGAGGTAAAAATGGGCCTAAAAAAATGTACTATCAAAATCAACTTCAAGAGAAACAATAGGATTCAAGATGATGATGAAAACCATTAGGGTAAATATTTTTGGAGGGAAACAAATAATTTTTTTAATCATATTTTCAATTTATCTCCTCATATGTTTACTCAAATTTCAATTGTAGGAACTCATTGGATGTAGAATTAAATTCCACATCCAATGAGTACCCACTCTGCATACTATTGATAGATCCACGATCAAATAAATTGGAAATACACGAAAAAACATGTTTATTGAAGTGTAATTACATAGAGAATTCATGATTGGAAGAAATGCAAAAGAAATCAAGTCACTTCAATCAATTATTTGAGAAATTATTGAGGTTGGTAGACCAACCATAAGACTCTTCTTATATGTGTGTGTGTGTTTTTCAATTTCCCTCCTTTTATTATCAAAGTAGAATGATTCCAATTTGGCTACTAGCTTGTTAGAAATATCATTTCTCCCCAACTCTAGGCCTAGTGCAAAATGGCCTCCTATAAGAGTTCCATTCACTGTTGTTTTCATCTTTTGAGTAAATAGTGACCATCCTCCCACCTCTTAGATCTATTCTTTTCTTCTAGTGAACTACGGTGCCCACATATGTTTTCTCCACCCAAAATTTTAAATTGGGTGCTAAAATTTTATCGTAAAATAATAAAGTAATTTTGTAGCAGTAAGAAGGCAGAAATTGCAACATGTGAATGCTGTAACTTTATGCTCAGAACTTAGAATGAGGCATGAGTACAACCATTGGAGATATGTTTAAGAGAAGAATGTATTTAAGGAATCAAATTTTGGAATAGTGCATTTATATTCTTCATAATTTGAAATGAATGATGAAATGTAATCTAACTAATAAATATTTTGCAATATGCTTAATTCTAACAACAATTATTGCATGCACATTCTTGTAGAATTAGAGATACAATAAAGAAGACTTTAGCTCCTATATGAGAACTAGAGATATGTAGGATGCTCAAGGGTATTACATTCATGAAGAAGAGATCAGAGGTATGCATGTCAACATGGGTAATGCTGAGACATATTCTAATGGAAGAAGAGATGGGCATAAGCCTACAACTATGAGAAGCCTGCAAAGATAAGTGCATAGCTATAGAGCCAATAATGAAAGGATCATGAAAGCGTAGGAGGAGATACTTCAAAGCCTAAATATGCTACAAAATCAAGTCAACAAAGATTCATACATAAAGCAAGAAGCTAGTGCAAGGAAAGTGGAAGCATCTAGATCTCATGATAAGAGGGATGCTCATAGATTATCTAAACGATCAAGGAGTATTATCATGAATCAAAATCATCATTCCCCAGGGAACTCGACCCGAAGAAAATATGCACATTCAAGGTAAAAAATCATCCCATGTATATCTCATGTCAGACGTAAAAGGAGGAGACATGGGTCAGATAGCTTGCCAGGGGAGCTGAGGAAAATCAAGCCACCGTCTTTTGACAGAGAAAATAGGAAATGAGAAGATGCAGAAGCATGCTTGTTGGGAATGAGGAAACATTTCTAGTTAAATGATTACTCATCGAATGCAGAATCCAAAATTGCAGTCTACTACCTTCAAGGAAAGGCATCTATGTGATCGGATCGACTGAAGAAAGTTAAGCACCTTGATGATAAAATAATTTCTTAGAAGCAGTTCAAGAAATATTTTCAGCAACATAACTTGTCAGAGCAATATTATGACAAGAATATGCAAGAGTTCTTTGAACTCAAACTTGGGAACATGACTATGGATGAATACGAGAAAAAATTCTTGGAACTTCTCAGGTATGTGATTTTCATCGGAGATGAGAAGGTCAAAATTCAGAGGTTCCCGAGTGGACTGCCATCCTTCTACAAGGATAAAATTCAGTTTGATGAGCCCAATAATTTAGAAGAATCCACAAGAAAGGCCAAGTATTTGTATGAGTGGAATAAAGGAAGACCAACTTTCCAAAGGGCCTGGGATGACAATAAGAAATGAAAGATGGATAAAAGGAAGAAAGGGTTCAAGCCACCTTTCATAAGGAATAGTTCTTAAGCACATCAACAAGGGAAACCATCTCAAGGCGATCATAAAATGACATATTCCTCGGGAAAGAGGCTAAGAAAACAACCCATAAAGTGTTTGGATGTGAAGAAGATCACATGTATAAAGATTGTCCTCACCGAAATGCACTATTCCAAAATGCCAAGGATCTATGCATACTTGGACAATAGACAAACAAACTATCAATCCCACATTATTGAAGTGGAAGGTAAGATTGATGATCAACCCATAACTATTTTGATTGATTCTGGAGCTAGTAATAGTTATATAGATCCAAATATAGTTGAAATATTTAAATTGAAGAAATGTAAGCATGAAAAGTCTTGGTTAGTTCAACTAGCCATTGGAACCAAGAGAAGAATTAATGAGTTTGTTAAATAATTCCCTATAAACATGAATTGAATTAACACTAAGGAAGATTTGAACATCATATGGCTTGGATCTTATGACTGCTTGATTGGTATGAATTGGCTACAAAAAAATTATGCTATTTTAGATTGTTATAACAAGGTTTTCACATGTCTTGATGAGGAAGGGAATTCAAGGGCAGTGCAAGGTATTCCAAGGCCTATATTTGTCCGAGAGATTTCAACATTGCATTTGAAAATTATTTTTAGAAAAGGGTGTCAAATATATGCAGCTCATACGGAAGAACCAAAGAAGGATAAGGAGCCAAGTATTTAAGATTATCCAACGTTGAAAGAATATGAAGATGTATTTGAGGAGATGTTGGGATTGCCACCAAAGAGGGATATATATTTATGTATTGACTTAATGCTTGGAGCTACCCCAATATCCAAGACTCTTAAAGAAAGGGAACACATGCCAAAGTGTTTTTCCTTGAGGTGGCCTAGTTATTTTTGTCAAGAAAAAATATGGAATGATGAGGTTGTGTATCGACTTCAAACAACCAAACAAGGTTGTTGTCAAGAATAAATATCATTTTCCAAGGATTGATGATATTTTTGAGCAGTTGAAAGGAGAAAATATATTATCCAATATTGACTTGAGGTCAGACTATCATCAAGTGAGAATCAAAGAAGAGGATACCAACAAAACAACCTTTTGGACAAGGTATGGATACTATGAGTTTGTGGTGGTTCCTTTTGGGTTGACAAATGCACCGACTACATTTATGTGTCTGATGAATGGGGTGTTCAGATATTTCCTGGACAAGTTTGTCATTGTATTCTTGGATGATATCCTCATCTATTCCAAGACAAAGGAGGAGCATGAGAGGCATTTGAGGATGGTGCTACAAGTGTTGAGAGAACATCAATTGTATGCCAAGTTGAGTAAGTGTGTTA
>ML793771.1:0-41512 GCA_009831015.1 Picea engelmannii
CCCCAAATTTCGAAAGAAAAGTCCATATCCCCCCAACTATGGTATGATTATGACCAACTTTGTTTTACTTGAAAACCTTTCCCATTAGGGAACCATTTCTATATAAGGACCATATAGATTTATGACTATGATTTCTTTCTGTAGATTGGTGACATAGATATTCATGCCTAAACATGAGTCAAATTTACAAGAGTTAGCACACTATATATTCCTTGAACTCCAACGTGAAATTAAATTACCATAACTAACCCTTGGATAAGTGAAAATAAATTCCCAACCATTAAAAACATTCTCCAAATCATAACATATTCTACCACCCTCTCTCATGGATTCCTAAAGCAAAATGATATCTCAATTTTGGGTCTCCACAAGCCTTTTAAGAGATTCCTTTTTTGTGGGGTGACCTAACCTTCTACAATTGAGATACATAATAAGCATTATGAACCCATCCCTTGGGGTTGGCATGCTCTAAGAACCCCCACAATTGATAACTACATACCTAATTGAACCTCTAAATTTTGTTTTTCTTGTGCAATGGAAAGAGAGATATCATACCCCTTGAACTAACATTCCTACCCTTTACATCCAAAAAGGATAGAACACCTACCATATTCATACTCCAAAACATCAACTTTCTTGGATCTGAATGGATATATATGGATCCCATTCCCTTCATTTGAATATTCCTCTAAGGATAACATGCCAAATCCAATGGAGCTCAAAGAAATTCGAGTTGTGATATGATCAATTGGATTTTGATTTAGCACAATCCCCAAACTATCAAGACCTACAATAGAATGGCATAGACCCTCCTTGAATTGAGTAACATCCACAACATTTCCAACACCCACTAGACCATTAAGAATTCTATAATCAGAGATAATATTCTCCTCACACCCTTTCACAAAATGAGAGAGATTATAGAATGGATTAAGAATTATTTTTGTTATACCTTGTTTAGAAACATCTTCTCTTAATATTCATTGTGGGGTCCCATCATTTTCTTCAACATGGATCCCAACTTCACCTTCCACAATAGGTCTAAGTTATTCCTCCTCTAATTCAATTGAGGTACAAGCATAATTTTCCACTTAGAAAACATTACCCTCTACTATGAACAGAGGAATAGAATCTCGATGGCGTTCATCTCCCCCCCCCCCNCAAAAGAAACATTTTTCTTTATTTGTGCCTCCTTCCCCAACAACATGAACTTTGAAATGAAAGCTAGTGAAAAATATTTGACCACATGCCTATAAATATGACATCAAGCACATTTAAAAGGAACCCAAAAATATCCATATTTTATGTGTATGAGGAATTTCCATGATTTAATTCCATATTTGGTGCCAAACATTCATGGATATATATACCCACTAGAAAATTAACAATTGACATTAAAACGATGTTCACAAATTATGTGTCTACCTCATAGAAAATCCCCAACACAATGCTAATGGATTTGAATGACTAAAACTCTGGTAAAATCCCTTGTAATTTGACCCAGATGGTCATTAATTCCATGTTTTCCTAAAGATTATCAAAAAATGGTGTTCGTAATTTTAAGAACATCATGGACACACCCTATTTCCACACAAACTCAATCATTTTATTCACATCCATGTTAGATTGAAATATGAAACCCATCCACCCACTAGGTAATATGAAAAACTTTCGAACATACCCTAACATAGCCTCATGAGGGATTCAAAAATTCCCTTAAGCCCTTTTCTCCCATATTTCTACCCACAAATCATCTAACCATGATATTTCAAGACATACCTACCACTTCAATCATATGAATGTCATCCCTCAAAACACAATTGATTGACACAACCTTCATTTTCGTGTGTTTCTTCCATTTCCTCTTCGACCCAACCTCTATTGGTGCTAGACTTCCCTTACCACCACTTCCAAAGAGGAAATATAGGAAGTTCACATTATACCTCCCAATAGCTTCACCACTAATAGATAGACCACACACAAAATAATTATGAACTCCAACACTCACCTCATAAGAGAGAACAACACAAGAAAACTTATGCAAATTAGATGTGACGGGGATACTACAGTCAAAGGAACAAAATGAGGCAAACCTTGATCACATGAAACCCCTTTACAAGGATAATGCACCCTCCGATCCAGGATCTTTTCATCGAGTGACTTATAAAGAATTGCATTAAATGAGCATAACTTAAAGTGCACCTTTAAAGAAGGAAAAGCTCAAAAATGAAGAGACATAAGCATCAAATCTGAACACAAAAGCTTGATAACGGAGTTCGTCCCTGGTGGACTACGTCTCTGGGTCCTACTCTCAAATGGGTAGGATCTTTCATTAACTCAGAAAAATAATTTGGCAAAATACATAAGTATACCTCATTCTGAAATCAAGCTACATAAATAATGCTCAGATCAGAAAACAAACAACACCATTGAATTTGTGACGTCGAATTATGGATGGAATTCATCATTTTCCATGCCCAAATGGTAATACGGTATGTGCACCTCCCCTTGGTGGCAGGGTGGATGCAAGATTTAATATTGTTTTCGGGCTTTGGTTACAATGTGTGGCCCGAGACCTGTTAGTTAGGGAAGATTTTTTAAGGTGCATGTGTGGGAGGAGGTCCCAAAGTCAAACCTATGGCCCTCCCCCTTTTGGGATTTGTATTGTTATAACATATATATTTACATATAGTTGGTTCCACTAGTTTAGTGGTGGCGTTATCTCAATAACCAAACGATTAACTGTGGCTAAGTTTGGTGTGGTCCGCCAAACTATTGTTTTTTCAAATTTTTGCTCACGGGCTGTCATTGAGCATTTCCCTCCTGCCACGTGGCAGCCTCTAATTGGGGCACATGGCGGCCTCTCACTGGTCCACTTTTCCACCTTCCAAGTTAGCACGCCATGTCATCATACGGACTACCACCTGGCACGATCCGATTGGTCCATGGATCGGCCTAAAAATGCCAAAAATGGGTGACACATGGTAGCCTTTGGTGTTGCCACATCACCATGCTGATGTCAGCATGACACGTGTCATATTCCTTCTCCTTCCACATGTATTTTATGGATACTGATGTCAATAGTACAGATGATGACTCATCCCCTACTAATTGGGCTAGGTTGACCAAACTTTGACATCAAATATCTTTCAATCTGTAGCTCTGTTTGACGAGTCATTTGCGCCATTAGAAATATTGTGACATGATCTTCGCTATCATGCCATTTTTACTGATTTTTGGAAACTTTGAATTTTTTCCCTTTCTCTATTTGTTGAATCCATTATGAGCATCCTGAGTTGCCTCTGTGAGTTTTGAGTTGTTCTTAGCCTTCTCTCGATCCTTTTTGGATCACGCCTCCCCACTGAGAGCCTTTTGGACCACCAAAAGATTTCATCAATGAACATGGAAGTGAGGGAAGAGTCCCCTCACTTTGTCCTTCTCTATCCACTTTTCCTTGCTTGGATGTGTGCCCTTGAAGCCTACTAGAAGATAATCAACATCGCCCTTGCGTGAAGTCCTCGTCTTTTTGTCCAGGATGATATCTTCCTGTAACTCATCCAATTACTCAGGTGCAAACTGATCAACTGAAGGTATTGAAACTTCCTTATCTTGATCCATAATCATGGGAGGCTCAAAAAGTTTCAAGTTCTCAACATTCACAACTGAGTAAATCCGCATGTAAGGTGGAAGATCCAGACGAAAAGAGTTGGTACCACTTTTCTCCAAGATAGTGAAGGGTCCATAATGAATGGGATTGAGTTTCTTTCCTTCACCCTTCAATATCTCCTTATTGATGTGAAGCCATACCTGGTCTCCAACTTGGAACTGATGATCAACCCTGTGCTTTTCATGATGAGCTTTATATTGTACTTGAATTTTCTCCAACTATTCCCCAACTGCCTAGTCTATCTGCTGGATCCTCTGGATGAACTTGCGGGCTTTGTCCTCTGTTCATTCTTCATTCACATTAGCATATCTTCCATACATCAAGTCCAAAGGAACCTTTGGTAGGTACCCAAAACATGTCTCAAAAGGTGAACTTTGAATGGATGAATGTAAATCTCGGTTGAAAGCATGTTGTATGTAGGGTATCTTTTCATCCCATAACTTGGGATGCTTGTTGCAGTGCTAGCAGGAAAATCCCCCCTATGACTACACCAAGGTTTACAATGCAGGAAGATCAAATAACTGTTTAAAAGTCAACTACTTCTCTAACTACCCCAAACATACCCAAGACTCATACAAGAAAAGCAAAGATGAGAGGGATCGGGTAACTATACCTCTACTCTGCGTCCGGTGATGATCCCCTCGCGCTTGAAAGCTTCACTAATTGCACGCCTCCTCCCAAGGATGACCTACATTCAAAGACATACAAACAAAACGATACAAGCATGCAATTTATATACAAATAGACGTTAGATGTTAGAATGTAAAAACATAAACCATTAGAAGCATTCAATACATCATGATTTGGGACAGGAAAAGTACTTCTTTTATTAATAACTCAATGATTATACCTTTTACAACCAAATCCGGCTAATTCTCCACGAACCTGGTCTGGGATCCTCTTGGCCAAGCTCAAAGTGCACCTCTGTATGGATTCTCCTCTCAACCTTCGGATCTCTTCTTGGGAAGTGAATGAGTTTTGATGGAGGAAGAGGAGAAAATTGGGGAATGTTGAGGCAATTCTCACAAAAGGGCTGCAATTACTTGGGGCAAGGAGGGGATGTGAAACAGGCAGATTTTCACTGTTCTTATGTCTAGATGTGGAATGAGACCCCAACACCTCCTTTTATATGAAAAAAGGATGGTTATTCGGTTGGGTGATGGGATATAGGCAGTGGATTAGTTGGGAAACTACCCAATAGCCCGTAATATCAACGAATTCCTTGCAACTTTTGCAAGTATACGCGGGCTTTAGTGGTTCAGCATGTGTATGTACGTGGGTTGTAGAGGTGCAGCAAGCATACGTACATGGGCAGTATTGGTGCAAGGCGTGTACATCTTCAAAAAATGGGTTTTTTAGAAGAGAAATTTAGTGATGGCTTGGCAAAAAATGAAAGTAAGAGGGACAAAGGCCAGGTATGCATACGTAGAGAAATTTAGGGTTATAACAGATGCCCCCTAATGTGTGAGGTCAGAAGAGAATCTAATGGCCAAAATACATTACAAAATCTTCACCAATGTACAAAACAAGTGAGACTGGGACTAGAGTTAAGGAAGTGCCATCTGCAAAAATAACAATTGTCTCTCTGAGGTGGGAATTCCCATGCTCAGTATGAAATAAATCATAGTTTCCAATCAAATAAACTTCATATCCATGTCATATAACTATATAAAGTGTAGCCACGAGAAATACACAACGGATCTACATTTCAAAATCAAAGATATACAAGTATAGTATCCATGTTCAAGAAGTCATTATCGCCTGATGGCTAGAGGTAAGGTCTTCCTATCTCAAGAAACAACTTCAAGATCTTCAAAACTCGGGTAGGAGTGCAATGTGAGTGTATTACTTCACTACCCAGAGGTCTTCGACGGCTCGTCAGGAAAATACAAGAGGATCTCAATGATCGGGAAGAGAACTTCATTGATTTCTAGCAAGGAATTGATTGGCCTTTTGGGATGGTCGGGCATGAGGTCAAGAGACAAACTGCAGAAAGGACGACTCAGGTTGGGTGAAACTTCCCTTGGACAAGAGAATGAAAGATAATCAGACTCAAGCAACATGACATTGACATAATTTCACGATGCAGGAGGCAACACAAACTCTCCATGTGTTTGGAAGAGTAACCAAACAGAGGAGGACAAAACTCTATGTAGTGAGAACAACTTCCTAAGGTCATATTAGATCCCAATGCTTGATGAAAAAACGGAAGGATGTGCTTTGTCCAAGGGAGACTCATTGTGCTGCCAAAAACGAATATATATTTCTCGTCCCCTCTTTTTGGGTTTTTTTATTTTTTTTTATTTTTCAATTTTTTAAAGAGCTTGAAAAAGAATAAAAGAATGCTACATTACAAAGGAGGAACGAATTTTGCAAGAAATAATACTAGTTCCAGGCCCAAGGAACACACTAATGTTCAAAGCAAGGAGACATGTGCAGAAAAAGGACACTCGGGGAAAATTCCTCCATGGGTCAAGGTGTCAGGTCACAGAGGCAAAGTGCTACAAGGCTTGCGTATAAGGAATGCTTCAAAGGTTCAGTTGAGAGAAACATGGAGCCGACATTAGGCCAAAGACACAGAGATGAAAATGTGCTTAACAAGACACAATAAAACCCCCTTCAATGTAATTTTAACGAGCCCAGAGAAGGTAAGATCGGTGGTTTTTCATGTTTAGAGTGTTTGAAAAAACGTAAAAGAAGACTTCAAGGGGTACCTGTTTTGGAAATAGTCTAGTTGGTTCCAAAAAGGGGTAAACTAGCACCAAAAATATGTCTATTCCAAACCATTTTAACGAGTGTGACAAAGACAAGATCACTCGGAAATCTTTTCAATTTTAAGGAGTCTGAAAAGAGCTTAACTATGGACTCACAATCTTTTTCTAATTTTAGTCCCCTTAGCTCGAAAAAGTATAAAAGTTATTGAGGAGAACTCTCCCGATGAGATAAATCTCCCGAGGCGTACCTTTTTCCTCTATAATCTACAGGCCGAAAAAAGGGGTAAACTCATGCCAGTAGATGTTCTTTTGTACCAATTTAACGAGTGTGAAAGAACAAGGTCACTCGGTGATCTTTTCAATTTTAGGGAGTCTGAAAAGAGCTTAACTATGAACTCCATGGGGGTTCCTTTTTCGAAAGTAATCTCCAAGGCCCGAAAAAGGTAATAAACCAAAACCAAGGAGAACGTTCATTTTCCGTAAATTTAGTCCCTCAGGCCCGAAAAAGGGTTAAACTTATATCTGAGAATACTCTTCTAGCGAACCAAAGTTCCTAGAGTATACCTTTGTTCGTAGAATTGATCATCCAGACTAAAAAAGGGGTAAACTACCGTCGGACAGACGTGTCTTCAAGTTTTAGTTTGGTGAGTGTGAATGGAAACAAGATCTCTCTGCAATCTTTTCATGTTTAGAGATTCTGAAAAGGGATTAAAGAAGACTCCAGAGGGACAATTTTCTCAAGTAATCTCGACGAGATCACTTGTACCAAGAGGGGGAAGCAAGGGATCCCATGCCCCTACTGGATAAACCAACGGATCAATTGTTGAGACCATGTCTCGAGAAGGAAAACATGAGTGAATAAGTTCCTTCTCGGGAGAAATTGAACATCGAGGATAAAACGCCACATAATTAACCCGTGGTGGGGTAGAGTCTACACGAACACTAGGAACATATAAAGGGGCAGCCTGAACTAACGTTGAATTAGGTTGGTGATTATCAGATGCCAACTGGTTGATAGTGCAATGCTTCCATTATGAGGGAAATGCATCACTTAGAAGAGCGTAGACACCACAACGTTCAAAGAATATACATAATCATGCTCGAGAAGCATATTAAAATCTAATGGGCCTTGCACCACTGTAACATCAACAAGGACAGTCTTCCCACCTAATCAGATAGGAAACTGAGGAACAATCCCCAAACATTCACTAGGACGTCTATCAAAATCCAACAACTCATGAGATGCAAACACAAACTCGGGAGAACCCAAAGCTTGCAAAACCAAGGAGGATAAAATACTCGTGGAGGCTCCTTCATCCACAATACATCGATAAATGTTTGTTGAATTAACTTCAAACCTTATTTGAAAAGGTACATAAGAAGGAAGACGAGGCTCAACAAGGTCATTCCAATCAAAGGAAACCATCCTAGGACTTGGAGGGGGTGTGCTTGAAGTAAGTGAAATGACCCCTTGTTCTGAAAGTACTGAATTGGAAATGCTAAAAACATAGTCGTTAGACACATTACTCCCCAGGAGAAGAGTGGGATCAGTCGAATATTGCATCGACATGACCTCTTTATTAAACTCAACACTCTCCAAGAGAAGAGTGGGATCATCCAAAGATTGCATCGGCATGACCACTTTGGTAGACTCGACACTCTCCAAGAGAAGAGTGGGATCAGCCGAAGAATTCATTGGCGTGACCACTTTATGAACCATTGGTTGAAAAGGCTACGAGAAAACATGGTCTACAGGCACATCACCCCCCAAAAGAGGAGTGGGATCAACCAAATATTGCATCGGTGTGACCACTTTCTCAACCACTGGTTGAAAAGGCTGGAAGACAACATGGTCTACAGGCACATCACCCCCCAAAAAAGGAGTGGGATCAACCGAATATTGTATCGGCGTGACCACGTTGGTAGACTCGACACTCTCCAAGAGAAGAGCAGGATCAACCGAAGACTACATCGGCATGACCACTTTCTCAACCACTGGTTGAATAGGCTGCAATGAAACCTCAGAAGACTCATATTCAGAAGATCTTGCAGACAGGGACCACAATCTTTGTACCTCTAGAATGTCAGGGCACAAATGAGAAAGGTGATCTCCCTTGCAAATCTTACAAGGGAAATTAGGCTTACATCCTATCCATCTAGGTTTCTCAATAGAAACAATGCCCCCAACATAACTAACAGTAATTGGTTGCACATCTCCAACATGACTTGCATAGGTTGGTGATGGGTCGATAACATGACTCGCATAGGCTACAGACCTATTTTCAGTATGACTAGCAGTGACTGGAATTTTTCCCCCAACATGACTTGCAGAGGCTGGGTGCTTGCCCCCAGCATGACTTGCAGATGCTGGGTGTTGGTCATCAACATGACTTGCATAGGTTGATGAACTATCTCCAATATGACTCACAAAGGTTGGTGATTTCTTCTTCCTACTCTTCCTCTTTCTATTTCGTTTAGACTCTCGCTTACTAGTAACTATACTTTCACCGGGGAAGGCAGAAGGAGGAGGATAAGAATTTTTTAACGAAGGAACATCAACATGATGCCCATGACATAAGGTTCTTAACTGAGAAGTGTCAAGAGCATTCGAGACATTTGGAATGGTACCCAACCAAATTGGTAGTCCCACATTCAACCTAGGAATGTACAAAGTGGCCATCAAAGTGACACCAACGTTTCCGAAGAAAGGAAAAGCACAAGAATATCCTTGTGAAGGGGTTCCTTGGTTGGTTTCATCAGGAACTTTATCCATGAAGATCTTATGCATAGGTTCTCCACTTGCAGTATCGTTCAAGTCCATAAAATTATCACACACTGACTCTAGTGAACCTGTGTTATCAAAACAATGCCTATAAAGAGGCAGCTCCACGTTTCTAAGCGAAAGACCGAAAATTTCTCACAACTAATAGAGTGGGCGGTCTAGCACCTTAGGTTAGAGACCCAAAGAAATGACTGACTAACTCACTATGGAAAACTAGGGAGCATAGAGCACATGCTAAAATCTCCTAAAGGAAAATCAAGCTGACGACTATCTAGTTGGAAGAACAGTTACGCCAGCCAACACTAGAGAAACTTACCGATGCAAGTGAAACTCAAACACGGAAGCACCCTCCGGGTAAACTCTGCAAAGTTTGACCCGACGTCTACCCTAGGTACCGCAGTATACCCCCACAGTCACTTGTGTAATTCCCTAGAAAATGGGCAACTAAGTTTCCAGCTCGCAAACAGTCACCAGGCGGGTATAGTCGACAGTCGGGCGGATCACAATGAGTAGGATAACAATTCTGAAACCTATCGAGGGTATCGAAAGAAAGTGGTCTGGAAGACAACAGAGGATCTTGAACGGATTCGAGGTCCACAAAGCTCCGTAGGCAAATGCAGGCGATAGTATTCCCACGACAGATCCTCAATATGTGTTCCCCACTACGTTTAGTCCAGCTTTGGAGGGGTTATATTTGCTTCCTTTCCTCACGCGACCTTGTGTTTATCCCTTGTGTTAGAGGGGGGTCCCGGATAAATTTTACGTCACTAGAATTTAACACTCCCTAGCTTTGACTCCAAGGTTTGTTTAACGGCCTTGAAGATTTTCCTCTCCAACCTAATTCAAGGCCCTAACCGTAAACTAGTTGGTTGACCCTACAAACATAAAAAGTCTAATTAATTTTAGATTTAGCGTTCATTTTAATGTCTTGATTTACTCAAAAAAGGGTGCGGTAGTGCAACTGATGTTGTTAATACTCTTGCGAAAAATGAAACTTATAAGAACACTAGCAAAGAAGGATTATCTTTCTTATTTTTCTTTTGAAATGCTTTCAAGATGAGAATAAACCATAACACTATGCTAATTTCTTTTTCTTTTTCAAATAACAATGCAAAGAAAATGCAAAGAAAGAAAGAGACCTAAAAAACTAAGTTTTTTTATTTTTTATTTTCTTCCAATGAAAGCAGAAGTAACAAAAGATGGTAAAAGAAACTGATGAATAAGCTAAAAATAAGCTTAAAAATGCTAGGAAACACAAGAAAATCAAGAATACAAGTAAACTGAATTCTAACCCAAGCTATGGTTGTAAAAAAAAAAAGAGACTCTGAACTCTATCAAGAAACCTTGAGAAGTATAAACCTCAATCAAGAAAGAGCTTGACTGCCTCTTTTTCAAAAACAATTTCTTGAACCATGTATGCTACTGTTGTTTCAGTATCCTGTGTATGTATGCGGGTTGTTCACTAGACAGGGCGCATATGTATGCGGGCTAACCCAAAGTAGGGCGCATACACCTCTATACTTCTTCAAAAAAGAAAGAAAACAGACAGAATTATAGGGCAGGGAGAACTATTATGGCACCTAAAGGTGCCCAGAATCCCTTAAAAGACTCAAAAGACTCAACAAAAAATTGAAAGGAAGAAAAACCAATCAGTCACCCAAAATCCCCTAAAACCCTATAGGCTTCCCCAGTATGGTCACCAGTTCTTCTAGCGGGAAAACCCCCCTATGACTACACCAGGGTTTACAATGTAGGCAGATCAAATAACCGTTTAAAAGTCAACTACTTCTCTAACTACCCCAAACATACCCAAGAATCATACAAGAAAATCAAAGATGAGAGGGATAGGGTAACTATACCTCTACTCTACGTCCGATGATGATCCCCTTCCACTTGAAATCTTCGTTGAATGCACGCCTCCTCCCAAGGTTGGCCTGCATTCAAAGACATACAAACAAAAAGCTACAAGCATGCAATTCATATACAAATTGAGGTTAGATGTTAGAATGTAAAACATAAACCATTAGAAGAATTCAATACATCATGATTTGGCACAAGAAAAATACTTCTTTTATTAATAACTCAATGATTGTACCTTTTACAACCAAAGCTGGCTACTGCTCCACGAACATGTTCCAGGCTCCTCTTCACCAAGCTCCAAGTGCACCTTTGTATGGATTCTCCTCTCAACCTTCGAATCTCTTCTTGGGAAGTAAATGGGTTCTGATGGAGAAAGAAGGGCAAATTGGGGAATGCTAAGGCAATTTTCCCAAAAGGGATGCAATTACTTGGGGCAAGGAGGGGATGTGAAATGAGCATAGTTTAATTGTTCTTATGTCTAGATGTGGAATGAGACCCCAAAACCTCCTTTTATATGACAAAAGGATGGTTATTCGGTTGGGTGATGGGATATAGGCGGTGGATTAGTGGGGAAACTACCCAATAGCCCGTAATCTCAACGAATTCCTTGCAACTTTTTATTTTTTGCAACTTTTGCAAGTATACGCGGGTTGTAGTGGTGCAACATGCATATGTACGCGAGTTGTAGAGGTGCAACAAGCATATGTACGTGGGAAGTATTGGTGCAGGGTGTGTACATCTTCAAAAAATGGGTTTTTTAGAAGAGAAACTCAATGATGGCTTGGAAAAAAATGAAAGTAAGAGGTCCAAAGGCCAGGTATGCATAAGTAGAGCAATTTAGGGTTATAACAACAATTCCTATCCTAGCCACACCTGACTTCACAAAAACATTTATTGTGGAGTGTGATGCATCAATGCATGGAATTGGTGCAATTTTAACGCAAGAAGGAAGGCCCCTTGTCTTTGAAAGCAGCCAATTTAAAGAAAACACTTACTCAAACCCATTTATGAAAAATAAATAATGGTCATACTACATCCAGTTAATAAATGGCGCCCTTACCTAATAGGAAGACACTTCAAAGTAAAAATGGGTCATGATAGTTTGAAGTACTTCTTAGAGAAATGATTATATTCATCATAACAAAAAAAATGATTTACAAAGATGCTTTGCTATGACTTTGAAATTATCTACAAAAAAGGAAAACATAATGTTGTGGTAGATTCGCTTCCAAGGAAAGAAGAATAAACAGAAGGTTCACTATGTGTGATTTCTATTCTGTAATCTAATTGGTTGGAAGAAACAACGATAGAATGGAAGCGATATCAAGAGGTATGCAAGATCCTTCAACAAATACAAGAGGACCCTGGTTCATAAGACAATTTTGTATGGAAGAATTATTTGATATGGTATCATGATCACCTATATTTATGTAAGAAATCACAACTCAAATAGAAGGTCCTTCTAGAATTGCACAATTCTCCTATAGGAGGACATTCTGGATTCTTGAAAATTTACCACATGATCAAGAAGGATTTTTTCTGGGAAAGTATTAAAACTAATGTTCAAAAGTTTTTGTTGTAATGTATGGTCTACCAATAAAATACGAGGTAGACAATCAATATGCTAGGTCTCCTACACGCATTAGCTATACCAAGTCAACATTGGGAAGACATTTCAATGGATTTTATTACAGGTTTACCCAAATCTAAAGGAAATACTATCATCATGGTAGTAGTGGATCGACTAAAAAAGTATGCCCAATTTTTCTCTCTTTCTCATCATTTTAAAGAAAGTACAGTAGACATAGAATTCATTGAAATATTTCAAAATCTACATGGATTCCCTTAGATTATTGTAAGTGACAAATATCCAATTTTCACTGAAATTTTTTGGACTGAATTGTTTTCTTGTTTGGGTACTCAATTGACTCACAAATCATCTTACCATACTCAATCCAATGGGAAAACAAAGATTATGAATAGAAGGATATATTCATTTATTTGCATCTGATAAATAGACACAATGGGTCAAGTGGTTTCCCTTAGTGAAATGGTGGTTCAACACATCCTTCCATACTTCATAAAAAATGTCTCCATTTATAGCACTTTATGGATATCATCCTCCATCCATCACATCACACTTGAAAGTGAATACAAAGATTCAATCAATGGAGGACCGCATAGGGAAACAACAATAGTTTATCAAGCTATTGAAGGACAACTTGGTTATGGCACAAAATAGGATGAAACATCAAGCATATCACCATCATAGTGAAAGGGAATTTGAAGTGGGGTATTGGATATTTCTAAGGCTACAACCATATAAACAAATGTCCCTCAAGAAACAAAATAAGGGCAATAAATTAAAACCCAAATATTGTGGCCCCTATAAGGGTTTGCAAAGGATTGTAAGTATGTCTTACAAATTGGAGTTTCCTCCATCTTCACATGTACATCCATTCTTCTATGTTTCTTGCTTAAAGAAGTTCATTGGCCACAAGATCCCAATCCAAAATAATTTAGCAGAGATTAATGAAGAAGGTAAAGTCTTACTAGAACCAAAAACAATCCTTGAAACAATGATTAAGCTAACTAAGAAATCAAGCAATCACAAAGTACCTCGTCAAAGGGAAGAACATACCATTGGAAGAGGTGACATGGGAATATGAATTATTCTTGCAGAAACACCCATGGTTAGTCAAGTATTGAGGGAAACAATTGTTTGAAGGGAAGGGGCATGTTAATCCTAGACAAAACCCCATTTTATGTATAAAACCCATTATTAACCCCTAGATATTGAATTATTACATTTATAGTGTTATATTTTTATGTATGCTAGAACTCTTCATTACACCCTTTCATTATAATTGCACCCTTTGTCTCCTATATATATACACCAAGTATACCTAGTACTAGGATCATCTTATATCAACTCATATTGTATTTTTAATTGGATATATTGTAAAAGGAGGTTTCCCCCATGAAGTGATTGTATTCATTGACTCTTTATCATTTTAAGGCATGGTATCATAACAAAAATCCTCTCCACCACAAAACAACATGTATTCAATTGGAAATTATACAATTATTGTGAAAATTATTATGGAAAATTCTCCTTGAGTTTAGGGGTAATTGAGTGAGCCACTAAGTATCTCCATTAAATTGATGACCTTGCATGGGGGGAACCACCTATTCTCTTGGTGAGTGCATTGGTTGGGAGGGAAGACAACCTTAAGGGTGTGATTAGCATTGGTTGGGAGGGAATACAACCTTAATTGGGCATCATTAGAGATAGTTGGATGCAATTTATTTAAGTTATGATTGTTTTTTTATGCATACAATAGTATTATTGTATTAATAACTATAAATAAAAATATTAATACTTGTTAATGTTTTATGTTGGGTTAAGGGAGCAGGGAAACCCAAAAAGTGACAACCTGCCCAACTTGCTCATGTTGATTTGGGTTGTTACAATAATGACACAAAATCATGTCCAAACTATGATACTCATGATAAAAATGGTAATACATAACTTCACCATCCATCCATAATAACTCATAAAATGAATCATAAAGACGATATTCAAGAGTAATTAAAACAATAGAAATATAATTAGTGAATAAGAGAAGCATGGGATTGTTTTCACTTCCACAAATTCTCAATGACATCCTAGCATTTTTCATTCACTCTCGACATGAGAAACAACAATTGATTCATCATTTAAAAATTTCCCATCAATTAACATTATTTTAATAAATTATTATCAACAAGCTAATAGCCATGGAAACTATGGAACACAAGGCATGTAACTAGTTGATCTAGGGGTAAGTGAGTATGAGGAAAGAGATTTCAAATTTATATTTGATCTCTCGGCACTAAAAAATATTTTAGTAAATGTAGGATCCATGAATTGGTAGCTAGTTATGCCTTGCATCAAGATTATTTATGTGTAAATGAGTATGGGGAATATGATCCCATTATTTATGTGTAAATGAGTATGGGGAATATGATCCCATTGTTAGATTTTTCTCAATTATCACCTATTGTTCCATATCAACTTTGGGAAACTCGCTTTCCTACATAACTTAGTAAAACATAGTTATCCGATAAAAATAAACTTGTAAAACATTTTGTATAGGGAGAAAGGATAATGTTAAACATGGAAAACCATATCTGCAACCAAACACTGGCAAGCTAAGATCCATGTGAAATTTATTGGAAACAATGCTTTCCCAAGAAGAAAACATTGTACAAGAAAGTCAAAAAATTCCCCTCTAAGAAAAACACATATGTTTCTTCAATTATGAATTATTGTGACTCATCAAGTAGTGTTATTTTCCTTAATAGACCTTTTTTAGCTCAAGCAACATTCAAAAAAGATTCTTTAAGGAAAAAAAACATCATATACTTATTTAAATCATTGTTGCAGCGACCTCACTTGTTCAATTTGGCTTTTGATGTGTTTTTTTATCTCACATGGAGTATAATAGAGCTTCCCAAGGAAAAACACAATATTTTGCATCTTGCTTCACTATTACATCTTTTCACTACGTGAATTTTGTCCTTAGGTGGAAAAATACATCAATTGGTGTCTTAACACGTTGTTTCATCCCTTCTCTAAGTGTGGTTTGGAATTTAAGGGAAAAACTCATCATTTCTCACCATGAGGCATTGCTACTATGTTTCACTAAGTGTGTTTTTTCCTTGTGGAACTCTTTTCTCCTTTATGAAATGTGAAAAATACATTGAAAGTTTCACCATCACTAGGGAAGTTTCAAATTGCTACATTGCTTCCCAGACTGTCCATTACAAGATATGGTACTTAGAGGCCTCTTGGGTTAAAGAGAAATTGTCTAAAATTTTCTAGATAAATGAGACCGATGTATGAATGCTCTAGATGTTGAACAATGATTTTCAATTCAAACACTATTTCCATAGTCGATTTACCTTTCTAAAAGTTTTTTGCAACTACAATGAAGAATTATAAGTGAATTTGTAGGAAACAATGAAACAGAAGTATGCCATGACCTCAGGTGAAAGTTAACATGCTTAAACTGCATCATGAAGCACCTCAAAGAGTTTATTCACCTTTACCATTATCACACATCTCCAACTCCCTTCATTTTCTTTGAAAACAAGCAAGAAGATCAGTAAAATAGGGAATGTTTTGCAAATATGTGTGCTTTGTTTGCTTAAAAAGGATATAAAGTGTTCCTTTGTTCTCTTATTTAGTTTATGAAACTGAATGCTTCTTTGCACAAACCAATATTGCACTTAGAAAGGTGGGTGTTTAATAGTCGAAATAAATCCATCCTTGGAACCTTTTACTGCTTGGATATTTTTATTCATGATTCTCTTCATGCTCATTATTCCTCTTTATTTACTGCATTAATTGAATCAATCTCTTTGGAATAGGTAAGATGGTGCATTGGTTAAGATTAAGAAATTATTCAAGACCTAATATAACTATTAATTGATACAACCCAATGATAAGTGTGTTTAAACAATATCGATAAATGCCTTAAAAAATACTCAACCAATTAATGTCGATGCAACACAAACTTCGTTGAAACTTTACTTGTAATGTGGAATATTCTATATTTCATGATCGATCTATGCATTCAAACCTATCCTTTTGTTCCTTTAATGCCTCATACATGAAATGCATTTGTAATAGTAAATAAACCTTTGATCGTTCATCTATAAACAATATATGGAACAACACAACCAAACATCTTAGCATAAAAAGAACAAGCAAGAAAGCTTTGGATTAAACACACCATCAAGACATAAATAAATCAAAGGAAGCTCAAGAACCTATTAACTATAAGTTAATCATCCAATTAAACTCAAGGTAAATATCAAACAATCCATCCAATGATAAGAATTCAAATGCAATTCAAGTAATAAATTCAATCAAGAAAGCTAATCATATAAATTGAAATTAGTTAGGAGCATTAATTTAGTTAAGACCTTAAGTTAGAAATGATAGCAAGACATAATTGATAAAACGTAAATAATTGGAGGGTCCCCGGTCCCTAATCTCTAGATATTTTGGGGGGCATTAACATTATCCTCAGTAAACCCTAACTGGTATGTGATATTTTCTCCTCATCCATGTTGTCAGGGTCCTAACCTCCCTAACCCCTCAAGTAGATAGGATAATATGTTTTTCTATGTAATAAAGGTCGGAAATAGTAAATAAGACCTATGTAATAATGTGAAGAACGACTTAAAAATCATAAAAAATCAATGAATATAATCCAATTCAAGGGGGGAACTGATTTTACAATATATCTAATTCAAAATACAATATTAGATGAGATAAGATGATCCTAAGACTAGGTCTCCTTGGTATATATATATATATATATATATATATATATACATATATATAATAATTCAATATCTAGGGCTTAATAAGGGTCTTTATACATAACATGGGGTTTTGTCTAGGTTTTAACATGCCCCTACCCTTCAAACAAGTGTTTTCCTCAACACTTGACTAACCACGGGTGTTTCTAAATGAATAACTTATCTTCCCATGTTGCTTCTTCCACTAGTAGGTTCTTCCATTTGACAAGGTACTCCATAATTGCTCAATTTCTCAGTTGCTTAATCCTTGTTTCAAGGATTTTTTCTGGTTTTAGTATGATTTTCCCTTCTTCATTAATTTCTAGTAAAATAGTTTGGACTGGGATCTTGTTGTAGATTACCTTCTTTAAGCTAGAAACATGGAAGACTGGATGTACACATGAAGATGGAGGCAACTCCAATTTGTTATCCATACTTCCAATCCGTTGCAAAACCTTATAGGGGCCATGATATTTGGGTGCTAATTTATTTTCCTTCTTTTGTTACTTGAGGTACATATGCTTATATGGTTGTAGCCTTAGAAATACCCAATCCCCCACTTTAAATTTCCTTTCATTGTGATGTTGATATGCTTGTTGTTTCATCCTATTTTTCTCTATAACCAATTTGTCCTTCAATAGCTTGATAACCTCTATTGCTTCCCTATGTGGTCCTGCACTACTTGAACCTTTGTATTCCCTTTCAAAGGTAATGTAATGGATGGAGAATGATATCCATAAATTTTAAAAAATGGGGACATTTTTTTATGAAGTATGGAAGGATGTGTTGTACCACCATTCTTCTAAGGGAAACCACTTGACCCATTATGTCTTTTTATCAAATTCAAAGCAATGAAGATATCCTTCTAGACATTTATTCACAATCTTAGTTTTCCCATTGGATTGAGGGTGGTAAGATGAGTTATGAGCCAATTGCATACCCAAACAAGAAAACAACTCAATCCAAAATTTTCCAGTGAAAATTGGATCTTTGTCATTTACATAATCTTGGGGACTCCGTATAGATTTTGAATTATTTCCATGAATGCCTTGGCTACTATACTTGCTTTAAAAGGATGAGAAAGAGAGAAAAAATGGGCATACTTTGTCAGTCAATCCACTACTACCATGATGACATACTTTCTTTCTAATTTGGGTAAACCTGTAATAAAATCCATTGAAATTTCTTCCCAATATTGAATTGGTATAGCTAATGGTTGTAGGATACCTAGCATTTTGATTGTCTCTCCCTTATTCTATTGGAAGACCAAACATTCAGACATAAACTTTTGAACACTAATTTTAAGAACTTCCTAGAAAAAATACTTCTTGATCCTTTCGTACGTTTTCAATAATCATAAATGTCCTCCTATAGGAGAAGTGTGAAATTCTAGAAGGACCTTTTGTTTGAGTTGGGAATTCTTACATAAATATAGGTGATCATGATACGATATCAAATCATTCTTCCATACAAAATTGTATACTAAAATGGAGTCCTCTTGTAAATGTTGAATGATCTTGCATACCGCTTGATCTTTCTTCCATTCTATCCTTTCTTCTTCTACCCAATCAGATTGTGAAATTCAAATAGAGCATAGCAAACCTTATGCTTCTTCTTTCCTAGAAAGGGCATCTTCCACAACATTATGTTTTATTTTTTTGTACATAATTTTGAAGTCATAAACTTGCATCTTTGTAACCCATTTTTGTTTCTCTTGTGAACATAATCTTTGCTCCAAGAAGTACTTCAAACTATCATGATTTTTTTTTACTTTGAAGTGTTTTCATATTAGGTAAGGGTGCCATTTTTGAAGTGTATGTAGTATGGCCAACATTTATTTTTCATAGATAGGTTTGAGTAAGTTTTTTACTTTAAGTTGGATGTTTTCAAAGGAAAGGATCGTTCCTTCTTGCATTAAAACTGTGTCAATTACATGGCCTGAGGCATCACACTCCACAATAAATGTTTTTGTAAAGTCAGGTGTGGCCCGGATGGGAGTTGCACACATAACCTCCTTAAGTTTTTCAAAATATTTGGTTGTCGCTTCAATCCAAGAAAATTATTCCTTATTTAATAATGTTGTTAGAGGTGCTACTATTTGACCATAGTTCTTGACAAGCTTGCAGTAATATCCCGTCAATACTAATAATCCTCTAAGTTTCTTCAAGGTTTTGGGAATTGGGCATTCCCTCATATCTTTAATTTTGTTAGGGCCCAAATATTCCACTTCTTGAACCCCAAAGACACACTTGGAAGACTTTGCATCAAATTGTTTATCTTCCAATAGTCGTAATACTCTTTCAACATGTTGTACATGCTCTTCCCAAGATTTGTTGTAAATTAGTATGTCATAAAAAAATGCTAACATAAGTTTTCTAAGGAAGGGATTAAAAATAGAATTGATCAAGCTTTGAAATGTTGAATGTCCATTAGTAGTCCAAATGGAATAACCAAAAACTCATAATGACCTTCATGTGTTTTAAAAGTTGTTTTGTGAATGTCTTCCTATATCATTGTGATTTGATGATATCCCAAATGAACATCCAACTTAGTAAACAATTTTTATCCATGTAATTATTCTAATAATTCATCAATGAGAGGAATAGGAAACTTATATTTGATAGTTGTTTTGTTGAGATTTCTATAATCTCAACACATACGCCATTAACCATCCTTTTTGTAACCATCACCATTGGTGAAGAGAAAGAACTTTGGCTAGGTTGAATGATGTCGGCCTCTAACATTTCTTGGATCATATGCTCAATCTCATTTTTCTGTGCATATGGATACCTATAAGGCCTAATGTTAGGTGGTACACTTCCTGGTTGCAAGTGAATAGCATCGTCATGATCTCGAGCATGTGGAATAATCTTAGGAATTTCACCAAATACCTTGGAATGATTATTGATAACTACTTGGAAATATAATGGAGTAGAGGATATAGATGTTTGAACATCAAATGAGAACAATTATGCAATTACACCCTAGTGTCCCTTTTTTAGTAATTTTTTTATGCTATTAGAGCTTATCGCTTTAGATGGTTTCCCTTGGATACCTCTAAGATCAATTTCCTTTCCATCTGAGAAAAATATCATGAAAAGATCTTAAAAATTAAGGGACATTGTTCCCAATGATTGTAACCATTAGACCCCTAATACAACATAAACACCACCCATTTAGATGGTAATCATGGGACTATCCAAAAAATATCCCCCCCATGTTGAGATTAATACTATGGAATTTCCATGAACAATTTATGGTACCTCCATCTACAATCATTACTTGAAACTTTGGTGTGGGATATATAAAGCAATTGAGATATTTTGCTAATTTGCAATTGATGAAAATATGGGTACTACCAGAATTAATCAATATTGTTACCTTTTTCTTTTTGATGTAACCTTGTATCTTGAGGGTTTTGGAGCACTGATGTCGGCCAATGCATGACAAGATATTGTTGGAGTAGTCTCTTCTAGATATGGATATTGTGGCAGTTCAAATTTCTAATCTTATTCATCTTCATAGTCTATGTAGGATAATTTCTTCTCATTGCATTTATGCCCCTTAATGTACTAGCCATCACAATTGAAACATAGTCCCTTTGCTCTTATTTCATCCATTTGTTAAGGTATTAACTTTGTATTTTGAGGTACGGTTGTATTATGAACCCCAAACCAATATATGCTTCCTATGTATGCTCCAATGGTAGAGTTGTGTGTAGCCTTATTATTTGCTTGAATATGACGAAAAAATTGCATAGTTTCCATAATATTTGCAGGATGTCTTAAGAAAAGTTATGTTGATGATTTGGTAGCATCGGGAGGCATTCCCACTTGTGGAGTTTGGTGAGAATACCTTCCTAGCTAAGAGGGAGTTTTTATTTACGTAGCTTCGAGTAGGTATTCTCACATGACCTTAGGTGTTGGGCATGTGGGAATCATTGTGGGCACCACATCACAGTTTCGGTTTGGTGAAAACCCCCTTGGATTTGAGTGGGGGATTCATGGGTTTGATGATGGACTTTGCGGGCTTGTGTTGGGGATTCAAAGCCACAAAGAAATCTTATTTTTATGTTGAGTTGCGGAGAGGATTCTATGTTGAGCCCTAAGGATTGTATATAAATAAGATAGGTAATTGTGACATTACACATCATGTAGAGAGTGTGGAGACATAAAAGAGCTAGCATAAGTGAGTTTGCACTTGTGCTAGGAGGATTGGTGATCTCAGCAAAGGGGAAGTCTTCAAGGTGGTGAATTTGTCCCAAAAGAGAAGGGTGAAAAATTCCCTATGTGTGAGTGAATTTTTCGTACCATACGCATTTTGTAGGAGGATGAAGCATGTATATACGTGGGTTGCAGAAGGAAGAATCATGTATAGGGTATATGTGGTTTGCAGTAGAGAAAACATTGTAAGTATGTAGGTTTCCAGTAAGGTGAATCATGTATCTAATTTTCTAGGGAGGTACAGATCCATACAAGATGACAGATGATGTCAGCAGGTTGTATAGGTGGTCTACAATAGATTCATGTGCAGAGGATATTCACAGGGATAGTTATGAGGTTTGGTTTTATAATTTGTATAATCATTGGAGAACAAGGTTATTCTTAGTTTTGGATATTTTGGAGGACAAGGTTGTCCTCATATTTTGGTGATATTGTATTGGCTGGGAGGGTTTCTTTTTCCCTTAGTATTTTTTATGATAACAATATTATAGAAATGGAATTTTGTCTCATGTCTATTAATGATTCATCTCTAATATTGTGTTTCCACTTCATATGTTTTCAGTCAATAATTTCAGTGTAAATTTGTTCAGTGATAATAGCCAGGGATTTACTATTAGATCACTAGGAAGCAATATTCAAATCTAAAACTAGTCACATAGAGATGCATGTGAAAATTAACATGGTTTCAGAGCTTCAGATCCGAAGAGAAGGGGGTCATCTTGAGACAGATATTTGGATACAACAATGGAGGAGTGTTTTTCATGTTCTTGTTCAAGGAAGATAACAGGTGATAGCTCTGAGAGGGAGCTACAATGGTGGTTGCAGGTGGCAATAGGTTAGATGGTCTTTGTTTTGAGTCATGGAGTAGAATTTCTAGACAAGGAGTTGTGGACTATTGTTTCTCGGTGGTGTGGTAGGTTGGAAGTTATTGGCAAAGAGATCGGATCATAACAGTATGTTGTGTGGTAAAGTTCCAACCCTGTGGATGGAATTTCAATGACTTGTCATGGTGATTTACGATGGGTGCAGCTCAAGTGCTTTGTGACAACCAAGATGGCTCAGTGTGTATGTCAGGTTGACGAGATTGAGTCTTCATTGGGCCGGAGAGTTGTACATTGTCAAGGTATGACAATGTATGTGGTATTTGACCCAGGAGGATGAGGGCATTTGTAGAGATGATTTGCAGTGGTATAGAGTGTACTAGACTGAGTGTCCAACCATAGCTTGGGACTATTCAGACTAGGAAACAAGATCAGTGGTAGCATGTACTGACATAGATATTTTTTTGGTGACTCATATGGCATGATGCTTTCCTTGGAGGATTTCATGGTTCTTATATAGTGATAAACACTAACACATGACAGGGGCATAAGATTTGTTCATGAGTTTCACAATGTATGACTCAGGTATGTACATGGAGATTGATAGGAGGACCAGGAATGTAGTAAAGGGATATGGAGAAGTTGTATTCCATATGTAGTTAGGGGGTGTGTTGCGAGTGGAAAATGTTTTATGGGTGCCAGGAGTGTGTTCTCATCCTAAGGGATTGAGGAGAAGGACTATGCAATGTTGTTCCGAGATGGACAGGTTTTATTGGATGTTGAGTTGGTGCACAAGAGATGTTTCCAGGGTTTGAGAGGATATGGATCGATTGTATTTAGGAGGAGACCAGATTGGTTTCCTTGGAGGATACATATGATTTGAGTGTCATGATTAGGGTCATTTTTCTTCATAGTGTTCCATAGGGGAAGGGGAAGAAGGCGATAGACATCAACAACAGAGGTTGATGAGGTTTCAGATATGTTCCATAGGGATATCTTGTTGGTATCTTTCCTATCATGTACAATCTCTAGAAAGGGGTATTAGTTGGTGGATAGTGGAGCAGCTTTCCATATGATAGGTTATAGAGAGTTGTTTGACACTTTCACAGATATTGGCTCAGACTTGTGTGTGGATCTTGGCACAAGATTCAAGCATGCAGTACAAGTATTTGGTATAGTATCACTCTGATTAGAGTCAGGAGAGGCAATGAGGGTGTCAAATGTGTTATGGGTGCCATAACTTGGGAGAAGTGTTCTCTCAGTCTCAAAGATTGAGAGAAATGGGTACCACATATTATTTTTAGTTGGACATGTGTTGTTTATGCCCAGAGGATATAGTTTCATATTAATAGTAGTTATTATAGTTAGAGAGGGCTAGCCTATGTGTGTTGTGACCACCAGGAGAAGAGAGACATATGAGGATGATAAGGTAGACCCACCAGTGGTGAGGTGGGTGGCCCACCAAAAACATAGGTAAAGAGGGAGAAGGTAGTGTAAATTCTAACCTTGTACAATGTCTACTGTAAACAGATATTCAGAAAAGAACAGAAAAGATACAATGGCAAATACAAACATTACACAGAGATTTTTCCCCTGGAAACCCAAACTGAGAAAACCAACATATATTATATTCATTCATTGTGTTACATTGTTTACAATACAATATACATATAGGAGCCAACGAAATCCAAAACCCTAACCCAATGACCTCGATTAGTCCAAAACCCTAATTCCTTAACCGAAAATAGAAAACCATCGGCAAAAACCATGTGTCGAAAAAATCACCTAAATACATGACATGTTTCTCGAGGTAGGTGTCACGTTTCCCAAGGTAGAAAAAAAAAACGGGGGCACTGCACCCCCCCTCTAACCCCCCTACGTGCTCGGCACATATGCTCAGACACTACTACTCGTGCAAAGAATATAACACATACCCAATAGGTAGCTCCATGAGTGGTGAGGTAGGTGGCCCCAGTAGTAGTATCAGCTTAGAGGGAGATAGAGTTCAGAGGGATTCATCCCTAAAAATCTAGTAGGGAGGAGAAGCCTCCTAGGATTGTGCATAGGAAAATGGATAGGGAGAAGGTAGCTCTAATGGTTGTGTGGACTTAGAGGGAGTCAAGAGGCTGAGATGGATTCTGAATTCAGAGGGACTCAGGAGACTTAGAGGGAGTCTGACTTTAGAGGGATTCAGGAAGCTCAAAGGGAGATTCAGTCACTTAGTGGGAGCCAACCTTCAGGTCCATATGGGAGAGAGGCATCTACCAATACTGTCAGGTAGGTGTCATGGGTTGAGATGTCCAAACAAGAGGTTTAGAGGTAGGAGGATTCTAAGAGTAGGATGTCTTCCAGGATGGGTGATCTAGGTGGATATCGGTGGCCACCCACCTTTTCCAGCTGGCTCAAAACAGCTTTCTAGCAATTTTGATAATTTACTATTTTTAGCAGTTTTTCAGGTCCTGGACTTCCAGAGCCATTTTGAGGCCCTCGGATAGATATTTCCAATGGGCTATCATACGCCTAAAATGAAGATCGTATGCAAAAGTTACGACCCTAGGAAGTTGATGTACTGACTTACCCAAACGGGGCCCACATGACTTTTGGCGCTTCATCTCCTAGGGTTAGGTTTTTGTATGTTTAGGGTTTTTTTGAAACTCTTGTTTTTATTGTAAAAAGGCCTGGAGAGCCTCATTATAATGATCTTCTTACGAATGAGCGCAGTCGTCACGTCTCTTCTCAGAGATAAGCCGCCACCATTCGAGTAAGCTTGTTTTCCGTTGCATTTTACAGTTTCAGCTTATTTCCTTATTGAATAGAAAACCAGTTTTATTGTATCTCTGTTATTCTGTGTTAAGAATCTAGTAATAATCTATAGTCATTTCGTTCTGCTCATAAAATCCAAATCAATGGTATTAGAGCGGTCTGCTCCTTGTTGTTTTAATTCATGTCCCCAACGAGGTCGGAGTACAAAGAGTTGGGTCTCGAGCTTGTTTCTCTTGAGGAAAAAAGATCTTTCACGCCCAAGTGACCTCTCATGGAAGGAGAAAATAAAGATGACGGGACAGGATATCCTTTAAAACTATTGATTGAGGAAGCCCTCATGCAACAAATGAATGAGATGATGGATAATTTCGCGCAAATCCTTCGACGACTACCAACAGGCGATGCATCTTCTTCGAGCGGAGGCACCGCCCCCTTCAAGGTACAAATAAACTTCGATATTCCTATATTTGAAGGTCAGATAGACGTAGATGTTGTAGAAAAGTGGTTGAATCTACTAGAAGGGTATTTTTCTATCCATAACTTTTCGAATAGAGAAAATATTACTTTTGCGCTCCTCAAAGTCGTTCCCCATGTCAAATATTGGTGGGAAATTTTCTAAGAGAAAAAGGAAACAGAGGAACCCTCATTATTTACAGTCACGGCCACCTGGGAATCCTTCAGAGATGTTATTAAGGAACAATACTACCTTGTCGGAAGTTATGACGATTTGTATACCAAATGGACCACACTCTGGCAAGAAAGAGACCAAGAAGTGCCAAATTTCACAAATATCTTCCATGACTTGCGCACCAAGCTGGGTATCAAAGATTCGGAGCGAAATCTAGTGCTCAAGTATCGCAGTGCTCTGCATAGATACATCCAGACCAAAATGGAATTCCTGGACATCTCATCCTTGGGCACGGCCTACCGATATGCCGTCAAAATCGAGAAGAAGCTCAAACAAAAGACGTGACAATTTGGGTCGAGGAACTCCTCACAACAAAAGCCAGGAAAGGGCGGCCCCAACCCACAAAACAAAGGACAGAGAAAACATGGACAATATCAAGACAACCAATCCAAGCCATAAGCAAAGAAGGACACCGAAAAGACAAATAAAGATACCAGGAAGTGGTGCGACTTCCATAAGAGCCCTTGGCATAACACTGCTGACTGTCGCTCAAATCAGTCACTGGTGGCCGAAGTGAAAGTTTCCTCTGAATCAGATGCGGGTTCTGACTCTGAGTTAGAACTAGAAATGGGAATACATATCATTGACGCGGAACCCAGTGCCATCGTTGCTACCACCAAGCTCCAGCATGGTGAACCAGATGAGCCAGAAGAAGGAGAACGCCTCTTCCATTCACAGATGTGGGTAAAAGGCACCCCGCTGCACTTCATCATTGATAGTGGTAGCCAGAAGAACCTCATCTCAACAGAGGTCATCAAGCAACTGGCCCTACCAACAACACTGCACCCACAACCCTACACCATTGGATGGCTCTGCCAAGGAAGTGATCTCCACATCATCCAACAGTGCCAACTGTCATATGACATCAAGCCCTTCAAAGATTAGGTATTGTGTGATGTTTCTCCTCTCGAACTTTGTGATGTTCTTTTGGGCCAACCTTATTTATGGAAATGTCATGCTGTATATGAGTCTAGGCCTCGTACTATTATTATTACTTTGAACAGGAAATTGTACAGGATACCCGAGGTTGTCCCACCTAGTGTTATTTCCTTGATCTCTACTAAGCAATGCAGGAAGGTCATTTCTGAGACGAGGAAGTTTGTCTTCTTCGTGATTTTCTCTCAAAATGAGAGAAAGATCATAGCCACATCCAGGGTCTCTGCGGCCAACCTCTCCACACAATAGAAGCAAGTATATAAGGTTGTGGAAGAATACTCGAATATCTTCTCCTCACCTACCAGGGTACCTCTACACTGCCAGGTCAAGCACCCCATCGATATGACCCCCATCGTACCGCTACCCAATGGGCCAGTCTATCGCCACTCTCTATTAGAGAATGAGGAGATCAAGTGACAGATCTAAGAATTTATCCACAAGGGGCACATTTGTCCCAGCTCATCACCTTGCGGGAGCCTAATCGTTCTGGTACAGAAGAAATATGGAACCTGACGAATTTGCATTGATTACCGGGCTCTAAATAAAATCACAGTCAGAAACCGGTACCTGATTCCCTGAATCGACGACCTCCTTGATCAACTCATGGGGGGAAAATACTTCAGTAAGATTGATCTGAAGTCTGGCTACCACCAAGTCCCGATAGAATAGACAGATGTATGGAAGACTACCTTCAATTCAAAGGAAGGCCTTTTTGAATGGTTGGTCATGTCCTTTGGTCTGACAAATTCTCCAGCCACTTTCATGAGGATGATGGACGATATCCTGTGACCATTCACCAATAATTTTGTAGTGGTGTATCTTGATGACATTCTCATTTACAACAAGACTTGGGTCGAACACTTGCAACATATTTAGTAGGTTTTGCACACCCTACGGAAACACAAGCTATACGCCAACTTGGAAAAATGCTCCTTCGGCATGGACAAGGTCCATTACCTAGGCTACATCATTGATCAACATGGTGTACATGTGGATCTAGCCAATATCCAAGTCATCCGTGACTGGCCAGCCCCAACCACACTCACTGAGCTTCAGAGCTTCTTGGGCCTTGCCAATTTATACCGTAGGTTTGTGTTGGGATTCTCCCATATTGCATGGGCCCTCAGCCATATAAACATGTGTGGTGATAAGGAAAAATTTGCATGGGTCCAGCCCCAACAACAAGCGTTCAATGTTTGAAGCAGCGCTTGTCCTCAGCCCCAGTACTTTCACTACCATACCTGCAACAACCCTTTGAGATTGAGACTAATTCTTCAGACTATGTTGTGGGTGTCATTCTCACATAGCACAACCACCCCATGGCCTATCATAGTGAGACACTATCAGATGTTGTCTGTAAGTACCCTACTTACGACAAATAAATGTACTCCATTGTGCAAGCCTGCATCCAGTGGATACATTACATTATTGGGAGGGAGACAGTCATCCACACTGATCATAAGCCACTTTAGTTCATGCAGACACAAGGAAAATTGAAGAATGACCGCCATCAAAAGTGCTCCACATAATTGCAGCAATTCCACCTCAACATCAAGTATAAATAGGAAGCACCAACCGTGTTCTTGATTGCCTCAACAGACCACTAGACGCGGTACTCACCACAGTGCTAGACTCTTGTGGCCATGAGACCTCTAGATGGCCCCAACTCTATGAGACAGACCTAGACTTCGCCACCACCTACCAAATTTTGGGTGCAAAGGTAGTTGTCGATAATTTCCATCTTCAGGATGGGTTGTTGTGTCGTCTGGGCCATATCTGTGTTCCATCAAGCGAGCGAGTGAAGCTGATCTGGGAAGCCCATGACAGTCGGGTGGTAGGACACTTTGGTGTCGAAAAGACAGTGGCGATGCTACAAAAACATTTATACTAGCCAAAACTTCGACAGGAGGTCAACAAGTATATCAGGTCTTGCATTTCCTATGTTATTGCCAAACAAACCACTAAGAAATAGGGCATCTACACCCCTCTTCCTACTCCTGATAGGCCACGGGAATCCATCTCAATGGACTACATTTCGGGCCTCCCATCCACCAAGCGGGGAAATGATTGTGTTTTTGTGGTTGTTGATCGCTTTTCTAAGATGGCGATTATGGTTGCCTGCAAGAAGAGCATCACAACAGAAGCCACTGCCAAGCTCTTCTTTGAACGAGTCTGGGTACACTTTGGAATCCTAAAAGCCATTATATCAAATCAAGATAGTCAATTTATCAGCACATTCTGGTCAAGCCTCTGGTCACTGTTGGACACCAAGCTCACCAAATCCATGACCTTCCACCCCCAGACAAATGGCCAAACCGAGGTCGTAAATTGAATGATCGTGCATATCCTGTACATGTATAATTCCAAGAACCCTCACACATGGGATGAGAGTCTTACCTATGTCCAACATAGCTAAAACTGAGCCCTGCATAGCTCAACCGACCACAACCCCTTCCAGCTGGGGTTGGGATTCCAACCATTGGGTCCCATAGATGTTGCACTTCCCCTTGTGGTCACCTCGACCGAATCTTCTCCTGATCCAACTAAGGTTGACAAAGCCACCCGGTTCATTGAGAGGATCCATCACATCCACCAATAGGTTCAGGATATCCTACAGAAGTCCAATGACAAGTACAATTAGCACCATGATCAACATCGAGTGCCACATCAGTTTCAGGTGGGCGAAAAAGTTTGGTTGCACTTGCAGAAAGAACGCCTTACATGACCCCATCGGAAGCTTCCCCCACTCCATTATGGGTCGTACAACATCACCAAGGTTGTGGGGGATAATTCTTTTGAGCTAAACATTCCTCCTTTCCTTGGCCTACACCCAGTGTTCAACATGGACCTCCTTCGGCCTTATTTCTCACCATTATTGGACACCTCAGACGTAGCAGAACAACTGAAACCAAGAGAGCTCAACCCCGATTGCATACAACAGGAATCTAGTGATCATATTGTGGACACACAAATCAAGGGAACTCGACAACAAAGGATCCAGCTTTATCGAGTCGTCAAAGCAAGGCAGCTACTGCACCAAGGCAAGTGGCTCACCCGGGGCCAAATTCAGCAGAAATTTCCTCATCTGATGGGGGAACTCAACGCAATGGAGACCATTGCTTCCTAAGGAGGGAGGATTGATCCAGGTGGATATCGGTGGCCACCCACCTTTTCTAGGTGTCTCAAAACAACTTTCTAGCAATTTTTATAATTTACTATTTTTAGCAGTTTTTCGGGTCCTGAACTTCCGGAGCCATTTTGAGGCCCTAAACGACGTTTTTTGGGGTATGTTCTTGATTGAATTTTTTGATGAAATTTTGTGCAATTGTTGTAGTCCTCGGATAGATATTTCCAATGGGATATCATACGCCTAAAACGGAGATCGTATGCAAAAGTTACAACCCCGAGAATTTGATTTACTAACTTACCCAAACGGGGATCACAGGACTGTTGGCGCTTCAGCTCCTAGGGTTAGGTTTTTGGATATTTAGTGTTTTTTTGAAACTCTTGTTTTTATTGTAAAAATGCTTGGAGATCCTCATTGTAATGATCTTCTTGCGAATGAGCACAATCATCACATATCTTCTCAGAGATAAGCCACCACCATTCCAGCAATCTTGTTTTCTGTTGCATTTTACAGTTTCAGCTTATTTCCTTATTGAATAGAAAACCAGTTTTATTGTATCTCTGTTATTCTGTGTTAAGCATCTGGTAACAATCTGTAGTCATTTTGTTCTTCTCATAAAATCTGGATCAAAGGGATTATGTGAGACAACAAGATTTGCTTCAGTGACCAAGGATGCAACCAGTCAAGAGGACTGGAGAGAAGGATTTTCTTCGATGACAGAGGGGGCAACCAATTATATGGATTGGAGAACAATTTTGGTAGAGGATCTAGTACAGGAGACAAAGCTACTTCCAGGTGATGATGGAGGATGGAATACCTCCCTCACTCAGAGGGCGTGTTGGTTCTTTGGTAGCATCGATATGCATTCCCACTTGTGGAGTGTGGTAAGAATACCTTCCTATTTAAGAGGGAGTGTTGATTTTTGTAGCTTCGGGTAGGTATTCTCACATGACACTAGGTGTTGGGCATTAGGGAATCATCATGGGCACCACATCACACTTTCGGTTTGATGAAAAACCCCTTATATTTGAGTGGGCGATGTAAAATTTCAAACCCCAACCCAGTTTCAGTCTCGCTGATTTTTCAGCCAAAGTTTAATGCCCAAACCCATATTTATAACAACCAATTAAACTCAGTAGAAAATAAATTTCAGAACTGAAACATGAGGATTATGAATATCGTTTTTAACGTAGAAATAAAAATATCAGCAACACATAAACTCAGAAAATATTAACACTGATATTTTTGGTCTAACAGCGACCCTGGGAAAACCCACAAGGGGAAAACCAGTGAGAGAGGGAGTTTTTATTATTTAGGATCTTCAGAGAAATTATGTTACAACATATTCATCTTCAGAAATTTAATGACAAACTTATCTCGATAACCATGCCAAGTATTCACACATGAAAATGAGCAAAACTCCTCAAAACTCTTTCCAAAATTTTATGCAATAAATTATAGGTCTACTCCTCGATTTCTGTGCCTCCAAATGGCTATACGGATGCCTTGAAATTCGTGCCAACTTCTACAAAAAATTTCTGGGTGTATTAATGGTTGTACGACCATCTTGAAAACTATGCCAAACTTTCCAGAAAACCCACATAGCAACCTGCCTTGATTTCTGTGCCAATAAGTGACTGTACAGACTGTACAAAATTTTTACCGTATGACCTATGTACTATTGACTGTCCAATAATTTGATGAGTATGTCTACAACCTCTGCCCAATACTTTGGTGAGTATGTCTACAACCTGCTCCTTTGTAGATATGTATTGTAGCTCCACAACTCCTCTCTGAACATAGTCACGGATGAAGTGATAATGAATCTTGATATGCTTAGACCCGTCATGAAAAACTGGATTCTCCAAAAGTTTAATGAAAATCTGATTATCATAGTAAATAACAGTAGACCTCAACTGCACACTGAACAATCCCACCAACAACTTCTGAATCCAAAGGGCCTCACAACTAGCCTGACTGGATGCCATATACTCAGCCTCTGCAGAGCTCAATGCCAATAACTTTTGTTTCCAACTGAACCAAGACACAACTGTTGATCCCAATCCGAAACAACACCCTGAAGTACTCTTCATGTCACTGACACATCCTGCCCAATCTGAATCTGTATAGCCAACCAGACGAACTCCATATCCTCTCTGATAGTCCAGACCATATTCTACCGTACCACAAAGATACCTGAGCACATGTTTTGTTGCCACCTAGTGCACTCTCCTAGGCTCCACCATGAACTAACTGAGAGTGTTGACAACAAAACCAAATACATCAATGACCCGATCAACTGAATTACTCTCCCTCACTGTTTGTCATCAATGAATGTGTCAAGACCACTTTTCTCAATGGAGTAATTGAGGAAGAAGTATACATAGAGAAGCCTCAAGGCTTTGGGGCACACCCGAGACAAACCCATGTATGTATAGAATCAAACAAGATCTAAGAGATTAGTGCAGAGCCTCTCATTGTTCATTGTAAGAGGGAGTTAGACTCTGAATTCGATATGAAGGATCTTGGTATCATGCATTATTATTTGGGACTAGAAGTACAACAAAAGCATGGTGAAATCTTCCCGTGGCAACGAAAGTATGTTGTAAATATTATTCATAAGTTTGAGATGATGGATTGCAAATCCATGGAAACTCCCATGGTAACATATTTGAGGAAGTTGAGAGATTTTGATTCTGATCCAGTAGACTCATCCCTGTATCGACATTTGATTAGCTTCTTGATGTATTTGATGAATTCTAGGCTGGACATTTTCTTTGTTGTGAACATTTTGAGCCAGTTCCAGGTGGAACCTAGACAAGAACATTGGATAGTTTCAAAGCATATCTTGAGATATCTTCGTGGGATGATAACTTATGGTTTGAGATATGCCTCAAACAGTGATGTACAATTGCATGGATTTATTGACTTAGATTGGGAAGAGAGTGCAGATGATACAAAGAGTACTTTTGGTATGTGTTTCAGTATGGGATCTACTATGATATCATGGGCTAGTAGGAAATAAAAGTCTATTGCACTCAACACTGCAGAAACAGAGTATACTGCAACTTGTGATGCTTGAACGAAAGCAGTGTGACTCCATAAGCTAGTTTCTAGAATGTTTGATCAGGTTTTGGATTTGACTATGATATATTATGATAACTAGAGGTGTGTGAATCTCTCAGAGAACCCGATGTTCCATTATAGGTCGAAGCACATTGAGATCAAGTACTATTTTATTCATGATAAATTTCAGAGGGGAGAAGTGGTTCTCTAGTATATATCCACTGATGAGAAGACTATGGATATTTTGACTAAGCTGATGTCCAAGATAAAGTTTTCATACTTGAGGGACAATCTGGGGCTTGTGGAGATTGCTCCCTTGGTTGAAAGGGAGGAGATGACTTCCTTGGTTGGGAGGGAGAATTGATATGTGGAATCATGGATTTTCAGTGAGATGTAGATCTGTATGATGCTAGTACAACTTAGATATGATGTTTTCATCATTCTAGATATGATCATGCTAGTACAACTCATATATGATACATATGGTTGGAGTTGTTGATATAGTGGCCCAAGGAGCATCGTGCTAGTACAACTTAAAGGTGGACATATAGCTTCAAGATGATGCTTTCATCATGCTAGTTATGTTCATGCTAGTACAACTTAGAGGTGATGTTGGTGAGCCACATCATGTTAGATATGGCCATGCGAGTACAACTTAGATATGATGTATTGACATCATGATAGATATGTCATGATAGTATGACTTATAGATTACCATGCAACTTAGAGATGATGTATAGGGCTCATATCATGATAGATATGAGCATGCAAGTACAAACTAGATGTGGCATACAACTTAGATATGATGCATTGGCATCATGCTAGATATGTCATGCTAGTACGGCTTAGAGATGATCATATAGCTTAGAGATGACATAGTGAGGCACTAATATACACCATGCGAGTACAACTTAGATATGACATACAACTTATATGTGATGCATTGGCATCATGCTAGATATGTCATGCTAGTACGACTTAGAGATGATGCATACGATACTCCAGATCATGCCATTACATCTTAGATATGATGCATTTACATCATGCTAGTACGAATTAGAGGTAATGCAGTTGATGACATTGTTGATCAATGATGATATCATTTTATTGATGTGGAGACTGTATGTCTCTGGAAAATAGTTGTATGATATTGTGGTGGATGTGTTCCACTGGTAGTGAGCGTGTGTCACTGGTTAGTAGTTGTGTGCTACTAGGAGTGGTTGTGTACCACTAGGCAGTAATTGTGTACTACTATGGATAGGCACAATTGTGTTCTATTGGATGGAATTGTAGCAGTTGTATGCTACTATCTTATTTCCATGGAAACTACCACTAGTGTTGGAGATGATTTCCAGCTAGATGGATAGTTAGTGTGCTAGTGGACAAACATTCTCCAAGAGGAGAATGGTCCAGGAAGAACAAATTGTTGGTGGAAAGACATTCTCCCTGTGGAGAATGGTCTAGGTTGACATATTGTTGACGTATCATGGACTGGTATTTTCCTAAGGCACAGATTGTGGCCCGGTTTTGGAAAATGGTTCAGGACCGATATTCTCCTGAGGCACAATTATTAACCTGATCAGGTTGAATAGTCCACCCCCTAAGGACATGGTGTCTCGATTAGGGTTGTTGATACAGGACCAATATTTTCTAAGGAATATGGGTAGATATTGATCTCTATTGTATATATGACCCAATTAGAAATTTGTCTAAGATTGGCATTCCTGTAGGAATGGTCTCTGTAGCCCATGGCGTGGATTTCAACATCTGGGAGGACTGACATTCTTCTAAGACATAGGTCTGGATTAGAAGAATGGTCCTTGTATCCCATTATGGGGATTTCAGCATCTATTGGGACAACTTGTATTCTAAGACACATGTCTAGATTAGAAGAATGGTCCTTGTATCACTTTGTTGAGTAAGTGACTTATTCAACATCATGCTCGATTACTCAGATGGAGAATGGACTCAAGAGATGATGTAATTGATGCTATCAGATGATAGTGATAGTGGTGATGTTTCTCATGAGTTGATCTATGTGATCATGAGATAACATCTGTGGCTATGATGATGCTACCAGTAGAATGGTTTGTTTGTGCTCAAGACCATTACTATTAAATACCTCCCTAGCTAGGAGGGAGTGTTGATGTTATGGTAGTTGAGGGAGGTATTAACCTCCATGTGTAACCTATGACTAGATTAGAATGTTCCAAAATCTATAGAAACCATAAAAATATGTGTAGAAACCCTAGACAACATGTCGACTCAATAAAAGAATTAATATTTAAGTATTAGCCTCTAAAAGAAGAAGTTGTCCTGGAAAGATGACAAATAGCACTATAAATAGAGGGTGCTTAATCTCATTGGTAATTCACTCACTCACAACTCACACAAGTCAAGTGGTGCGCAAGTTTGGAGGAGTGAAACTACAACTACTGCAACTGGGTTTTTGGTCTTGTTTTCTAGTTTGTGGACTTTCTTCTTGGTGTGTTATTCTTGGAGAGAGAGAGAGTGATACACTATCTCTCAGTTATCTATTGGGTCTAGTACTACTTCTGGAATTATTCTATCTGTAAATGTTATGATACTCAGGGGTGGTTGCATTCCTATGGTTGGGTGAAAATATTGAGATATTTTATATGGTAAAACAAGCACATAGAATACTTTAACACAACGCCCCCAAAGCAAAATTTTGGGAAAATTTGCGTTGTAAAATATTGTAATTTCGTAGTCAATCTGTACCATTCATTATAAGGTCACAAATATGATGGTATAATTTATGTTAGGGATAAATCTTATCTTTATAATCAATCCAAATCAATTTTTAGTTTCAATGAAATTTTGAGTCGAATTTGTGTGCAAATTTAAACCTAGTCTCTATGACTTGTCTTTGACCAATTTAGTTTGATGGAATATTCCAATGTTGTATATTTTCCTTGCCCTGGGTTCTCATCACCTCTTTTCAACTTCATAAGTATTTTTTTGCATCGAACATAATTGGTACACCATGCATACATAAGAACGTGAATAAATAAAGATATGATGGAAATTGGTGTGAGTATTTATTGAGTATTGTGTGGAATCTTGGTTGCTCTAGAATTTATAGTTGATTTGGTTGTTATGTCCTCTACCCCTACAAGAATTATTGGTAGTAAATTTAGCAACAAATAATTTCTATTGAAATGAGCTCAAACTTACTTAATAGGAACATGAAATTGTTTATTCCGTGAAACCAACAATTACATCACCTTGTGTAGTTTAAATTGATATTGATGTTGAGGTTGAAAGGAATATGAATTAGGTTACTCATGTCCATACACTCTAAACGTCGAATATCCAAACTAAATATGGTGGTAGTGTTATTTCACTTTCATGTTATTCATTGATCTAATAGGGATGGATGAATGTCAATGGAAGTTTATATTCTTGTTCTTTTACTTTCATGCCAAAGTTTTAGTGGATTATATATCAATAGGAAAACATATGGATTTGGTGCAATTGTGAAAGTGGGGACTATTTTGATTTAGTCATTACTTATGTGGAGAGGTTGGGGAAAACACATATGATCAAGGCATGGAAGAGGTGTGTTGGTTGGTTATCTGAGTTATACCTTTAACATGATTGACCCGGGTCTAGGTCTACTAGGGATCCAACAAAGCCTCTAAAACTATCGGCCCTCCTTGTAAACCACAAGGAAGTGCAACGCACAGAGTGCACTGTGCAGTCTCAACTGAGATAGACTTAATGGCTGAGTGCAATACTCAAGTGTTCACAGTCCAAGACTGAATGGGGATCTGTTAGTGCAAGTTGAGAGTTCTACTTACTTATTAATGCAATATACTGGCATTCTCATCCATGCATGTAATGTAATTGGATTCATTAATTCATTCATACATCATTCTAAAATCTATTCATAGACAGTAAAAGAGAAACAAGCATTCACTCACATAACACAGGTTTTATTGTGGTTCACCCACTCCTGGGCTACATCCACAAAGATCTAGCTCTTTGCTCTTCTATTATTGTAGTTCCAAAACTACAACGTCCTGCACTTTACAACTCATTCTCAGTCGGGTCAAGATCTATTATGAGGCAGACTAGATCACACCAGGCTCCTCAGCCTGTGATCTAACCCTTAAGATCTACCCTCCTGACCCCCCTACAGCCCAACAACTTACAAAAAGGTATTGTATTACAATAGTGTTATCGACGCTTCTCCTTAAAAAGCCTCTCCCTTGAAAAGAATCCTTGAAAAGCATGCACCATTTCCTCCTAGGTATCTATATATATATACACGTTTTTGTCTCATCATCCATTACAATGTATTACAAAAAACCTAACCCTAGCGTCGTTAGGTCTTCCATGCATGCACGCATGATGCTTCTCCTTCCAGTTGTCGCTTTCCTCTAGCATGCCTTTCTTCCCAAAATAACCTTTCTTTCTAACTCGGTCTGCTTCCAACATGCCCCCAACATTGATATGTGGCTCATCCCGAGCCACCTAACCCTTGTGTGCTTCATCAATCTCTCTTGCAATCGCTTGGAACTTCTCTGTGAGCTCCATTGCTTGCATTTGGGCCTGCGCAGTCTTCTCCTTGAGTGCTTCCAATGCCTTCACTGAAATGTCGTCGATGACCATCCTTGCACACTCTTCCTAGGTTTGTGCCATATTTGTTTTGGCTTCCTCTGCCTGTGCAATAACCTTCGTTGCTCGCTCCTAGAGCGGTTCCATTTGAGCATGGAACTCCTTTTTATGTGTCTGCGTAGTTATAAGTTCTGCCTATAGTTTCTTCATGTCCTGCGCTCCTTTGACACACTCCGTGATTGACATTGTCTTCTGCCTCTGCTTAAGGTCCTAGATAGTTTCACTTATCCTTTATCCTTCCTAGTCCCACTGCTGGACCTGTTGATCCTCTTCTAGCTTCGTCTAGAGTTGTGTTTCTTTATCGAACAAGTTGGCCACTGCGTGGAATTGTCGCTCTATCTCATTTATCTGTGTCGTTTCCTCCTTCTTCTTTTCCTCCCTTACTTCTATTGGAGTGGTGGGTGTGAACTGCTCCCGGAGGTGCTCGATCTCCTGTTGGTATTGATTAATTATCTTCACAATCTGATCAATCTTCTCTGTCACCACGAGTTCGGTCATCTGCACATTCTTTGGGATTTTCTCATAATATACGACCAATTTCTTCTCTAGAATATTCACGCGGTCCTTCTTGTCCTTGGTCTCAAGCTTAGCCTATTCGAAGACCAATTCTAGTTCATCCTGATTGTCCTTTACCTGGTGCAATTATGTTGCATCTATGTCTGTGCAAGATTGTACCCCCTGTGTAATGTCGACCTATAGTTTATACAAGGCTTTGGTTGGTATCTGCATCAATACCAGTTGTAATTGAGCCAAGTCCTTGAGGGGTGTCTGCCCCATAATTTCATCCATGCGCAACATGTTGGGTGTGACATGAAATGTTGAGCTCGATTGAGCTGTTGTCTGGATCCTATCCTGCTCGCTTGATCCAACTTTCCCTCCTATATGAGATGATGATGGGAATGTCCCTACGCTACTGTCGGCTTCCTATGCTTCGTCGAGTTGCTTGAGGAGTTGTCGTATGTGTGCCATCTCTTCCACAATTATGTCCCTTTGGTGCACAACATTCTTGAAATCCTCAACTGTGTGGTCCTTGATCATCTAGGCCACCATGTCTGCATCATCCTCAGTTATCGTGTATTCTAGGGGTGTTCTGTGTGCCTTCTCCTTCTTGCACGCACCCCCCGTCTGGGTGACTGGCCTCTTAGTCTGGCCTTGCTCTTATGGAGTGGCACTTGATGTAGTTCCATGTGCTACCTCAACCTATTTATGTTGTATCTGTGGCACCTGTGTGTTGTTCTTCTTTCCCGTCTGGATGCCTGTCTTGAATGTCCCCCCTTTCTTCTGTTGTGCCTTGTTCTGACCTATCCTTGGTTTATTGGGGACTGTTACTTCCTCAGCATGTGTGTGTTCCTTCCTTACCTCCTCCTCCTCTATCCCCACGGGTATTTCTCCAGTGAGAACTGGAATCCTCCACTCATCTACCCAATCCTTAATGGCCATCTCTATGTCTACCTCCGTGATGTAGTAACATAGTTGTAGCCATTGATTGTCAGGGTCTTTCCGCACCTAGATCCACATCGCATGTTGAGTGTCTTTGAAGTTGGCTATGCCCTGATACTATGTGATTTCTTTCGGTGTTACCCTCCAAGTGTTAGCGATGTTATCCTGTATGTCGGTGAGATAGCCTTCGAATATAGTTTCATTCACTTTCTTTTTTCTGGAGTTTGAAGCAGCTCTGAGCGATAAGTATCGCGCTCCATGACAGGGTTTGGGTCTAGTGGAAAAAAATGAATACCTCGACTCCTTCCATCTAATCATGGCTATTAGGATGAGTAGCCATGAATAATGAAATTTTGTCCACAGATCTTGTGCATCCTTCCAGTCATCTAGGAACAAATTCAAAAAATAAGGGGCCCAAATGAGTGTGGTGCACTCGACACACTATGTTGCAGCTACGACAACCCCGATCGGGACTTCCTCCTTGCAAAATTATCTGAGTGTCTTGCATGCCATAATTTTTTATCCAGGGGATCAAATTTTGCTCAAAACTTAAAAGTGCTCAGAATTGCTTCAAATCAAACGAGAACGTAGGCCTCATTGTTACGAACCCAACGCAACTCATTTGGGTTCAAACGGATGTCGGGAGCGAGAGATATCGTGTTCTATTCAAAATGACAAACAAGCAAAAAAAGGGATGTTGACTGTACAGTCCGTACGGTTGTTGACGTGGCAGACCGTACGACACGTGGCAGACAGTTGTGTGGAAAATTGGCATGTGACGTGGCATATTTGCAGTGAACGGGATGGCGACACGTGGCCCAATCAATGGTCACCATGTGTCATATATACATTGGTTTAAAATTATGTTGTTGGCCAGAGTCGACCCCGCGACCTCCGGGCATGGGGGAAAGACTTGGGAAGGGCTGCCAACTGGCGTGCCACTGGTTGGTCCTTGTTATATATATGGAAATATATTTATATATGTTTGCATATGTGGCTAGCTGGGGCGCGACCGGGCTGGGGCTTATCCCCAGCCCTTGGTCGCATATTGTGTTAACATATGACCCTTTTCTATACCATTTGGCGCGCACGCGGTTGTGTTTTGATTTGGTTTCAATAGTTATACAAACGATCTGCCACTTGTCCTTTAACCATTGGCTTGTGGAAATGGGGGCCTATGTTTTCACTTGCGCATGGTCATATGGGTCATACGACCTTTCCCTTGACGGTTAAGGGCTAGGCGCGCCCGTAACCATCCTACAATTTGCACGATTCGTGCGGTTGTGTCCGGTGCTAAGTTTTTACACTTAAATATGTGTGTGGGCTAGGTTGAGCCAACAAGGGTGCATTTTGTAGATGCAGAGACAACAAGTTTGAAGGGGGACTTCCAGGAAGCCTATCTTCTTCAATTTTTGGCCAAACGAGGTGCCGAAAAAGCTCAGCTAGGGGTTTTTGGACGTTCTGAAGCCATTGGAGCAGTCTATTTGGAATTTTGAGCATTGTAAAGCACATTTTTTTAGCACTTTGAGAAAATAATACAAATGATCCATTGGAAGATGGACCAGGAGATGTAGCCCAAGAGAGGGGTGAACTCCTTTATCATTTGTTGTGTTATGTGTTTTCTGTTCACTGTTATTGCTGTTGTTTATATGCATCTTGAATGAGTAAATCCTATTAAAATTTGTGTTGAAAATTTGATCCATTTTCATTTTAACACATAAATTTTACTTGCAAATAATTTCAAGAATACAAGTCTTCTTCATTTTTAGATCAAGTTGGTATCAGAGCATAGGTTTTTGAAGACTTGATTATTTGCAAGTGTTTTGTTTTCTGATGCTCACAAGGTTGAAACTCACAAGAGGAGAAGGTCAACTTGTAGAGCCAAGTTCTCATCCTTCAAGGAGGAAGATTATATCATCACCGCAAGTTTCAAGGAGGCATTCACCAAGTATGGCTCATGAAGAGAGTCATGAACATGTCCCTGCAAAGGATGAAGATCTCAGAAAGGTTGTCATGGAAATGAGAGAGATGATGAAAATCTTGATGGAAAGGAATACAAGGTCGCAAGGTGAAGGCTCCAACCCTTCAAAGCACAAGGGAGACAGTGGTGATAAAAATCCAAATGTAAATGGAGGGAATGGTACTTCTCCACCACCCTCACCTCCATCTTCTTCTTCTTCTTCTTATTCTTCTACCAATTCAATACCTCTTCCGAAATCTCCAAAAGGACATGGTAAAACTCCTTCACAAATTCCTTCGTTAAAGATTGATATTAAATTTGAATTGTCAATGTACAATGGAGAAGTAAATGCTGAGAAATTAGATAATTGGATTCATCATATTGAGGTGTATTGTAGGATACAAAAAATTCAAGATGATGAAACTAAGATTCAGCTTGCTTCTTTAAGATTGGATAGTGTAGCACTC
>ML793771.1:44599-55139 GCA_009831015.1 Picea engelmannii
TTACACTACATTCAACATGCTTACAATCGAGCTAAGCACTCTTCAACTCAAACGTCGCCATTTGAAGCATGTTTTGTCTATTTGCCCAAATCTCCTTTAGATTTTATCTTTGGGAAGGATATTGCTATTGATGGTCAATATGATATTGATAGGGCAGAAAAGTTCATTGAACAAATTCAGTCGATACATCAAATGGTGCAAGAGCAGTTGGAAAAGAGTCAAGTCAAGTACAAGACGAGACATGACAAGCATCGTGTTGATCACAGTTTCCAAGTTGGAGATGAAGTTTGTATTTACATCAGTAAGGAGAGGCTTAAAGGAGAAGGTAAAAAATTGAAACCAATTCGATATGGTCCTTTCAAGATTATTGACAAGATTGGTAGCAATGCCTTTCGTTTAGATTTGCCTCCTTATATGCAAATGTATGCAGTTGTTAATGTTGAGAATTTGAAATTGTATGAGCCTCCTTTCATTGATGATCAAGGAGAGCATGTTCAGATTCCTTCTATAGATGATTTTTCCCCAGAATATCTTACAGAACTGGATGAAGACACAATCCTTGACAGGAGAATACGAACTTCAAAACGAGGAAATGTGGAGTATCTTTGAGTTGGTCTTAAAGGTACAAATCCAAGAAAATCCAAGTGGATTGAGGTTGGAAAGGTGAGGGAGTTATACCCTCATCTTCAAATAGACTGAAAATAGTCTTTTGGAGGTCCAAAATCTTTCCAATGGGGAGGTGTGATCCAGGGGATCAAATTTTGCTCAAAAGTTCAAAGTGCTCAGAATCACTTCAAATCGATCGATAGCATAGGCCTCGTCATTACGAACCCAACGCAACTTGTTTGGGTTCAAACAGACGTCGGGAGCAAGAGATATCACATTCTGTTCAAAATGACAAACATGCAAAAAAAGGGATGTTTATTGTACAGTCCATACGGCTGCTGACGTGGCAGACTGTACGACACGTGGTAGATAGTTGTGTGGATAGTTGGCATGTGACATGGCATGTTTGCAGCGAACGGGATGGCGACACGTGGCCCAGTCAATGGCCGCCATGTGTCTTATATACATTAGTTTAAAATTATGTTGTTGGTCGGAGTCGACCCCACGACCTCCGGGCAAGGGGGGAAAGACTTGGGAAGGGCCGCCAACCGGCGCGCCACTGGTTGGTCCTTGTTATATATATGGAAATATATTTATATATGTTTGCATATGTGGATAGTTGGGGCATGACTGGGTTGGGGCTTAGCCCCAGCCCTTGGTCGCATATTGCGTTAACATATGACCCATTGCTAGATTGTTTGGCGCGCGTGCAGTTGCGTTTTGATTTGGTTTCAACGGTTATACAAATGACCTGCCACTTGTCCTTTAACCATTGTCTTGTGAAAACGAGGGCCTATGTTTGCACTTGCACGCGGTCATATGGGTCATACGACCTTGCCCTTGATGGTTAACGGCTAGGTGCACCTGTAACTGTCCTACAGTTTGCACGGTTCGCGCGGTTGCATCTGGTGCTAAGCTTTTACACTTAAATATGCGTGTGGGCTAGGTTGAGCCAACAAGGGTGCATTTTGTAGATGCAGAGACAACAAGTTTGAAGGGGGACTTCCAGGAAGCCTATCTTCTTCAATTTTTGGCCAAACGAGGTGCTGAAAAAAGCCCAGCTATGGGTTTTTGGACATTTTGAAGCCATTGGAGCAGTCTATTTGGAATTTTGAGCATTGTAAAGCACATTTTTGAGCACTTTGAGCAAATAATACAAATGATCCATTGGAAGCTGGACCAGGAAATGTAGCCCAAGAGAGGGGTGAACTCCTTTATCATTTGTTGTGTTATGTGTTTTCTGTTCACTGTTATTGTTGTTGTTTATATGCATCTTGAATGAGTAAGTCCTATTAAAATTTTTGTTGCAAAGTTGATCCATTTTCATTTTAACACATAAATTTTACTTGCAAATAATTTCAAGAATACAAGTCTTCTTCATTTTTAGATCAATTTTTGTGGCCATTCTTGTCATGGGGTCGCTAATATTCTTGATGATGATTCCGCGTGACCCCCTTTCGGTGCCATATTTATTTTTCATTTCCTCGACCAGTTCTTTCTCTTTGGTTTTTCCTCAAGGAACTGCACGGGATCCTCACCCCGTGATGGCAGCCCTGTGATGTCTGCGATGAGCTCTACATCTATGGAGACGAGTCGGTCCATCCACAAATATATGCAATGTGTAACTGTCATCAGTTGCTTGAAACAATTGTTTGCATACTAGCCCCTCCCAAAGTGTGGTAGGTCCAAAAGGCTTAGAATCTTGTTTTTGGCCAGTCCTGTTGCCCATTGCACTGGTTGATTAATTGGTTCACCAAAGGGTCCTATACCTATAGTCTGTAGGTAGGATTTCTTGGCGAACTCTGGGAACTTGTCTACGTCTGTGGCATCATGGTCTGAGTACCTCAATTTCTCTACATGGCCTAACAAATTCGTTGGTACACTTACTCCTTCCAGAATGCGCAGCAAGACAATTGTTGCGGCATGTTGCCTGCGCGGTGACCTAGGTACTGTCTTCTTGTCCTTTCATTGTGGTGATTGGATCAAGGTTTGACCCTCCATTTTTCGCTCTTCGACATACCCCTCTGGTCGGCCAGTGACATCTTCCATTGCTCCCTCCTATATTTGTTCTGATGTGGTTGTATGTGATCCTTATGGCATGGTCGTTTCTTCCTGATTTGGAGTCGTCCCATTGACTCTTGTGGCTTCTTCAATATTTTTTGGGTGCCCTAGGTTTCCTGCTTCCTCAGCCAGTTGGCCCTATCCTTCTTCCAACATATCAATTTCCATGCCCGTTGGTGTTGTCTACTGGGTTTCCTCCTCAATGGGTGTGGGGCTTCCTGGTGTCATATCTGGCGATGGGATTTCATCCACATTGACAACTTATGGAGGTTGAGATGGTTGTTGTTCGCTTCCTTGTGGTTGTGATTGTGCTATGATACTCACTCATGGTCGTCTGGAAGTCTGGCTCGGTTCTCCCTATTTGGGTGGTGCCATTGTGGTAAAGTTGTCATCCGCCGAGATCAGTGGATTCTGCAACCTTCACTCTCTACTTCGTATGCTCTATCGCTCTGTGTCTTTCCCGATTTCACAATAACATTTTCGGTTTTGCATCCTTTCTTTGTATCAGCATTGTGTGAAGCTTGTCAGAGACATTACCGCAATAGTTCTTTAATTGAACCTCCATTTCCTTCGTACTTTCCATTGATTTCCCTTTCCATCGCCAGTGGGCGCGATTAACGCAACATCTCATCAGTTGTTTCTAGCATTCAATTTCGATAGCCATCGTCAGTGGGCACTTATTTTTTCTGTATCCGCCTTTCCATCTTGTTTCTGCTTTGTAGTGACCATTGGTCTTGTCTCCATCGGACTAGCATTATCGAGCATGCATGCCCTTTCTATTTTCAGCGCACTATGCCTATGTTGTTACCTTTTGATTCCTTGCACTATATCTTCTTCTTTTTTTTGTTTTTTTTGTTTTTTTCGCGGTGAATTTCAAGTCACGGGTGGTCGATTGTCCTTGTATAGCTTCAATCGGATCCCATTGATCATCCTTCTTAGTTATGTGCCTCTTAAGTCCTTCAACTCTAAAACTCCCCCATCTGTGACAACTTTCACTTCATATGGTCCTAACCAGTGCATTCTGAGTTTTCCTGGATGCTGAAGGGATTTATTGTCATACATCAACACTAAGTCTCCTTCCTTGAAAGTTTTCCTCTTGATATGTTTGTCATGACAAGATTTGTCCCTTGCTTTCTGAACTTATTGGTGGAACCCTTCTAGGATCCTATCTTCCTCCATGATCATCAATTGATTCATCCTATGATGTATTGCGCTTCGTTCTGTCATGTTCGTGATTGTTTCTACATGTAGACTGGGTACCAAAAATTATAATGGAACCACTTATTCTTGTCCATATATATGTCTGAATGGTGTATGTCATGTCAAATTATTTCATGTGGTCATGTATGCCCACAATATGGTTGGTATCTTGAGGTCCCAATCGTCCCTATTAACGTTACAGATCTTCGTCAGTGCATTTTCAAGGATCTTGTTAAAGGCTTCAACTGTCTCATTTGCTTGTGGGTGATATGGTGTACTCTTTTGATGATGAACTTTGAATTCCTTAGTCATAGCCTTAATAGTACTATTGATGAAGTGAGTGCCTTGGTCACTCATCAAAATTCTTGGGCAACTAAATCTAGTGATCACTTGCTCAAACATGAAGTGTGTTGTTGTCTTTGCGCTGCAATCTTTGACTGGTGTTGCTTCCGCCCATATTGTCGAGTATTTTGTCGTGGTGATGATGTACCTTGATCCTGTCCTCTTTGTTGGTAGGTTAATTGGTCCCACAAAGTCTATTTCCCATTTTTCAAATACCCACAGAGTTATCTATGATCACAGAGGCATCTCATCCCTTCCATTTGGTTTACCAACCCTTTGACATACATCGCATTTCTAACAGTATTGAGTCTCTATGAATGGTCGGCCACCATAGTCCCACGCGCAATAACTTCTGTGTGGTAGCTTTGCATGCATAATGTCCTCCTTCTATCCCCTTGTGGGATTCTCCTAAGATCCTTAGCCTTTCATGTTCTAGCACACATATTCTCAAGATTCTATCTGTGCCCATTGTGTATAAGTGTCCTGCAATCAACTGAAAATCTGTAGCTCGGACTACCAAGTTTTTCTTCTGTGTGGTGTTATATTCTAGTGGTGCAGTCCCTGTACTCAAGTACTAGATAATGTCTGCGAAGTATTCATCAATGATATGGACTGAAAATAACTTTGTGTCTGGAAAATTGTCTTCTAGATTTGTAGGTTCCTCCCCATTCGTGATCCTTGACAGGTGATCAGGTCCTGCATTTGGCTTCCCTGGTTTAACTATTAACTCAAAATCAAATTCCTGAAACAGTAGTAGCCATCTACAAATTCTCCCCCCCAATACTAGCTTGTTGACTAGGTATTTCAACACTGAATGATTTGTGAACATCTTAAAGTGTTTCCCCAATAGGTAATGTCTAAACTTTTGAAGTGCGTACACCATAGCTAGGCCTTCCCTCTATGTAGTGTTGTAGTTCTGCTCCGATTCTGATAGTTTTCTAATAGCAAATGTTATATGATGATCCAATTCTCCTGCTCTTGGTTATGCCAGAATATCTCCAAGTGATATGGCTGATGCATCTACATGTACGTGGAATGTCTTCTCCCAGTCTGGGAATACCAGTATTGGTGTTGTTACCATCTTTTCTTTCAGCATATCCAGACTGTGTTGACAATCCTTGTCCTATTGGAACTTTGTGTATTTCCTTAGCAATTTCCCCATTGGCTCGGTGATCTGCGCGTACTCTTTTATAAATTTTATTTAGTATCCTGTGTGTCCCAATGTCGCTCTTAGTTGACAGACTCTTTTTGGTGGTGGAAAGTTAACGATTACTGCAATCTTGGTAGGATCCACTGGTAAACCTTGCTTTCATACTATATGGTCCAATAGTATCCCAAAAGGTGTTCTGAAGATGCACTTCTTGATGTTTAACAATATTTGGCACTGCCTGCATCTTTCTAACATCAGCCAAAAGACCTCTACATGGTATTTCAATAGACCATAGACTGTCCAATAGTCCAAGTATACTTTTAGAAACTGGTGGATAAATTCTTTAAATGCAACTATGACTACTCTAGAAAATAGTGTCTGTGCATTCTTCAATCCAAACGAAATGACCGTGTACTGGTAGGATTCCCATTCTGTAGAAAAAGTGGTCTTGTATCAGTCTTCTGGGGCTATCTTGATTTGATGGTATCCTGAAAATCCATCGTTGAATGAGTAAACCTCCTTTCCTCCTATGTTCTCCAATACTTCATCCGTGAAGGGTGTCGGGAACGGGTCATGTAGGCATGCATCATTCAACTTCCTCAAGTCGATGCATATTCTTATTCCACCTTGTTTTTTCTCCTAAACTACCATTGGGCTTATCCATTCATATTCTTCCACAGGTTCTATGATTCCTACCTCTAGCATCCTATCGTTCTCAGCTTTGACTTGTTGCTTATATATTGGGTTTAGTCTGTATGGTCGTTGTTTGATCGGTCTTGCCTCAACTCTGAGTGGTATATTCATTTCACCTAGCTCTCCTGCTATGCCCTTCATTTATGTGAACGTTGTGGGGAGCAGGTTGTTGTACTCACGCAGTAACTTTGTTATGATTTCCATTGTTTGTTCATCCCATTAGTCTCCAATGATGGCCATTTTGGGATTCTCAACTGTCCCAATGTTAATTTTCTTCACCTTGATTGGCACAACAATTACTTCTGACTCTAGAGGTGGACCTTCCACTTCCCTTTCACCTTCAACTTCCTTAATTTGAATTTTGTGTGGGTCGTCTTCATCTGGTACTTCTTCCTACACATGGTAGCATGACAACATTTCTTTCACTATCTGTTGGTTCTGTTGTTGTTCTTTTGTTATGAGTTCGACTTATGGTTCCTCTATTAATATCACTCCTCTTATTTGTTTAATTGTTTCATCTATGTTGGGGTTGGGGTTCTCATGCTCAAATGAGAAAGTGACTGTAAAGTTATCTTGTAGTAGTGTCCATCTCATAGTTCCTCTGCGCAGTTCCTGGTCTGTATACCAATTTGTTGGGATTCCCTCTAATGTGTGTAAAAAATGATGAGGCCATTCTTCTGTGGGTGTCATCTTCCACAACACTATTCACTTCTCCAAATGTTCTATCGGTGCCCCCTTTCCATTATATTTCTACTGTTGGTTTCTTCTTTGTTCTGCACCAAACCTGATGTGCAGTAATCGCTTACATTGGTACCAGTCCTTGATTGTTTCTTTGTGTGTGCCCCACCATCTTGTAGGTGTGGGATTGAGTGATATATCTAGTGCTAAGAGTCTCTGATTTTTTAACACTTCGTATTCATAAAGTGTCAATAATTATTCTAGATCATTTACCCCATGGAATCTGGGTGGTTCCCTTATCTTCGTACCTACCCATCTTACAACACGGTCTATTCTTGTGCATCTTCTTGTGGAAAATTTGTGTAGCCTCTGTTGCCATTTTTCTAAACCGTATATGATTCTTTCACACATGAGGTGATGCTCCACCAACTGAGTATCCCATCTACAGTTGGGTTTACATAATCCTCATCTCGCGCAATTGTTCTGTACAATTGGTTAATTTCCTCCAAGTTCAAGCAAGTAGGCTCTACAAACCTTTCCCCTTTTGATGGGTCTAATGGCACAATGAACCTGTATTCTCCTTACTCAAATGTCTTCTTTTGTGTTTTTAATTTGATTATGGCCTGGTTATAAAATTCCCAATCCAAGCTAAGCAATGTTGGGTAAGGTGTTGTTTCATCCACTATCTCTATTACTTCGAAGTTTGCTTTAGTTCACACTCCATCCAAGTCTGTTGTCACTCCTTTTAATCTCCCTATTGGTAGAAATTTGTGCTAATTTTCCAATTTCAGTTGAACAGGTGAATATCCTAATGTGGGATCTCCCATACATCTCCATGTCTTCTTGGGTAATACATTGACTTTGGATCCTAAATCCAGTATAATATCTCCCATGTTGAAATCTCAAATGTTGGCGTTAAGCCTGAACTCCCTACTTGTTCTTCTCCTTGTATGTAGGTGATTGACTATTTTCTGTTCTAACTTTCCTTCTGTCTCTATGCTACATCTTTCTAGCATATTTTGTAATACTTTGAGAGAGGATGGATCATTTACTAATTTTACACATGATTGCAAAAAATCTTTGATTGTACTTACTTGTCCCATGGGATGCATTTCTTTGGTATGATCCAATGATGGAGGCATCTCGTAATTCCTTCTTATGTTGTACGGTTAAAGTCGACGCAATGTCAGGCTTAAGAAATTCTTATCTGGCTTGCTTAAATATCTCCTTCTCATTTTGTGCGTCGAACTACTTCCTTGGTTCGACATTCTTCTTTACCCATTGGTGTTGTTATGGATCTTGTCGTACTGCGTCATTTCTTGTTTTAGCTCCTCCACGCGTAACTATGTTGATGTTCCATCCATCATCCCTTGCTTCCACTGAAATCCATTGAACATTCTAGTTGTTCTGATTCCTCTTTTCCTGGATCTTTCCCAGTAATGTTGGACATTATTCTGTGTCATGATCTGATGCACGACAATACATACAAGTTGCTGGTGGAAGTGGAAATTCTCTTGCATAGTGTCCTAGTTGTTAACAATTGTGACACACTGTTGGTCCTCTTCCTCATCCAAAGCCTCCTCTTTCTCATCCTCCACCTCTGTACCCTGCTCGATCCCCTCGCGGTGCGTTATACATAGGCGCCTTATTATACTGTGCGGTATTGTAGTGGGGTTGCGTTGCGTTATAAGGTTGTTTCACAGTATTATATTGTTGTTGCGCAGTGTTGTATGGGGTTCGTACCTAGTTAAACTAAGGTGTGGCTTGTCCAGTCATCATTTATGCTTGCACCCTATATGAATATGATTTCCTTTCTCTCATCAACTCCATGGTTCTACAATCTTGGTCATCATCACCTATTGACTTGCAAAAGTTGAAGTATGAGCTCTTTGGGACTGTCTAGTGCTTCTACATCATTGGGAAATGATATGGATCGTGGCCTTGTTTCTTACAAATTTTTCACCATAGTCACGGCACAAGGAGTAGCGGGCTCACAAAATCCTGAAAGAAGGAGGACTGTCCATCTCCAGGCATGACACGTGGGGAAAGATCGTCATTTTGTTGACTAGAAAGTCAAAGGAATGGGGTTCCCTAACCTCTCGAAATTGTGATATGCGAAATTGCGAAATAATCTGAGCCGTTAGATCAAGGTTTGATTTGGACCGTTGATCCCAGTCCATTTTGGAGTTTCACGGATCGAGAGTTGGAGATGTCAAAGAATATTGACCATAGGAATCCCGAAATCGTGATATGCGAAATCGTGACTTAATCTGAGCCGTCAGATCAAATTTTGATCTGGACCGTTGATCCAATTCCATTTCGGAGTTTCGCGGATCGAGAGTTGGAGATATCAAAGAGTATTAACCACAAGAATCCCGAAATCGTGATATGCGAAATCGCGACTTAATCTGAGCCGTCAGATCAAGGTTTGATCTGGACCGTTGATCCCGGTCCATTTCAGAGTTTCGTGGATCGAGAGTTGGAGATGTCAAAAAATAATAACCACAGGAATCCCGAAATCACGACTTAATCGCAGTCATCAGATCAAGATGTGATCTGCACCGTTGATCCGACCCCATTTCGGAGTTTCATGGATCGGGAATTTGAAGTGACAAGAACACTGAACATCAAGAATGTCGAAATCATGAAATGCGAAATCGTGAAATGATATGAGCTGTCAGATCAAGTGTTGATCGGGATCGTTGATCCCATGCCATTTCGGGGTTTTGGGGATTGCGACTTGGAGAGTCGAGATGCCTCATCTCCAGATTCACGAAATGCAAAATCGCGAAAGCGCCTTATGCATAAGGCTGTGGTCACAACCCTTGGTCACATCAGCGAGAGATGGAGGAAATACCTAGAGCAACCAAGCTCCTTTTCGGGGATCGCGACTGGGAATGTCAAACTGCCAAAAGCCGAAATGCTGAAATGAATGCAAGATCCCTTGGAATCAATCCAACGACGCAGGTGAATTTGAACAAGATCGGAGGGCTATTGTAGCATGTCGCAGTGTAACTACTAGAAACCATTGATGGTCTCTGCCAGAGAATTCGAAGAGACCTCTATGTGATCTCCAGAGGAGATGAAGAGTCTCTAAGCTTCGTCCAGTGAAGCAAGATGATTTTTAGGGGGATTGACAGATGGATGAGCATTGAAGTGTGTAAATGAAACAGAAGGCATAAGCTCGACTATGCCAGAGAATACGAGGAGTCTCAACTGCCAGAGAGGTTGAGGAATCTCAACAGAACACTCATTGATGCTGAACATGTGGTGGGAACCACCAGAGAAGCTGAAGAGTTGTGATGATCAGGAAAAAGCACTTGATATGTGTAGGAGATTTGTGTGGGTGTGAGCATGCATAGGCATGGCAAATATTGCATGCACAAGGAGCAAAGGGACTATAAGAATGTGGAACAAAGAAGAGATTAGGGTTGTTGTCGTGGGGAAGGATTCAAGTGTGAGAAAGGAGGCAGAGTGCAGGTGCAGAGATGCACAGTAGAGGAAGGTTGCATTGAAGGGATATGGTGCAGAGAGTATAAAAGGAAGAAGAATAGAAAGTGCAAGGGGCGTGCAGAAGAAACTGATGCAGACAGAGAAAAGTAGTGTAACAGAACAACGACAAGGCTGGTAAGCCATTGAATAACTTTATATCACTGTAATAAGTTTCAGTAACAAGGAATTTATATACCAGGGTGGTTGGGAGGTGCTAGGGAGGACTGGTGTCCTCAAAGGTTCAAGTGGGTGCTTGAACGCAGGGAGTTGGTGCTTCCTTCTAGTTGGTGCTAGAGAAACTAGGGAGTTGGTGCTTCC